>CM073776.1:99985402-100467878 GCA_037158775.1 Hetaerina titia
ATGGGCGAATGCCACTGTAACACCAAGGACTTGACCCGAGATGCTTAGTTCATTTTAAAATGTACATCTTATTCTTCTCCTCTTTTTTCAAATCTTCTGCTTCGTGCGTTTCTTCATACCTCATTCTATCCGCATTTCCCTAAACCAGCCCGATATCTAGTCTAAATCGCCGAGAGGAGTGCGCCGTCTGTTTGTGTCCTCACATCTCCGTTAGTCACGATGTCGTCTTCAAAATGAGATAAGATTGCCGATAACGTGGAAGCCTAGGTTGTCAGGGACGCTGTACAACTTCCTGATGACACTCCTGCCTCCGGTGAACTTATCCAATCGAAGACTGCTTGGATAAGGATAGTCAGTTGCATACGAAATCCCTACAAAGCAACAATTTCAAAGCATAAAAATTGCCCTCCTTGGCAGGGATTCGAACCCGGATCCCTCTATGTCCAGCCGAGTACTTTAGCCAGTTAAGCTACCGAGGCGTCTTCCTAAAGAAAGCCTTAATCCAGTTAGTCACTTATCATTAATATGTTATATGTTTGTCTTCTAATGTCTCACGACAATCCTAGTTGGAGGATATCGTGTAATGCACTGAATGGTGAGGCCTTAACTTTGTAGAAATCCATGTTTAACTTAAGAAATTAATATTATTTTTGCTTTCTACAGAAATGAACTTTATTTGTCGACTAGTTTCGTTTACACTGTAACATCCTCAGGACTCCTGACAAATAAAGTCATATAAAAATCATAAAAAAAACTAGTCGACAAATAAAGTTCATTTCTGTAGAAAGCAAAGATAATATTAATTTCTTAAGATATCGTGTAATCTAAAAGTCCGGCATCCATTTGTACATTTCCGTCCACCGATTTCATTTTATCATGAATAAAAAGACCAATTGTGTATTGCATGATCTACTTTCTATAAATCCGTGCGGTACGGTATGTTTCTACACTTGAGAAAGAACAATATATTTCTAACAATGAAGGGGGTTTGGGGTCTTCCAAGCTGGACCCGGGGGGAGGAATACCTGGAATGTGACTTCCTCACTTGCAGGGCGGCTTGTGTGTCAAGGAGGATTGGATGTCCGCCGGCCCCGACGCGACGACTGCTGGTGGTGCCCTCGCGAATGGGCGCACGTCACTGGCAGCCATCGCTCCTTTCCACCGAGGGCATTGATTTATAGCGACCTCGGGTTCGACGCCATTGAATCATCCTCGGCTGCTGTCAGCGAGGCCAAGGGCCACCTTAATGTTACCCTGGGCGGGAAACTGCACTACTTCGAAAGCAAAGTCTTCTAAGTGGCACCCTTGTTCGTCCACACACCGCTACCAGCAGGTTTTCCACGCCTCGCACGTCTTCTGGAAGGCGGCACCCGGAATGCTGCTAAACTCCCTCGTCACGAACTGTTGTAACGGTTTCACAGAAGCATGGTGACGTCCTTACAGCAGGGATTTGAGATGGGATAAGAGGTCTAGTGGGGCAACGGTCATGACTTTAAAAGTGGCTGAGGCATGGTCGAAAGGCTCTCGACAGATCCGCGGGCAAGCTTTCTTTTGTTAGTCCGAGAACACTAGCGGCACAAACTTCGCACACACCTTTTTCATACCCATGTTTTCGGACACAATCCACTTTTAGGGACGTCAATGGATGATAAGACACAATACGAGCGGGTAATCTGCGTTCTCTGTCCACAAAGTCATGCAAAATTTTCGTCCCTTTTTGAGGTCGAAAGTCGTCCTGAACGTTGGGCGTCTTCAACATTTTCTCTACCTTCTGAAACAATTTCAATCACTCAAAAACACCCTCTCTACCCGTAGTGTGCTGACCATGAGTTGTCGTGGATATGTGATGTTTCCCTTTCCCGGTTTTGTCCAGTTTGACGCAAAATTTGATGGCGGAGCGTTGTTTCAATAAGCGGTTCATTACGGAATGTAAAGAGTTCACGGAACGATAATAGTTGAGAATCGAAATTAATAAAACAAAGGTTATGCGATTTTCCAGAAAGAAGGAGGCCTATCTTAAAATTAAAGCAGGGCAAAAACTAGAGCAGGTAGAACAGTTTACGTACCTGTATATCAGAAGTGTTTTGAACCGATACGGTCAAAGTAGTAGGGACGTAAGGAGAAGAATTGCGCTGGAAAAGGTCAAGAAGGAGAGCTGACGACGGGGACGATGAGTAGGGAGGTTAAGAAAAGACTCATAAAAACTTTTATATAGAGTGTAGCTATATACGGCGTGGAAACGTGGTCACTGAAGCAGGAGGATAGACGGCTTGGAGGCTTTTAAAATGTGGGTGTGGAGAAGAATGGCGAAGGTGAAATGGACCGAAAGGAAAACAAATGAGGAAGTACTGGAGATGGTGGGTGAGGAGAACGGCTTTGTTGAGAGAAATCCTATGGAGGCAGGAAAAATGGATGAAAGGCATATTGAGCGGAAGTGAATTGTTGAGGAAGGTAATAGAGGAGAGAGTGTTGGGCAAGCGAGGGAAGGGCAGGAACAGGATATGGATGTTGGACGGGATGAAGGGAGGAAAGAAGTATACAGAGATGAACAGAGACCTGATGTAGAGTAGGTTGCTGGATTGGGTTTTGCATGGAGTTACAAAATGTTTATTTGTTAGTTGGGTCCATCCAAAGGCCTACATTAACTTGTAGATTACCTTATAATAATAATATATCATATACGTTCCTGTTTGAGATGTTATACTTTTTATAATTAATACGGAAGCATTAAATTTGTTTATATTTCTTTACAGGTGAGTCGTCGCCAACGAAATTACCGTATTGATTACATCGGCCGTCGTATGGTGACACTTCCCGCGTTCTGGTTTGATCTGGTGAGTGCTGTGGACACGTAACTTAGATATGCAGAGCGGACTCCCTTTGTAGAAACGAAACCTGATTTTACGGGCGGCAAAAGTTGCCTTTGGAAGTGTGGTATATTGAATGTGGGAGCGATCACCTGACTCCATTTCTTAAAACATTGAGATTATGTAAATGTATTTTTATTTTTTATGGCGCTCAGCCAGCAAAGAAAAACGTGTAAAGAATAAATAATTAAAAATTAAAGAGGCACGTGAAAAGCGTTTGGCAGCGTCCATTTATCTTTTTCCCCCATTCGAGTTGCATTAAGCTTTAAGTCAGTGCTACCCTTGCCTCTTCACCAAAATGACTTGTCGAGATCAATTTCTTAAAAGGCAGCCTTAAACATATCATCTATGACTTTATTGTTACAATATGTGGTTCTAGTATTCGCAATATGTATTTAAGCCTTGAGTTATTAAGAACTCATAATCCAAAACCTCATCCGACCGATTGGCCTGGAGAGCGGAAAGTCCTCTGCCATTTCGATTGCTTGTGAGCTCTTGCCGGCTGAGTGAAACGAGGGGCGGCAAGGGGAGCATTGCCGCCCGCACGCCCATGAAAACGGGTTATGTTGTGAACTTCAGGATCAAGAGATTTCCGGCACAAGAAGAATCGGGCTTTCATTAGTAACGGTATTAGTGTCCGTATTTTCAAAGCGTTCCGAGAGCTATTTTTCATGGCAAGCAGTGTACTTTATTTATACGGAAACATTACCAGAGGTAAGACTCAATTCTGTGGGCGAAGGAATCTCTGTCAGGGCCAACTTGCCCCGGCTCGCCAACGGAAAAAAACTCAATGATTCTTTGGCAACGTAACGGCCGTAATCTCGAGCATCGTGGGCACATTTTTGTTTTCATCAGTTCTCCTGCGCTGATGCTGTTAGTGGGTCGAAACGGGTGTTGTTCCAGTGGCGCTGGGCGAAGGTCAAGTGCCTTCGCACAATCCCTTCCAGCATGACCAAATGGGACTGTCATATAATGGACCCGTGACCACATTCCCTGCCTAGAACAGATCGCCGACTCTGATGTGGCTGCACCGGCTTAGATTGGGCTCGTTCGTAATAGAACATCGAATTGCCAAATGTTGGACAGGCCTAAAAATGAAAGTGAAAATCATCGCACTATGTGGGATGATATTCGTTTTTTCTGCTGCCGTTTCCATTTGGCTCATTTTCATATAAACAACCTCGAAAAATACATTTATTCGCTTTCCTTGTCCTTCTGCGATATTCGGTATTGTGACTGCGATAGAAATTACTAAGTGGTCCGGAAAAGGAATGCTATAAAAATGTGAGTGCTGCTTCATCCCCTCTTCCTCACTTTTATTTACGGCTCTTCCGACGGACACCGCTCGTAATTTGGCATACTTACTCAACTGTCTCTCGTTTTATGACTAATAACGAAAAATAATCACTGGCATGCGTACCGTTTTCGGAAGAAGATTAACGGGGAATTACACGGAAATTAAAAACATGAGCATCATGTTCTCACTCGTAAGTTAAACGTGGTCCCGCGGATGCGATCTGCTGTTGCGTGGTGCCAACGATGCATTCATTCAGGGAAAACAAAGTGCCCGCCGACACATATTTCGCATCGCAACCTCCCCATCACCCTTCAGTGCATCTTTTGAAGAGGGAGGTCCGAGTGAATTCCGAGGGGATCCGGCCTCGGACACCCGGGGGAGAGGCCAGAGCGTTGCAGCGGGAGACAACCGCGCGATGACGATTTCTTTTCGAATAGGGAGGTGTCTTTTAAGGAGCACATGCCGTTTCTGAGGGTTCATTTCTGCAAATGTGGTCACCAGGCTCTTTTTCTCGGAGATCGCTGACTGGGGAAAATGATTTCTCTCGACTCAGGAGGCACTTTGATTTCAAAACCGTGGACACTAATCCCTAAAAAAGCGAAATATGAACCAAGCAGGTTCAGGCACCATGAAGAGCCAAGGCGCCTTAGTGGTGCGCTGTTTAGTTGGGCTTGAAGGTCATAACGCTGAATTTTGATCGCAGCAAAATAGTCCGTTCATTTTAAAATGTCTATTGCCGTATCGCAATTACGTTCAAATTGCAGGTGCCTCGATATTCATAAATAGGCGGATCACTATTTTACAATGTTATTTTTTTATGCATGAGGCGTGGGAAATATGCTGTGCTTTTGGTCAAGTAAAGTCGAACTATTTTCCATCACTTAGCTGTCATGCAAGTACAATAGCAACCTTTTAACTGCTATACTACTCGCTAGAAAGTTATTCGGGTTAGAATTCATTTGACATCAACATTAACTACACAATTGAAGGAGAAGCTTGTATCAAACCGAGAACATTCTGATAAAAAATGAGCGAGAAGAATTTTTCAACAAATTCTTGATTCAGAGAATTCTGCCATTGAAAAT
The DNA here is from genome assembly GCA_037158775.1 of Hetaerina titia. NCBI lineage: Eukaryota > Metazoa > Arthropoda > Insecta > Odonata > Calopterygidae > Hetaerina > Hetaerina titia. The sequence goes on from CM073776.1 coordinate 99,990,652, forward strand.
ACTCGGGGAGATGCTGGTCATACGAGAAACCAGGAACTTAAAGGAAAGTAAATTTCTTGATGATTCACACTTTTATGTAGGCGCGCTTAAAACAGTACCTTTGAGTACGAGTGATTTAAATAACGTCAATAAGAAAAGACAGCGTCAGTGGTCCGACAGGTATTGGTGCCTTGCCGCGCGCTGCGACCTGCGGCTTTCGTGAAGGCGTTCCTCAGCGCGGCGAAATTCGAATAAAATCGATATGATGACTTCCTAATCGCTTCGTTTGCCCCGCACCCATTATTTTAATTTTGCTTGGCACGGTCGCCTGTCGTCATATTTTTGTTTGAGTTTGGAGCAGAGGCGCTGTTTTGCTATTAACAATATAGCTCCACTCTCGCTTTGATCGGTATTTGCATAAATATCGAAGAGCCGACCATTAACTCTTTTTCGCATGACTTCATTTCTGCCCCTTCTTTCTCATTATGTCTCGTTGCCACCGTCAGAGATCGTTTGTTTTTATAATGGTTCCTCCATGCACCCTTTTCACAATGTCTCCACGTGCCATGCCTGTTATGGCCTGTTGCCATAGCAATTGGCCCGAACATTGGCTACCATTGGTGAGGCACAACTATCCTCGAACTAAGCCCTTGGCGTCATTCCACTCTCTGGACCGCCTGCAGTTTCCCACGACACCCTACCATCCGGAAGATTGCACTGCTGAATCGTGAGGCTGGGTCCTCCAAAGGTATGGCCAGTTATCTGGAAGCGGGACTCTATGGCCGACGGTAGAGCGGTCCATCCACTAGGTCACCACGCCGGATGTGCCTTTTGGCAGAGACTTCATCGCCGCCTGAAAACCGACACCATGGGAAAATAGTGAGAAGCCAGTTTCGGGAACTCCGGTCTAATTTCACTCCAAGGCCGCGTGGTAGCCTATTGGGTAAAAGACGTGTGCTACTGATCATGGGGTCCTGAGGTCGAAGACGGATTCTTCGTTCACGAAAACCGGATACACCGCGAAGCACCTGAACTGACTGCAATCGTGGACGATAGAGCCATCTAACAATGCCAAGGTGCGCCATTTTCCGCTCCCTTCGTCGTGACATGAATGGCGCCACAAGTAAAGGAACCGTCTTCCCCTAATTTCCCCGAATCGGTTGATTTCACGCGCCTCATAGAGTAGGGGAGTGTTGAAGTCCACTGGGTAGAGCGCTGGGCTACTCACCAGAGGGTCTGGGTTTAATTCCTGGGCACTTGTGAAGTATACCGACACCTACCAAACCGACCCTTGGGTTGATTACTGTGGTTTTATGGACCAGACTCAATATCTATTGGTTCTACTCTCGCCTATCAGAATGAACCGTCGGGTTTCCTGCTGCGGCATGCATTATTCATTAATCCGTCTCTTTGGGCGTTTTCGATTCTTCGGTTTATCTGCGATACCTAAGTATGGCAATATGAACTACTCGTTGATGTGAAATGGTCCTGTTTTAATTTGGTGCCCAGACAAATCCGGCACTTAATCCCGGGACTCAATGCTAAGTACTTGGATAACTGGAGCCTAAAATATATTCAAAGTTTTCGTAAAATATTCCCGATGACATACGAGATGTGTTCAATAAATAAGGGAAATTTGACTCCTTTCGAAAGAATTATATTCATTCGTCTAGTATGTCAATGTTATTATTCCCTTCGAAGCAGTCCTCAATCCATTAAATATCAGAGTAATGCATTTAATGCCAGCGCTTTTTCCAATCCTCGAAACACTTCTGGAACTCTATCTTTGGCATAGCTTCCAGCTCTAGCTCTAGCAATGCGTTTTTAATATCATCTGTACTTGTGAAACGACGGCGGCCCTTTTAAGGTTCTTTTCTTAATTTTTGGGAACAAGATTAAAGTCATACTAAGTAGCCATGGATACTGGCAAATACGGAGGCTGGGACATCATCACTGCCACGGTGTTGTTCTTTAGTAAAACTATCACGCGTAAAAAACTATGCCTATTTCCATATTCCGAAATCTGTTACAGTGGTCCACCTATGTACAAGTTCTATCCCAAAAGTAGTAGGACTGAGTAGACTAAAAAATATTTGTTGCCAGAATTGATACATTCACTCGAAAGTCTTCGAAGTAGCACCCTTGTGCGTCCACACACCGCTGCCAGCGTGGTTTCCACGCCTTCTGGAACGTGTCGCACGGAATGACATTAAGCTCCCTCGTCTTGGCCTATTTTAACCCTTGCACCGAGCCGTGGTGACGTCCTTTTTCGGGACGGATATGTTGCGGGGGAAGAGGAATAAGTCTGGTGGGGCATTATCTAAAACTTTCGGATCTTTTGCCGACCCCGGTGGCGATGGGATAACGTCCTCGTCTGCCAACCGAGAGGTAGCGGGTTCGAATCCCGCCTAGGTTGCTTTTCCTCCACCTAGGGTTAGGGTGTTTGTAATTGTCAAATTTTTATATCGATGTTCTAAGTCCGATGTAAAGGCCAAAGTGCTGTTTACGGACTAATGCAAACAAATAAATCCTCTCTCAAAATAAATAAATCCTCAATCTTCTTGGCAGATCCGCTTGTAATATTCTTTCTGTTAGTCCGAGATCACTCGTGGCACCAGCCTTTCACACACCTTTCTCATGCCCATGTTTACGATCACACCTCACTTTTAGGGATGCCAAGTTCGCCAGAAACCATGCGAACGCTTAATCTGCGATCTCTGCCCACAAAGTATTGCAAGATTTTTGTCGCTTTTTGAGGTCGAAGGTCGTCCTGAACGTCCACCGTCTTCAACGTCTTCTCCGACCTCTCGGAACAACTTGTGCCACTCAAAAACACCCGATCTACTCATGGTGTTATGATCATGAGCTGTCTTGAACATGTAATGTTTCTCTTTCCCGGTTTTGCCCAGTTTCACGCAAAATTTGCTGGTGTAGCGCTGTTCCAATAACCGGTTCATGACGGAGCGTAAGAAGATCACATTGTCGAAGTTTCGCAAACGAACGATTCGCGCTCCGTAAAACCTGGGAGACAACTGCCACCGGCCTCCAGCCTATCCCGAGACTCCCCTCCCGCGAAAACAGTCAGAGAAACCGTCGCCCCTCCCGTCTATTCGGGAAAAAATAAATCATACCACCTTTGAGACAGACCTTGTATGGCCAAGTGCAAAGCCTTAGATTGGGCATCCATTTGTGGTGAATGGATGGCCATGCGGCCGGTGCGTTGCTTTTGCCTCCACGTCAAGGTATTTTAGATGAGGACTCCTTTGTTTCTCATCCACGGCGGAGTGGGGATTCGGAGCGAGCGGGATGTAACCCTAAGCGCTGTAAGCCAATCCAATCCTGTAGATGCCAATCAATCAGGCCCTCGGCCAGCGCAAGGACCAAGCAATGGGCCCCACTCACGTGATTCGCACGAAGGCATTAACGGGATTGCGAGTCGACGGGAGGGGAGGGGCTTAGGGGGGGGTCGGTCGGCGGAGTTTTCCCTGTTCCTCGTAGACGGGGCGGGCGCCGAAATTCTCTCTCTCGCCTAGCTCCCTTCATTTGTTTGCCTTTGAGAAAAAGAGAGAGCAGATATCCCGGCGGAGATGTCAGAGGAGGTCCGCATTGTGATCGTCTTTTTTATTCACCTCGCCCCCTCATTCAACGGAGAAGAGAAGAGGCATGGAAACCCCTCGTTCGTCGCAACATGGCGCGCTCCGACGCTCTATTTTTGTTTTTGATAGGAGATTGGAGAGGAAGGGAGACGTGGTCGGGAGGGAGGGGGCGAGGGGTGTGCGTGGGGAATGGGAGGGGAAACGGAACGCTCGCTTCCCAAAACAAAGGAAGACATTTCCTTAAGACCTGTCGATGGAGCATTTTACGTTGTGTCGAAGGCATACTACACTAATAAGCGTAAATTTTATTCCGAATTTCGGTGATTGACGACTCGAGGGTTTGTTCCTGTCGCTCCGTCTGACAGGCACTGATTCGCTCATTCACTTGTTCCCCTCGTAAGACGCTGGGGGGTCGTACCGCAAGGCGTAACAATAACGCCCGGGGCCTCGAAAAACCTGTGCGAGGAACAAATGAACACGGCAGCCTTCGCTGCAATTTTTGTGGTATTAATGAAGGCCTGGAATTATGGACGATGTAATTGTAAACACTCGATGGCATTTCGTGTGTCTATGCCATGGCCAATGGAACTTATTGCCTCAGATCAATGAAGCCAGTTTGCCTTGCTCTATTTTCTATCTACCAATCGTATACTTTACCTCGCAAGCCACCGCTAGGGTGTGTGGCAGGGGGTGATTACACTCCAGACTAAAGGCAGCGAACGTGGAACAGCAAGGCGTGGCAGACGCGGGTTATGGTGCTGTCAGAAATTGCTGGGAATGGATGGGTGAGGTAAAAAATACGGAGATCCTACGAACGGCTTCGGGAAACATTAAAAAATATAATGGTGAGTGGATATAACATGTGAGGTGACCTGAGGGGCCCTTGGAGGCCACACTGGAAGGAGGAAGTGAAGAGACAGCTATCGGAGACATTCGGTTGGACGCCGGTGAAAACACTTTGAAAGAAGGAATTTAATAATTTGGCTTCTTCCAAACTTCCGGTTAGTCATTCGCCTTTATCGATTTTGAATGAATTAGCTGTTGACTCATTTCCCTCGATGTGCGCGCCCAGATAAGCTTCCGTAACGTAGACGTAAATTACAGTGAAACATGCGGGGGGGGGGGTGCGCAACCAAGTGCCCGACGGCGATTTACACTTTAGCAGTGTGTTAAAGGGGGGCCAGCTCCTTTCCCTGAGCCGGTTATGATATCCTAGGATGTTCTGGTACCCGAAAAATCGCATAGCTTACGTGGAGCTGAGGGTGCCCGGGAATCGAATCATGTAATTAGTCCATCCATGGACACAACGTCCATTAATCCATGGACGGTGTGTGTATCGGAAAATTTGTTTTCAATTTCGCACATTGGTTTCGCCCTTTTAAAAGTCGAGATTATTTGTGAGTATAGAGAATATACCATTTTAGGGTCATGGTAGTCCAGGGGGTAGAGCGTTGGACAACTGGTCCCGGGTTCGATTCCCAGGCGAGGCACTCTGGGCACCTGCAGCTCCACCCAAGCTAGTTGATTTTTCGGGTACCAGATCTTCCTGGGAAACCATAAGGAACTGGCCCCCCTACCCTGATGTGTGAATATTCACACGCCGTCGGGCTTGGTACATGGGTGAGCTCTACCATCACCTACTAAACTATCACCTTCGGGTTGATTACTGTGTTTATGGTTTTATATACCATTTTAATGCGGCGTTAGCATTAATTCCTCAAAGTCAGCAGCGTTGAACTCGAATGATTTGCATTTTTTCAAATTATTCTTAGCATCTTGATCCTCGGCAGCGCGATGATATCATTCGTTTGCACTTCTACGGGGAACCCCGTGCGTGCAATGGGACGTGAGAATAAGCGAGCGACATCGGCCCCAACGCCTGCGGCAACCCAGCCCTCTCGGAAACAATTGATAGTGGCTGTGCGTCGGGTGTGCCCCGTGGATTGTCTCACACAATCCGAATCGGCTCCTCTCAAGAACGAATGTGATTTCTAGTTCACCCATCTACATCTACATAAGTACCCTGCGAGCCACCAAAAAGGTGTGTGGCAGGGGGATAGGTGTGGGTGATTATTCATTTATGCGTAAGCACCAACATTAGTAGACCCCACATCCAAAGTAGGCTCCATCATGTGTCTCGATAACTCCACCTCTCCATCTTCATTTGAAATTAGAATACGTATGCCTCCACAACCAAGTACCCGAGGCTCTCCCTGGCCAACCTTACCAACTGCTCATATGACTAGCTCATAAATAGTCACACGAGTCAAGTACGCTTATAATATTTACAGACAACGCAGTGTTTTCAGAGAAACAAAAACACCCGTAGATTGCTAGCTACTCTTTAGAAATGTATATCAAATGTCAGAGAAAAGGGGAAATGTACGGCTCAGAAGTTATCACGACAAAGACAGAGGGATAAGAAGTAAATTATAAAAAAGAAAGGACTGAATTGAGCACTTCAGAACTTGTTCTCGCTTCCATAAACCATTTCACGGGGTATCCACAGGCCAGAAGAATATGCGGGTCAGCCTTGAAGAAGCTATGTTCCATAAGACGGGTTGTAGGGAAATGTAAAGAAAAGATTATTTGTTCCTCTTAAGAGAGAGGTTTAGATAGGCCACGTTTGTAATGTCTTATCAGGCCACTTTCTCAAAATAGTTTAATATCTACGTATTTTGTGCCTCAGTTTCGCGTGATAGACTTAAAGAAAGCTTTCTTGAAATCTAAAATACGTACGTACTGCATCCACTTATGTATTTTCATTCATCTACATCTACATCTACATAATACCCCGCAAGCCGCCGCAAGGGCGTGTGGCGGGGGGTGTTAGGCCACCACCCAGAAAAAGGAAAAAAGAAAAAGGAAAAAAGAAACACCGCATTCAAAACCAACACACACATGCAAACCCAATCCACAACAGTGCACACATTCATTGCAACACCCCATCATTCTACGCGCATGCAACCACACATCTACCTATCCTCACTCCAAAAGCATGCAAGTACATACGCTTACCTACAACAAATAATTCCACCCTAGGATGCAGTAAGAAACCTATCACGAACGTGCCAGCTAGTTTATAGCAAGTAGCCAGGCGAAACACCACCACCACAAGAGCGTCCCACACAAAACTCTCTCCCACCCAAGGTGAGGAATCTGGCCCAACGCTGCAGGTGGGAGGAAAACTTATGATACGATGAATTCCCTTGAATTCATCGTATCATAAATGTAAAAACCCAGTTATGTTTGACCTAAAGTACTTTTCCAGAACACGTGAAGGCTTACATTCCTGTCTTTTAGATTAACAATGCTATTAATGCAATATATCAGATTAACAATGCTAACAAAAGTCGGTCTACAAATACTACGTTCCTCTTTATCGACTCGCATTTGTTGTCAGCTAGTTTCCGGTCGCGAGGTGTCGATCCTCCTCATAACTACTTGATGTAAACTTATTACGCAAATGAGATGCGTGGCCTCCTTCAATGGGGATTCGTTCCGGATCCGGGGATTTGTTTTTATATTCCGGAGCTGTTTCGGAGCCATTCCACATTTAGGTGTGAGCGTGACTTTTTGGTTATGTTTTCCGTGAAGACGTTCCGAAAGAAATCGATTAAGATGTTGGCCATTTTCACGCTCTTCGTCACAACTTTTGTAATTTTTTGCCTTTGAGTAATACTCAGTTTGACGCTTCTCTTGTTTTTTCCCGACCTGAGACCGAAATTAATTCGACCCATCCTCCAAATATCCACATAATATTTGCTTAGGTGGGTCGTGGTAGTCCAAGGGGTAGAGCGTTGGACTACTGACCGGAGGGTCCCGGGTTCGATTCCCGGGCAAGGCACTCTGGGCACCTGCAGCTCCACCGAAGCTAGTTGATTTTTCGGGTACCAGATCTTACTGGGAAACTATAACCGGCACAGGGAAAGGAACTGCCCCCCCCCTACCCTGATGTGTGAATATTCACACGCCGTCGGGCTTGGTACACGGGTGAGCTCTACCATCACCTACTAGACCGACCTTCGGGTTGATTACTGTGTTTATGGTTTTTTTTATTTTGCTTAGAGGTGCGTGAACTTATGCTCGCAACTATCTCGGGTCGATTCCTCCGGTGGAATATAATCTCACCCCTCGTCGTTTCTGGAGCCGTTCCGGAGTGGATCCGGCGACGAGGCAATGGGGCGCACGGACGGGTGCCCGAGGCGCTTGCTTCGGGGCCGCCTGCCCTCTCCAAATGGCCCCTCGTGTGAGCGACAGCCGTGCTGCAACGCCCACTTTTCCTTCTCTCGCCCTTTCATCCAGGGCCCCACGAAGGAAGGGATAGCACACCCGTCACACACAGGCGCAGGTCACCACGGGCCGAGGGGAGCCTCACCAGATTTTATGGGACATCCTCTTCTTCCGAAATCTAACGTCCGTACCGGCACAACACTCAATAGGGAAAGCAAAACCTCTTCTCTTATATCTCGACTTGCTCTGGGAGGAAATGGAAGGCGCGCCCTAAGTGCCGCTCTGCTTCGGAGTGGACGGGAGGTGATGCTTCGACCCGGGACTTTCTCGACTCATATTAGCCTACGACTAAAGTATCATTTCCCGACAATGTGGGACTGTTAGTGTGTATACGTGTAGGTCATGGAGGGTGAGGTCGGTAACTAAGTGCCCAAAGATACCTATGATTTCGCCACATGGTACTCTTACTAAGTAAAAGGTGTCTAAGAGACAGGTATTTATGCCAAGGAATCCGTACCGCGTTTAACCTGTCGAGGCACAGACGGGTGGCGGTGGTCGCAATTATCACCTGTTCAACGAGCGTATATATGGATGAAATGATTTAAAAGGAGGCAGAGGAAAAACTGAAGACGATGGGAATGAAAGTCGGCGGGAAATTGGTAAAATAAATTAGGTTTCCTGATGGTTAAGTGATCAGCCAGAGGTATAGCAAGCATTGCTGAAAGATTTGCAAATTCAGTGCGATAGATACGAAATGTCCATTCAAAACCTACCTTAACCGGTAGATTACCATAAATAAATAAATAAATATATATATATATATATATGCGGAAGTACTCACGAGAGCCATATAACTTTTGGACGGCACAATAGAACACAGAATAAAACAGATAACACGTAAAAGGACACTCACACAGTAAATGATTTAAGCTTTCGGCCTACTCCGAGGCCTTCTTCAGGTCAGGTGCAGTCTGACCTGAAGAAGGCCTCGGAGTAGGCCGAAAGCTTAAATCATTTACTGTGTGAGTGTCCTTTTACGTGTTATCTGTTTTATTCTGTGTTCTATTATGCCGTCCAAAAGTTTTATATATATACTACCATGATCAAAACGTTCCCGGAATTTATTCAGAAAATTAAAAATACAAGTTTATTAATCTAAATCTATATTGTCCCCTTCAAAGTAATCCCCATCGACTGCAACACACTTATGCCAGCGCTTGATCCAATCCTCGAAACATTTTTTTATATTCGGTTTTCGGTATGTCCATCAGTGCTTCCTGCGATTTTTCCATTACTTCCTCTCGGCTGCTAAAACGCGTTCCCCGTAATGGTTTTTTAACTCGATTGAACAGAAAGAAGTCACAGGGAGCCAAATCAGGTGAATTCGGTGGCTGTTGGATGGTATTTGTTGCATTTTTCGTCAAAACATTACGAATAATGATAGCACCGTGCGACTGGTGATAAACTCATTAGTCTCATCGGACTCACTTTAACCGTGCGATTGGCACTTTAACGTCTCATAACGCCCAAATAATACTCTTTGTTTACTGTCTGGCCTTCTGGCAAAAATTCATGATGCACTACACCGTTGTAATCCATGAAAACCGTCAGCATTTCCTTCTTTTTTGACTGAAAACGACGTGGTCTTTTTGGTCTCGGCTCATTTGGTGAACGCCATTCACTTGCCTGATGTCTGGATTGCGTGTCGTACTCATAAACCCACGTCTCGTCTCCAGTAATGATCCTTTTGATGAATGTGGGATCGGATTCAGCCTCGCAAATCATGTCTTTTGCGACGTCAACACGGTCTCTTTTTTGCATGAAATTGAGGTCTTTTGGCACCAACTTTGCTGCTACACGACGGAAACCCAAATCATTAACCACAATGTCTTGGGCGGATCCATAGGCAATGTTCAAGTCCTCCGCTATTTCTCTGATGGTTAATTTGCGGTTATTGACCAACATTTCTATTACTTTATCAATTTTTTCACCGACTTTCGATGTCGATGGTCTGCCACTGCGTTCATCATCTTCGATTGACTCACGACCACTTCTGAACCGCTCGTGCCACTGGTAAACGACCGTTCTTTTTAGAGAATCGTTGCCGAAACACTTTTCCAACATTTCCAACGTCCGTGCGCCACTAAATCCGTTTTTTACGCAAAATTTAATACAAGTTCGTTGTTGCAAATTTAAATCCATTTCTGCAATTGTATAAAATCGCCAACACACACAGAGATAGATGTACTCTTGGCTACGTAACTTTTGCAAATGTCAAGTTATGACACTAAGATTTAAAGGGAATATCAACAACAGATGTACCAATTTAACAAAAAAAACAGAACTCAAATCGGAACGATGGGAGCGCCACACGGTGGTTATTCCGGGAACTTTTTGTTCAAGGTAATATATATATATATATATAAAGATATGTATATATATATATAAAGATATATATATATATATAAGGTATGTATATGTATATTATAGAAATATATATATGTTTATATAAATTAGGTAATCTACCGGTTAGGGTAGGTTTTTGGATGGACACAACTACCAAATAAATGTTTTGTGATTGGTAACAGAACACAATCCAGCACCTCCTGTGCATCAGGTCCCTCTTCATCTCTGTGTACTTCCTCCCTTCATCCCGTCCAACAATTTTATCCTGTTCCTGTCCTTTCCTCGTTTGCCTAATATTCTCCCCTCTATTTCCTTCTTCAACATCCCACTGCCGCTCAATACGCCTTTCATCCATTTTTCCCGCCTCCATAGGATTTCTCCCAACAAACCCCTCTCCTCACCCACCATTCCTTGTACTTCCTCATTTTTTTTCCTTTCGGCCCATTTTACCCTCTCCATTCTTCTCCGCCCCCAAAGTTCTAAAGCCCACAATTTACGTCTATCCTCCTGCTTCAGTGACTACGTCTCTACGCCGTACATAGCTACGCTCGAAATCAGAGTTTTTACTAGTCTTTTCTTAACCTCCCTACTCAGCGTCCCCGTCATCAACTCCCTCCTCCTTGAGAAAGCCTCTTTGCCTAGCGCAATTCTTCTCCTTAAGTCCATACTACTTTGACCGTGTTGGTCCAAAACACTTCCGAGATATGCAAACTGTTCTACCTGCTCTATTTTTTCCCCTCCTATTTTAATGTTCAGCTTGGCTTTTTTCTTTCTGGAAAATCGCATAACCTTTGTTTTATTAATATTGATGTTATCCCATATCTATCGCACTGAACCTCCAAATCACTCAGCAATGGTTGCAACCCCTTGGTCGATTCGCAAACCAAAGCCTAGTCATCAGCAAACCTAACCGATTTTACGAATTCTTCTCCGACTTTCATTCCTACCTACAGTTATTCCCATGCCTCTTTATTCATTTCCTCCACATATACGTATATTGAAGAGCACCGGTGATAATGGGCAACCCTGCCTAACACCTCTTCCTAACCCTGCCCATCCGGACTCTCCGTTCCCCACTCGCACCTGAGCAGTCTGAGACATGTACAGGTTGCGGATCAGTCTCCTGTCCCTCCAATCCATTCCTATTTTCGGCAATACACGCATTAGTTTTTCCCAATCCACTCTATCAAACACTTTTTCGAAATCTACGAAACAGTCAAACACGTCCTGATTGTATTCTATATTCCTCTCGATTAGTGATCTCATTATTGCAATGGCATCACGCGCATCCCCTTCCTAAGCCAAAACTGATCATCCCCTAAGTAATCATTTGCCCTACTCTCTATCCTTTCGTTGATGATCCTGAGAATTAGTTCAGCAGCGTGGGATATCAAATTCATTGTTCCGTAGTCCTCACATAATGTAGCCCTTACCTTTTTCGGAATAGGAACTAACACTGATCTCACAAAATATTCCGGCCAGATTCCTTCCTCATAGATACTACGAATGAGTCCATATATAGTACAGTCTTATTCCTACATTTTCCTTAACATTTCAGTAGTTCCGCAGGAATGTTGTCTGCCCCCATGCTCTTATTTGCTTTCATTCCCCCTAATGCCCTTTTAATCTCAAAGCAATCTTCTTTCACGTCATGTTTATAAATAAATATATATATATATAATTAATATATTAATATGTATATATACATTAATGCGTGCATGATGTGTGCATATGGCTTCATAAATTCGCACAATTTTCCGTGAGCGGTTGCAGAATTGACCGCAATTTAGCAGTCATGAAATTTAGTGTCCGATTCAAAAAGTTAAGGCAGGGATGGCGGGTTAGGAAATGGCATGTAGAAGCATTCATTGGATTGACGAGGAAGGAATTAGTTGTCCACTTCGAAAAAAATCAGTCGCATATGTATAAATCAGTGAAAATCAACCCAAAAATGTCACAAGAAATCCAATTTTTTTCCAAAAATGTCACTCTTATAGGAGTCACTCACACTTTATTTGACTGTTTCATTTTGACGATTTGCGCGTTGTCTCTTCATTTCAAATTGTCCCAAGGACCATTTCATTGGAGAAGCTGCCAATTTAAATTTCGTCATTTCTCTTCGGGATTGCATTTGCGAGTCAGCAAATCATCCTATTCCACACGAGTGCGTCGAGTCTTGCTTCGTCGCTCTTCTAGCGCGCAGGAATATGAACTCCACACATGAAAATTTTTAGGAACAACTTCAATCAATGCCCCGAACTGTTTCACTTCTTTAAATGATTCGTCTTTGGGACTGCGCGTGGGAGTGCAGAGGAGGACAGGCGAAGATTCTTCGGTACTGAAGTGTCGTCTTCGACTCTGATGACCATCATCACCTTCGGAGGGAGAATTTATTCCAATGTTCAAGTGTTCCCTAGCCTAGGTTCAAGCTACTATTATGATCATTGCTTCGGCTACCTGCCATTTCATTGGCCCGTCAACAATCATTCTGTAATGATCAATCTTCATCAGGGGAAATTGACCAGGAAAAAATGGCTAGGATCTCAGATCAACTATAAAACCGAAGCATTTATTCGTAAGTAAATCTCGCAATTGTGAAGTACCTGAGCAGATCTTAGAATGCGTCATGCTAGAACTTCTGGTCTGAGAGTAATTAGCGATGATAGCATAACGCGATGACTATAACTTGCTGAAGTTTGGAAACGAGTGGATCCTGGTTCGAATACCGGTTCGGACGAAGGATTTTACCCGATGAAATTTCTTGAAATTATTCATACACAGAGGAGTGACTGCGTTAAAAATTACCGTTGAGACATTTCCTTTCGCAGTTTCCTTCAATTTATAGAGAGTATATTTTTTTCTGTGTGTCTCTGCAGATTTGCGGTTTCGACGGCACACCCGTGTGGTTGTCCTTCCCTCTAAGGAGCCCTCGGCCGCCCTCGCACCCTCCGCCGACGGGCCCTCGAGGAGGGACCGGCGGCGGAGAGCGGCACGTCCTTTCAAGGGAAGGCAGCCCCCTCCCCAGCCGCCCTCTCCGGGGTGGTGCTCCAGCCCACCTCCCTGGACTCTGTCCCTCTGCCGACCCTGCAAAGGGGGAGGAGGGAGCCTCTTGGTTGCGCCCTCTGGCGACAACTGCCCGGGGGACGTGCGGTGGAGGTTGGGGGCAGCTTATAGGAGATGAAGGAGGCTTTCCGAGAGGTCGAATGCTCATTAATAATTGCTCACTGATTTGCAAAACATTTTCTCCCAAATCAGCTAAAATCCAGCGATATTTCCTAAACACCGGATCTTTCCACTTGCCGGACCACCTCACCACTTGAACTATCGAGGAAATCTAATTTACACTGAGATCTGCGAACTTTTCGAGCGACCAAGTGCCCCGATTCCTTGGCCAAGTGAATTTTTCATATTCTGACGGAGGACGGAGTAGTCCGGCTTTTAGAGCGCTGCTCTACTACCCTCGGTTTCGATTCCCGGGCAGACATCTCTGGGCATCCTCAGCTCCAACCAAGGTGTGTGATTTGTCGGTACCAGGTCTTCCTGGGGAATTAGAACCGGCACGGGGTAAAGAATTGGCTCCCTACCCTGCTGATGTGAGAATTTCAGACGTCAGGGTAGAGGGCTTAGTATTGGGGTGAACCCTACCAACACCTGCCAAACAAATGTTAGGGCTGATTATTATGTATATTATTTGAGACGCGTTCTTTATTCGTAATTTCAGTAATATAGTTAATAGTCGAGGCTAGCAGTTAGGACTTTTATAACGAGGTAGTTTGTCTATTGTTCATAGGTATAATGGTCGTTGATTAGATGTCGTTGGATTCCTGCAGTCGTCATGAAAATACATAATTTTAGTCACGGTACAACGACAGCGAATAGAACGTCAGTTTTTAGAACTATGAAATCTCCTCTGTACCTATTCCTATTCCACAATCACCCTTCACGATTCGTCCGGAACATATCATCTGTAGGTGTCATCCATTGCCCTAAGAAGTGCATTAAAACTCCTTTTGCTCTCCGTGCGTGTCACGATTCGCCCTCGTGATTACTCCTGACTTACGTGTGGTGCTCTTCAGTTTGCTCCGGGTGAGATAGATGGCTGGTGCTTTCGTGCATCTCTTTCATTTGCCCGTCGTTCTCTGAGTCACGGCATTGATTCCCTCCGCCTAGAACTCAGTTCGCGGAACACACATACCTTTTATTTCCCCTCGCGCCTTCCATTCCGGCGGGCGAAACGAGAGACAGTGCGGCGGGTCCGGAGCGGAACTGGTGCGGCCGGATAAGCCCATTGGAACGAGAACAACGCACGAAGGCACGGACGATTTCAACGCCTCCGCCTATTTCTATCTAGGCCTCTTGTTTCTATCTATCTTTCGGGCGTATTGGGGATTAAATTGGTCGGCAATTGAGGCGATGGGAGTTGGGCGCGGTGATAATTCTGTCGATCGAACGAACAGGTGTGGTTGGAAATCCGGGCGGCGGCAGCTAAAAATAGCACCAGGGAGAAATTAGCACCAAGTAGAACGTCCTTCTGTTGCTCGCGAGCGCACTCATCGCCTCAGAATTTCCGGAAGAGTGGACGACGAGTCGTTCCTTCCTTATAAAGAGTTCTCGTCTGGCTCCGAATGCCATTCCGTCCGCCCCCTTATCTCCTTTCCAGGGATTCCGTGAGTCACCGAGGCCGGCACAAAGGCGTCCTCCTCGGCCCTCCTTGCCTTTCCCTCCCTCCCCCTCGCGGCTCCGAGCAACCGCCGTCCTATGGGCTCGGCGGTGAGTCAGCCACACCTACCACTCCATCCGAAGACGGCGAGATGCGAACATGCGACATGCGCGGCCGCGTTGCGAGAGCCCTCCCGCGTGTCATTGCGGCGGCGCCCGGGGGACAATGACAACGGCCCCTTTCCAACGACCATCACGATTTCAAAGTGAGCATCGCACAGGATTTTCCGGGCGAAACGTTAACGAATTACATGCAATACAATTTTGCTGCGGACCCACCCGGAATTGCTCTGCGCTGTGCTATACATGGGCATGTATGTGTGTATATGTACCGGTGTTTGTTTATGCTCTGCACTCCTTGGCATCTTTCATTGCGAGCAACTACTATCGAATCCGAGAGAAAACATTGACCTTCCGGTGAATCAACAAGTGTGGACTCGTTGATTCACCTAAAAGTCAATGTTAACCAAATAACCTACCAATCAGTAAGTGTACATATCATCTACATCTACATAAATACCCTGCGAGCCACCGAAAAAGGTGTGTGGCAGGGGGTGTAGCACCATGTGGGAAGGGTAAGGGATGAGGGGGTTGGGGGTTATCAAATAGGTGAGGATAGGTCCTGTAAAGAGGCAAGAAAAAACACATATGTTTATATACATACGTATGAATAAATATACACACATACGTATTTATATATACACACATATATATATACACACACATATATATATACATATATATATATATATATATATATATATATTCATTCAACAATAAGTTTGATATTCCACGCAGCAAAAGTTATTCTCAGGATCATCAACAAAAGGATAGAGAGTAAGGAAAATGATTACTTAGGGGATGATCAGTTTGGGTTTAGGAAGGGAAGAGGTAGGTGTGATGCCATTGCAGTAATGAGATCACTAATTGAGAGGAATATAGAATACAACCAGGACGTTTTTGCCTGTTTTGTAGATTTTGAAAAAGCGTTTGATAGAGTGAATTGGGAAACATTAATGCGTGTATTGCAGAAAATAGGAATGGATTGGAGGGACAGGAGACTGATCCGCAACCTGTACATGTCTCAGACTGCTCAGGTGCGAGTGGGGAACGGAGAGTCCGGATGGGCAGTGTTAGGAAGAGGTGTAAAGCAGGGTTGCCCATTGTCACCGGTACTGTTCAACGTATATGTAGAGGAAATGATTAAAGAGGCATGGGAAGAACTGGAGGTAGGAATGAAAGTCGGAGGGGAATTTGTAAAATCGGTTAGGTTTGCTGATGACCAAGCATTGCTCAGTCAGCCAAGGGGTTGCAAGCATTGCTGAGTGAATTGGAGGTTCAGTGCGATAAATATGGGATGAGAATCAACATTAATAAAACAAAGTTTATGCGATTTTCCAGAAAGAAAAAGGCTAAGCTAAATATTAAAATAGGAGGGGAAAAAATAGAGCAGGTAGAGCAATTTACATATCTCGGAAGTGTTTTGGACCAATACGGTCAAAGTGGTAGGGACGTAAGGAGAAGAATTGCGCTAGGCAAGGAGGCTTTCTCGAGGAGGAGGGAGTTGATGACGGGGACGTTGAGTAGAGATGTTAAGACAAGACTCGTAAAAACTCTGATATGGAGCGTAGCTATGTATGGTGCGGAGACGTGGTTACTGAAGCAGGAGGATAGACGTAGATTGGAGGCTTTTGAAATGTTGGTGTGGAGAAGAATGGAGAAGGTGAAATGGACCGAAAGGAAAACAAGTGAGGAAGTACTAGAGATGGTGGGTGAGGAGAGGGGTTTGTTGAGAGAAATCCTATGGAGGCAGGAAAAATGGATGAAAGGCGTATTGAGTGGTAGTGGAATGTTGAAGAAGGTAATAGAAGGGAGAATGTTGGGCAAGCGAGGAAAGGGTAGGAACAGGATAGGGATGTTGGATGGGATGAAGGGAGGAAAGAAGTACACAGAGATGAAGAGGGACCTGATGTAGTTTAGGTTGCTGGATTGGGTTTTGTTTGGAGTTACAAAATAAGTATTTGATAGTTGTGTCCATCCAAAAACCTACCTTAACCGGTAGATTACATCTACATCTACATAATACCCCGCAAGCCGCCGCAAGGGCGTGTGGCGGGGGGTGTTAGGTCACCACCCAAAAAAGGAAAAAGAAATACCGCATTCAAAACCAACACACACATGCAAAGCCCAATCCACAACAGTGCACACATTCATCGTAATATCTCATCATTCGACGCGCATGCAAACACACATCTACCTCCCTTCACTCCACAAGCATGCAAGTACATACGCTTAACTACAGCAAATAATTTTACCCCAGGATGCAGCAAGAAAATTAATCACGAACGAGCAAGCTAGTTTATAGCAAGTAGCCAGGCGAATTACCACCACCACAAGAACGTTCCGCACAAAAATTTCTCCTACTCAAGACGAGGAATTCGGCCCAACGCTGCAGGTGGGAGGAGGGCACACCCACGGAGAGGGACAAGGGATGGAAGTGGAAATTTAGGGTAGCAAAAGAAGAGAAAACAATACTGTAAACAGCAATACATTACTTAATGGCATGCGGGAAGGGTTTTGACACAACACACAGGAGGTTTGTGAAAGTGCATGCAATTGAGTTTAACTAATTGTTACCTAGACGCCGAGGGTGGCAAGTGGCATTTTTGTTATCTCCGAGTGTGACCCTACAGTTGTTATCCCGTATTGTCCGTGGGAAGAAGGAGTCCTTGAATCTGCTAGTTCTGGCATCTATTTCCCGAATTTTGTACACATGATCCAAGCGACCAATGTATGTTGGAGCGCGAATAATTTTCGAGACCTCGGTGCTGAAACATGCGGATCTGAATTAATGCGTGGAATTATTAAAAAAAATCTTAATCGTCACTGAAATTTGCAGTGCTTTTTGCAAATAACTTAATGGTTCTAATATATTTTACTTCTATCATTCCATCTGAGTTCTTTCATTTAAACTACGTTCAACAGCATCAGGCATTTACCATGCGGTGGGGTAATGTAATGAGAAAGTTAAAGAAAGGTGTTATTTTACTCTAGTTAGACCTAATTTGGAATATTCTTGAAGTATTTGGGATCCTTGGGAGAACATTTGGCAAAAAGAATTAGATTAAGTCCAGAGAAAATCCGCCAGATTCGTCAGAAATTGCTATGATAAGAACACAAGTGTGACAGGTTTCTTACGGGATTTAGGCTGGGAGCCACTTGAAATGCGAAGAGAACAAGCGAGGCTTAGACTTTTAGAAAGGTTCAGAACAAATGAGTTTAGCGATGGCACTAGAGGAATTATAATAGTCCCACATTACTTAGGTAGATCAGACCTCAAAGATAAAATAAGAGAGATAGATTCCAGTACAGATAGATTCAAATACTCATTCTTTCCCCGAACAATCCGAAATCATAATAGTAAGAAACCGAAGTCACTTTAGAAATATTAAAAACATTTAATTTATCTAATAATAATAATAATAATATTCATTCAAACAGAAATAGGTATAAGGAAAGGGGATAGGAAAACACATAAAAGGCGAACACAGGACATGTGGGGAAGGCGGTTTTTGAGCAGATCACGAAAGTAAAAATATTTCCTTATCCGGGATTTGAACCACCTTCCACTTGCCGGGCGGACGCTCTACCTCTTGAGCTAATAAGGAAACCTAATTTACCTTGAGATCTGCGATCTTATAAAGCGCCAAATATATATATATATATATATATATATATATATATATATATATATATATATATATATATATATATATATATATATATATATATATATATATATATATATATGTATATACACACATTCTCGCGCAGTCCCTAACCTGCACGTCAATACTTATTGTAATGAACTTACTGGGGAATTTCGGCTGCAAGCATTCTGGTCCCTTATCGTTCTTGGAAAAAATGACATTTTAAACCTGTCAGTCTTGCAGTCTATCTCTCTAGTCTTATATTCGTGATCCCTTCGACCGTAATAGGTTGGGGTTCGTATGAGTTGGGGTTCGTTCCTTGATGTCATCGGAAAAGGGCCCATCTTTAAATATTTTAATAAGTTTAATCTATATTGTAAACGCCGCTGTGTAAGAGAATCCCAACCTAAATTGTCTAGCAAAGTGGATACTCTGCTGCGTTGGTCATAACAATGGTTGACAAATCTACCCCCCCTCCGCTGAACTAGATCTAATTCCGAAACCAAATTTATATTATGAGGATCCCATATACTGGCAGCATACTCTAGGTGGGGCCTGACCAAGGCAAGGAAACATCGTTCTTTCACTTTTTCGTCGTATTTACCTAGCACTCTTTTCACAAATCCCAATTTTTTTATTTATTTTAAATTTGTATATCTATGAAAAATATATGCGTGTGTGTGTGTGTGTGTGAGAGAGAGAGAGAGAGAGCGTGCGTGCGCGTGTGCGTGTGCGCGTGCGTGTGTGTTTTTTATAGAGTTCAGGGGAAATGCGTTATGCACTGACAGACAGGGGACCTGTATTAGGTTTCCTGTCCCTCGTGTCGCAGTCCCACCGACTAAAACCCCTCGTCTCTTCTCCTGTGGTCTTGATGTTTTTCCCGCGGTACTGCTGGTGGCTTATTACTTCGCGAGAGAGACCCTTAGCCGTAGCTGTTCCCCTATGGTTAACCTTCGGTTTCCACGATTGCGCTCCTGGCGCGCTCTTCTCGGTGCAGTTCCTTCATGATGGTGGTGATGAAGTCGCAGATCCCGCTCCAGGTCTTCTCTGATGTCAGCATTTGCTCCACCAGGTTTTCCGGCGTCAGTGTATCCTGAAACAAGGGCGTCTCGCGATGCACGGAATCGTGAGCACTCAAATATCACGTGCTCAGCATTCTCCTCCACTCCTGGGCACGTTGGGCAGTACGGTGCATCATCATGATTGTATTTATGGAGGTACGCCCGAAAGCATCCATGATCCGATAGAACTTGCGTCAGGTAGTAGCTTAGGTCCCCGTGTGACCGGTTTACACATTTCGCTACGTTTGGAATTAGCCGGTGTGTCCACCTTCCCTTAGTTGAGGTGTCCCACACTCTCTGCCACTTCTTGACACTTCCTTCTCTCATTTCTTCCTTGGTCTCATCTGAGTTCTCCCGCTCATACCACTTTTTCCTCTCATTTGCCAAAAGGTCCACTGGCACCATACCGGAGATAACGTTTATGGCATCCTCGGACACTGTCCGGAATGCGCTTGCCACACGCAAAGCACTTATCCGGTAAGGTGCCGCTACTTCCCTTCGGCACCCCTTCTTCCCCAGTGCATCAGCCCATATGGGTATCCCATAGGTGAGCACTGATGTAGTTACTGATGCCAGCAGTTGCCTTCTTTTCTGCTTGGGGCCACCAACATTGGGCATTAGCCGTTGCAGTGTAATCGCCACTACAGAGGCTTTGCCGCTGACTTGCTCCACCTGCTTCTTGAAATTTAACCTGGCGTCAAGAGTCACGCCAAGGTACCGAATGAACGGCCGTGATGTGATCTCGGCATCACCGGCGTAAAGGGTCACTTTCTTGGTCTGCTTTCTGCTGGAAACGAGGAGCGCTTCAGTTTTATGTTCTGCCAGTTACAGTCCGACAGAAGACATCCATTTCTTGATCTCAAAGAAAACCTCCCCGAATATGGCGATGACTTGCTCAAGTTTAGCGGTAATTACCACCGCCAAGTCATCTGCGAATGCCGCGAGGCGCACCTCACCAGGAAGTCTCAGCAGCAGTAACGAATTGTAGAGGATGTTCCATAGAAGTGGCCCCAGTACTGAGCCCTGAGGAACCCCTCCAGTCACTCTATATGTCTTCGGGCCGTCATCCGTGTTGTACACTAGAAGCCTGTCACGCAGGTAACTCGCCGCCATCCTCCGAAGACCCCATGGGACATTTAACTCTTTTAGAGCCTCCATGACACAGTTCCATTTCGCCGAATTGAAGGCATTTTTGATATCAAGAGTGGCGATCAAGCAGTACTGCCTGGAGCCTCTTGTGTATCTTTTTCCTGATATTGCATCTTTTGCTGTATTCACTACCTTACTTATGGAATCCAACGTAGAATGCGATTTTCTGAAGCCATACTGGGTTTCTGCCAGCAGAGGATCCACGACCTCTTCGAACCTGTTGTAGATGATCCGTTCGAAGACTTTTCCGGCTGTGTCCAACATACAGAGCGGACGATAGGATGAAGGTTCGTCCGGAGGCTTTTTCCCTTTGGGTAGCAGAACTAATCTCTGCCATTTCCATTTATCCGGGAATGTCCCGTCCTTGAGACATGTGTTATACATATCTAGGAACATCGCCGGTGTAACCTTGATAGCTGTCTTCAACGCAACGTTCGGGATCCCGTCGATGCCGGGGGCTTTGTTGTTTCCCACCCTTGTTGTTGCAGTGAGCATCTCCTCTTCCGTGACGACTGGAATATCCTCGTCCGTCTTCTCCTCGAAGCCGTAACTCTCCTCTTTCTGTTCAGGGAAGACAGTTGATACAATTCTCTTGAGCAGCTCTGGACAGGTTGGCGATGGCATGGACTGGCTCTTCAGCCGACTCATGACGATCTTGTGCGTGTGTGTGCGCGCGTGCGTGCGTGGTCGGTTCAGTCCGGTGATGGTAAAGCTCACCTATGTACCAAGCCCAACGGCGTGTGAATATTCACACATCAGGGTAGGGGGGCCAGTTCCTTTCCCTGTGCCGGTTATCGTTTCCCAGGAAGATCTGGTACCCGAAAAATCAACTAGCTTGGGTGGAGCTGCAGGTGCCCAGGGCCTTGCCCGGGAATCGAACCCGGGACCCTCCGGTCAGTAGTCCAATGCTCTACCCACTAGACCACCGCGACCCGCATGATGATAGTAATGTTCTTTTATAAAACATTCACCCAACAACTGCACCAGCGATTGATTGCACCGTGGGCATGTGGAGGAAGGAGCCAGTAACAAACATCACCTGCACGGGTGAGGGCGATCCCCCGACATCACGGGTGCAAACCAAACCGTGGCCTTCCTCCAAGTGAGTGCCACCGCGTGGGTGCGTGGCGGGGTCGGTGACCAGCCCTCTATCCCCCCAACGCGCCTCCTGTCACCAACGAGAAATGCTTCAATAATCGCTCCAATGGCGCAACTAACCCTAATCCTCTTCCATCAACGTCTCCGTCGACGCTTTTCAAAGGAGTCCTACTGATGTTATGGCACTGGTACTTCATATCCCAACGGGCCTTTCCTCTGCGACTTGTCATCACGACCGCCCAGTTTTCTTTCTTCTTCCCGCTTGTCTGCCCTCCTATAGCAGCCATCTTCTGCGGTTAGTCCCTCGAGTCAATCGGGAAAAGCGGAATCCCAAGTTTTAAGCGAGAATTATTTCGCGAGATATTTTCAAAAACTTGATTTAAGACAGGCGACTCGGCGCATGTGGTTTTCTGTAACAGAAAAGTGAAAACGGCGGAAATCATCTTTCTGAATTGACGGCGGCGGATGGCGGTTCCTTTTTCGCACGCGTCCCTCTCATTCAGAAGTTTCCCCGGAGGAGAGGCCTCGGCAGGGGGCTGGCCCCCGTTCCCCCGGGGATAGAGCAAAGCTCGGCGCGGACACGGAGTTATCAACCCAACGGTTGGCTCGGAATGCGAGAGTGGAGGCTCGTGCTCAGTCCTGCACGACGCGTGATGCTCACGCTCGCCGTCGGGGTTCTTCATTCCCTGTGCCGCCTGTAATCTCCCGGGAAGATCTGATACTCGAAAAATCACGCCGCTCGAGTGAAAATGAGGGTATTAGGATTCGGAACCCTCCGTTCAATATCTCAATACTGCCCTCATTTTTTAACCGGTGACGGCGGGGTAACGTCCTCGTCTGCCAGCCCAAGGTCGCTACTTCGATTCCCGCCTAGGTGGGTTTTCCTCCGCCTAGGGCTTGGGTTTTTGTCATTTTATCCATTGTTATCATTATTAATAGTCTAATATTAGGGAAAAAAGTGCTGTTATCAGGCTAAGGCTAAGCAAATAAATTAACACATTAAATGCTCCTCGGACATTCGGCTCGAAGAGAAACGCTGAATTCGCCAAACCCCGACTGCGGGTCTCGCAAAGCGGTCGTCGCGTGTGGAGGGCCGCCTCCCCGGGGCTTTTTCGCCACTCTGCCCTCTCCCCCCTCCCCCCCCCCCCGACGGCGCTGGAATTCAGGGGCGTTTGTCCACCTTCCCTCCCCCCGCAGGTGCCCTCTCGGCCCCAGAGACCCTGGTGCCTGCCCAAGGAGTCCACCACCCTGCTCGAGAGGTGCTGCGGCCCTTCAACCTCTCTCGGCCCTTTCACAGTAGGAGAAAGCGAAGGAGGAAGAACAAAGACGCCAAGGAGCCCCTCTCCTCCACTCACGCCCTCTGGAGCATCCCCTGGCCGCAAGAACCTTGGCCTTCGGCTGGTTCCTCCTCCCTCCGCCAGAACCTCCAATGGCTCGACTCGCATCGTGTGTGTGTGTGTGACCGGACCGCATCGATACGCGCCTGCAATCATTAAATTGCGAGATATGTTTAACCTAAGTGTTAAACTTTTCAAGGAAATTCATTGAAAGGGATTTGATATTACAACGAGCACTTTGTAGAGTATACCGAGACCATTACCGAGAGAATCACTACCTTCTAAAAATTACAACCTGCTATTATTTTTGTTTTAAACGCGATTTTTGCTATCGCGATTCCTTCGGGGGAATATAGGGAATTTAAAGGGAATCTGCCACTGTTACAGCTCAGTTATCTTATTTAATCCGAGTAGTCTAGTATATTGATGATGTGGTCCATGACCCTTTGAGTTTGAGTTTAGATTGTTTGTCTAAATTTAAGTTTGAGATGTATAGGCTGCGCCTGCGCCCATTATCCATAAACCTTATTGTAATGTAGGTCATCAAACTAGAATCAATGAGTAAAGAGACCAAATAATGTCTTGAATCAATGGGATGGAGTTACAGAGTGAGTTTATAACAAAATATGTTCCTAAGAAATGTAGTTCATAGATTCTCTACGAGTTATAGACATCAGACCAGCAATTATAGACAAAAGAAGAAAATGTCGTAGATTGACATAGCTCAGGTTGAGGCATATTTGATGGTGAGATAGAACGGGCAGTACGGGAACTAGAATGAAATAAGTCCGTGGGGATGGATGACCTAACTTCAGAAAAACTGAAAGGTTTTGGGAAAGTTGGGAGGTAGACTTTTCATGGATTAAGTTGAAGCATTTATGATGACTGGCCCCCCTACCCTGTATAAACTTGGACCAGCTAGAAGATAGACGACATTCTTGGATGTTCAGGAGGAGTGGGGGAAGGGCGGGAGAGTTAAAAGTCCCTACCACCCCAGAGCCACACCCACTCCTTGCCATCGATGGAGATTAAAAATTTGTCCTTTATTCACCAGCCCATCCCTCTCCATCCCATTTAACTATCTACCGCCCTTCCCCAACTCCTACTGCACATCCAAGAATGTCATCTATCTTCCGGCTTGCACACTTTACCCGGCCTTTTACATAAGCCAATGTTCCACACCTGTGAATCTCAGGACAAATAATCATCGTACCTCTGCGGGTCTCCCCATCCAAAAACATGCCTCCCATCACAATACCCCGTTCAACCAGTGTTATAGTGTTTCCGTTCTGGCATTCCTTCCCCCATCCGATAACCCTACACAATAAAAACGTTGGAAATGGCATTTATATGGCTTTGCGAAGCGTATCAACGTCCGGGTCTCAATGCATACCAACATAAAAAAAGTTTGACAATCGGACTCTCCGAGCCCGCGAAATGAAAAAAATTCTTTTTATTTTTTGGACACACCTAGTATACTGAATTCATTTTTGTAAATCAAATAATTTAGACGTTTTTTAATACATTGCTTTGAAATCGGACTAAAACACCGGTCAATAGTCGGTTAAAAAAATACCCTGAGAAGAGAAATAAAAATATTGAGAAGCTGCGGATGCAGACCTCATTCCCGTCGCCCACTTGTGTGAGGTGCCATTGGATGAGAGCATTGCATCGTTTCTGCAGGTCTTGCCGCTGCTCAGTGGCCTTCCGCTATAGTGCTGAGCCCTAAAAAAATTCCAAAACGAAGGCGTGACGAATACATTCTCCGTATTTGAAATCACTGTTATACGTGTCTTCAACACGTCATATACTGTGTCTTCAAGCATGTCGTTTATCCCCGTCCGAGAGCAGAGGGATCTTTTCGCAGCGACCTTGACTGAGACCGGCACCACTCCGGTAGGACTGTTTCATAACCGCCAGAGTACCAACCAGAGGGACTTGATTATTTAATATTATATGCCATTGGATCATCAACTTAGAAGCGGAATTTCGTTTGTTTCTATGCATATACTGTATTGTGAAAAATAAACAAGTCTCTCTCGTTATTCCTTCTTCGAAGTGTGGTCTTACGTAATTCACCCTTTCGCTGCTATCGGGTCTTTTTCCCATCTCCCGGTAGAAGAAGCCTCTCCCCACGAAGATCTAGGGTACTGACCGAATGCACGTGAACTTGGATCTCTATGATTCGCACATTCATGACCACCATAGGCAATTGGCGCTTAGCTCTTTTCCGAATGTTATAACGGATGGTGGTGCCAGCGAGAGAGATATCGACGGCGGCTACCGGAACTCGTTTGTCTACGCAGACAGACTGGTTGATTCGGGAGTCGACGGGTAGGAGGAGCGTTTGTGCCCCGGGGCCAAGTGGATGCCATCTCCTTCGAACCCGACCACTGAAACGGTTGTCTTCAATGGAATCGCGGACGGATGGCCAAGGGGGCGCGGATGAGGGGAGTGGATGATGGGATGTTCCACGAGGAGGCAGCATCTTCCCCGCTCTGCCCTCCCTCGCCTCCTCCAGCTGTCATTTCATCTCCAGGCACCCGAGTAGATGCAACGGAAATGAATGAGTCCTCGGTTGCCATCTCTCGTCCCGTCAAGGACAGCCAGGAAATGGAAAAAGTGGAGGGCCAGGGGCCCAAATTGGGTGCCTCACCGTGGCCCTTGTTCGAACCCTGTGGAAGTGAGCGATCGAGGGACATTCCCCGATGTGATCATGACCGGCCAAAGGGTCGAAGGGCACCAATGTGAAGACGGAGAAAGGCTGGTGCCATGGTAGAGCAAATATTATTCTGATATTCCGTATCACTTTAGCGATATGTTCTGTGTGCATACATTAAAATTTGTAAATAATTTCTAACCTCGCACAGTTCGCGATCGCAAGGTCTTCCGCTGACTTTCGACTATCCACTGACACTCCTCTGCTATCTTCCGCAATTGGCCTGGCTTCGTAAACCGACTATCGAACTGAGTTACCAGTACGTGTGCAGTGAATCCTACCTCAACGGACACCTCCCAATATGGCAGGGTGCCGTTATCCCCGAGAGCAGAGCACAATTTTAGTCGTTTGAGGAACGAAATCCTCTGGACTGAGAGCGCGAACACCGCCCACTGTTAATCATTTCTTTAAAAAAGGGCTAACGTAACAGGTATCCTCAAAAAAGTTGCTAATTCATTCGAAATGACGATACATGCCCTCCCTTGAGGAAATATTTCCAACGATTTTCATAGGAGTCGCTTAGATCATTCATTGGCCATTAAGGGAAGATCTGGAGATAAGAATGGAAGCCGGCGGGGAATTCGTAAAATCAGTTAGATTTCCTGATGACAAAGCTTGAGTGTGTGAGTCAGCCAAAGGGTTGCAAGCATTGCTGAGTGAATTGGAAATACAGTGCAATAGATATGGGATGAGAATCAGGATTAATAAAACAAAAATGAAATGAAATCGTCCCCCTTGGAAGGGCGAGGGGTTCTTCCGCTTGCACCTTTGCAAGAGAAAGGACGGGACCCAATGTTTTCACTAATCTATTAGCCTTCAAGGACCCAGGTTTCGTTTATTATGGCATCAAGTATTCACTAGGCACTAAAAACCGGGCGTGCACACTCGGATTTTCGGTTTGCTGATGGGGGATCGGGATGGTGCGGTGGCTAACGTACTGGCTTCCCATCGAGAGGTCGCGGGTTCAAATCTTGGAGACAACAAATATTTTTCAGCAGTAGCCTACTTGAGGTGCTTTGCGGAGAGCACTTTGAGTGAGCACGACGTCCGTCGGATGGGACGTCCAACTGCGGACCCCTTGGTGCCTTTAGACAAGAGTAGGCTAATGCTGACGCCGGGTTTCTCTCAACCCTTCCGTTCCCATCCATCCATAATGGTTTAAATGACCTTAGCTGTCGATCGCCTCCCGTAAAAACTACTGTTTGCTGATCGTCGCGTGAATATTTTCATTGTAAGTAGTGTCTGTCGTGCGAAATACCGTATTTGTGAAAACACCGAGTATTTAAACACCTGTTAGTTGGTTATGTTGGGGAGGCGGCCGACAGCTGAGGTCATTAGCGCCATTAGGGATGGATGGGAAAGGAAGGGTAGAGAGAAACCCGGCGTCGGCATTAGCCTGCTCTTGTCGAAAGGCGCCAAGGGGTCTGCAGCTCAACGTCCCATCCGACAGACGGCCTACTCACTTAAAGTGCTCTCCACGAAGCACCACCTCGAATAGCGATCGGTGCACCACTGAAAAATATTTGTTTTCTCCAGGATTTGAACCTTCGCGGCGGGAAACCTGCACGTTAGCCTCCGCGCCATCCCGATCCCCCTTAAACACCTGTATTAGGGGAAACACCGAGTCACTGAATTATTTAAGAATTAGAGTTTCTACAATGTTACACCTGTAGAATTACATTAAGAGTTACTAATTACAGCTGATGTAGATACTGCTTGAAGTATATATGAATACATATAAGCAGGGTTAAGGATTACAAACCACGATTATGGTGTAGGTATTATGACAATTTAAGGAACTCCATTAATTAAGCCCAAGTATTTGCGAAGGGTTTAGAATGGGAAGGCTGCTCTGATGCGAGGGGGCCGAGTCGCC
The DNA here is from genome assembly GCA_037158775.1 of Hetaerina titia. Classification (NCBI taxonomy): domain Eukaryota; kingdom Metazoa; phylum Arthropoda; class Insecta; order Odonata; family Calopterygidae; genus Hetaerina; species Hetaerina titia. The sequence goes on from CM073776.1 coordinate 100,018,535, forward strand.
ATTCGTCGCCGAGGGCCATTCATTTGGCGCATCCGGGGGCGTCCGTTGGGAGGGAGGGGCGGGCCGGAGAGTGAAGGGCCGCCGGTGCCACCGATCTCACGCTCCGATGCTTTGGGACTCTGGCCTCTTTGTCTCGCGAGAGATATCGACTTCTCCCCGATTCATTCCGCGTATCGGAAGCTCCTACTGCTCGTATATTGGAGCGCTTACAACTATCAACTTCCACTGCCGGGTGGGTCTTGCATACTCTGTGCTGATTAGCGATTAATGAGGATGAATTGGATTATGAGGAGTTTAGCGTAGTCTTCGGCCATTATGATGAGAATGAGCTAGATGTTTTCCGGAGCCTTGGAATGATTTTCTTAATTATGTGTAAAATAATAATTTTTAGATAGTTTAGTACCCTGCAAGCCACCACTATGATGTACGAGGCAGGGATTGAATACAAACCAGACTAATAATGACCAGAACATTCTTACCCCTACCGCGGTCGGACAATGTAATTCTGATCCGTTATCGTTCGTGGAAAAAATGAGATCTTAACTCTATCTGTTCTGCACTTAGTCTCTCTCAATTTATTGAAAAGATTTCTCCTGCCGTAATGCGATGGGGATAATAATACATTTTAAACATCACCGCCAAAGAGACGACCTTCCAATTTATGCAAGAGATTTAATCTGTAATTTAACCTTCGCTCAATTAAACGATTCCTAGCTTGGCTCCACGAATACAAGTATTTTGGATACGCCACTAAGTTTATCATAATAACGTTTTACAAACCTATCTCCTCTGCATAATCTCCTCCTAGCAGCATATTCTAAATGAGGTCTGAGCAGCGAAAGATAACATTTCTCATAAAAATGTTTAATTGAATTTCGCGGTGAATGCTTAGCATGTGACATTTGCATTCGCCCGTGGGCCAAATATTCTAAGTTGGCTTCTTCCATCTTTCTCAGTAAGGCCCTTAGATGTGGCGAAGCAGAGGAGGGCGTTGAAGGCGATGACTATTAGAGAGCTCAACACTCATCGATTGAACTATAATCCAGATGACTTGCATTCCTCTTTCTCTGTGAGTGTACCAATTTGTTTTCAGCGAGGAAATATCCACGGGATGAAGTTAAATGACTCGTAAACTGAGATTCTCTCGAATAATAAAAGGGGAAAATTTGATGTCGAGAATCGTTAATCATTTTCGTGGTAAGTCAAAAATGTCCAGGGAAATCAGTGTAGATTTAATTCACTCAAAAACGAGAAAAGCAGAAGAGTAATTCTGAAAGAGTAAGTAGCATTTTAGAAAAGGCCAACTTATTAAATCCCTTCTTTCAAACGTCTTCACCGTGTCTTATCGAATGTCTCCGATAGCTTTCAATAAGGTGCCTGTCAGCCGATGCCCAAAATTGAAATATCATATAATGGAATAGAACGTTTGCTGAAAAATATTAAGCCTAATAAATCCTCCGGGCCCGATGAAATATCCGCTCGTATATCTAAGGTTCTAGTTTCGGAAATTGCACCCTATCTAGAAATACCACTCAAGAAATCGCTGGTAGATCACAAGGTTCCCAGTGATTGGAAAACGGCTAACGTAACACCAATATTTAAAAACGGAGACAAGGAGGAACCGAGCAATTACAAACCTATTTCTCTCACATCCATTTCGTGCAAGGATATGGAACATACAATTACTAGTCCGATCGTGAGACATCTCGACCATCAGAAGTTATTAAAGAAAAATCAGCTCGGTTTCCAAAAAGGTAGGTCCTGCGAGACACAACTTGCGCTTTTCGTTCATGATGTCGCCGTGACGCGACGGGGTACGAAGGAACACAGAATTGGCCGATAGGATTGGGACTCGCACTTACTCTGACGACGGAGGTCGGTACGGGAAGGGAAGTCCAGAGCCAGGAGTAGGGAATGGAGGTATCGCGATTCGCGACACAGCCCTTAGATCCGTCCGCAGTCTCCTCTCGGCCAGCCAACCTCGTCTGCTGCCCTCAGCAATCTGCCCGCGGGACCGGGCGCTAACCCTTTTCTCAGTTCCTAACGACGTCACAACGTCTTTCACCAGAACTGCCCGTGAGCTCTTGACGTCATGGCCTTGGGCAGGAGGAGTGCAGTGACCTGTAATCCTTCCCCACAGGTGCATTGTTTTGCGGGGGTGCGACCCTGGGGAAATCCCCTGCCGACTCAAAGGACAAGGAAGGCAATTTGAAAACCCCGCGCTGGTCAACGGCACGCCAGTGACTGGCCATCCGTTGGTGCGAATAGTCGCCTACAACAATGATATTCTTATTTCGGGAGAGAGTAATGTTCCAGTGATCCTCATGGTAAACTACTCGCAAAGCCATAAGCACGTGGCATAGATAAAAATATTCGGGGTTGGATCAAAGACTTTTTGAATGGCCGGCTACAAAAGTAGTGATAGATGGAGTTAGCTCAGATGCAGTAGAAGTTACTTCAGATGTTCCTCAGGGAAGTGTGATCGGACTTCTTTTATTCCTACTTTACGTTGACTGCGTAGTCACTAGTAAGATACGTTTATTTGCAAACTATGCCAATATTTATGCCAAGCACCCTCTACTCGCTAAATCCGTGATCCTGAAGACACAGCAATTAAACTTTTAAAAAGGCGTGGTGATAAATTTTTGGAAAATCAATACTTCTCTCTAGAACGCCTACTGCATCGGGAACACCGAAATGGAATGTGTAGACTCGATTAAATACGTAGGCGTTACCTACGCTCACGATCTCTCCATGGTGAAACACAAACGGGGAATATGTGAACAAGCGAACCAAAAAATTGGAATTTATTAGAAGAGTAATGTAATGTAAAGGTTGAACAGAAAAAAACTATCTTTCGCTGGTTAGGCCTCATTTGGGTTATTAAGTTTGGTTCAATAAGTTTGTTCTTTTTTGTTAATATATATATTTATTTTTTTTTAAGGTTTTTCCTTTTTTCTTTCTTTTCTTGGTGTTCCTTATTTATTTATTTTTTCTTTCTCTTTTGTAGGGATATATTTTTCTCTTTCCTCGTGTCTGCATTTTAAGAAATTCAAACCTAGCTAAGGCACATTTACTCTCAAGGAAACTTGCTAAAATTAAAATATCCCAGAAGGATCTTATATCTAGAAAGGAAGGGGGACACACTAATGAGCGAGTCATTTGTTTATGCCAAGCACCCCCTCCTCGCTCCGACGCGGCTCTCCCGCATTCCGAATGCCAACTTTATTTCGCGAATTGGAAACCAGGACTCCGCACAAACAAAGCCACAAATGGTGGGGGTCGCCTCCTTCCCCCGGAGGAAATTCACTCGAACAGAGGCTAGCGCACTCCGAGGTGATGAAGTTCATAATTGGCTCAAAAACCCAGGGGCGTTCGTAAATGGAGATTGGGGGGGGGGGAGCGAAAGAGACCGTGAGTGCGGAGGCCGGCTGACTGGAGGCGTGCTTGGGTCGACGACCTGGACCCGTCCCCGCCCCACCGCGCACCAACGCACCCTCCACCGCCTTCGCATCCCTCCCTCGCACATTTATTTATTCGCTTGCGAAAAGAGGCGAGCGAGCGCTTGCCCTCCATCACAAAGCGTCGCTAAGAAACTCAGTTGGAGCACGACCAACTGCATGAAAGCCTCGTCGCGGTTTTCTAAATCAAGTGTTCCCCAGGGCCTCACACTCTGACCCCTTTTACTCCTTCTCAACGTCAGCGACATTAAATCCGTGTCTAATTGCAAGACAAGGTTATTTGCCCACGAGGCGATGATTTACCGTGGTATCCGTAATCCGGAGGCCCCAGCAGTTTTATCAGCTGACCGTAATGCTATAAGCAAGGGCGACCCTTGACAATTAGAATTAAACTTTAAAAAGTGCGTAGTTGTTATCAAATTTAGGAAAATGAAGAATTCCCTCCCGAACTTCTGCTGCATTGGGAACACCGAAATGGAATATGTAGATTCAATTTAATACCTAGGCGTGACCCTTAGTCACGATCTCTCCAGGGTGAAACACTTACGGGGACAAGCTAACAAAAAATTAGGATTTATTGGAAGAGTAAATGTGATGAAAAGATTAAATATAAATGTCATATTTCACTCGTTAGGTCTCATTTCGAATATACTGCTGGTGTATGGGATCCTCACGAAGTTGGATTAATTGCCTAATTGGATCGCGTACAGCGTAGAGGAGCTAGATATGTAAAACGTTGTTGTGATAAACTTAGTAGCGAATCCAAAATATTAGAGCAGCTAGGTTGGGAATCACTCAAGGAGCGAAGGTTAAATTACAATTAAATCTTTTGCATAAATTGAAAGGATGTTTCATAAGCGATGATGTTGAAAATGTATTATTACCCCATCGTACTACGGTAGGCGAGACCATATCAATAAAATCCGAGCGATCAAGTGCGCCATACGTCCTGGCTCTTTCGACATTTGTAGCTCTCTACTGCGTCCGCTGTTTATCTTCTCTTTTTATCTTCTGTTTTAAAGTTTCATTGCCAAATTATTATTATTATTATTCTAATACATTACGACTTGGGTTCAGTAGGTTTCCTGTATTTCTTTGAAGTCTCGAATGTGTCCCGGTAAACATAAATACTATTATCTGTCTTGGCTGCGCATCGCTGCCCTCGCGTGATGCAGGATAAATGTGACCATGTTCGGCTTTCATTGACCAGATCAGCCTCAGTGTTGCCAAATTTACCTTTGAACTCAATGATTTTTCCTCGCCTCCCACGTGCCGGTCACTCCGTTCTGGAAGGTTGACCTCCTTCAATTAAGAGCGAGTGCAGTGATTGAAGTGCCGTGCGTGTCCCGCTTACTTGATCATTTTAGTCCCTAATTGCTGCACTTTGACGGTACATCGAAGCATGGAACACATCGCCGGGAGCGGTCTTGGGCTGGGCCGTCCGACGCGATTGGCGCGCAGCGTTTTGGATGTCGCGCGCGAAATCGGCATCCTCATGGAGGAGAAGGCCCCCATCTCAGTGGGGGCGGGAGGAACGGGTTGAGGATCGACGGAGGACCCGTCGCTCACCTTTGGGCCATCTCAGCCTGACAATCTATTGCCGGAGGCTCGCACTCAGCGCAGCTGCAATGTATATTGAATTAGGTACAACCTGAATTGGTTTTTCAATTTGAAATGCAAAGAATCCGCTCTCACATTATAAACGAATTTCCTCTACTTTACTTTGTGTTTGTTAGCTCTCTAGTGGCTCTATTTGATGAGGAGCACCTCGTGAGTATGTGAAGCATACCTGTACATCCACCTCTCCTTCCTCACGCGTTTTGTGGAATTGTTTGTATTTTTCCGATCAAACTGTCCATCCTCAACGATATTACAAATTTGCCCAGGATTCTCATCGTTGTCATTTATAAGTGAATGTCAGTTTTGTTTTATCAGATACTTTTCCGATGAAATGATATCGTAGTTTCATACAAAGCCTGAACTGTTCAGCAGGGTGCCAGAGTCAAAAGTATGAATTAATTCGTAGGAAATATGAAAACACTGGATTTTCACTTGGCCACGGGTGGTTCTTCGTTACTGTTGTTGTCCTGGTGGTCAATATCTCACCCTTGCCAATGGTCACCTAGTTTACCGATCGGTAAAGAGTTCAAACAAAAAATCATAATTGGCTATGGGAACGTCACCTTGCAAAAAATAGATGCTTAGTTATACGAGCGTTGATGTTTTTTAGTTGGACTTCGAAATTTCATATTTTTTATTGCAATTTCTGACGTAATATTGTAAAAACTTTAAAATATAGTAATTGCTTCTTTTGGGTTTATTAATTACTTATTTCATTTTGAATTGACAGACATACCTTTCAGGGTACCTAATTAAATCCAAGAGACACAATAGTATATGAATTAAGGTTTTAAGTACCTCATAGTAAACTACTCACAAAGCTGGAATGGATAAAAATCATGGATAAAAATATTCTGGGATGGAAAACTTTTTGCATTGTTGGTTACAAAGAGTAGTCATAGATTGTGTTAGACATAATACAGTGGAAATCACTTCAGGTGTTCCCCAGGGGAGTGTTATGTGACCTCTTTCGTTCCTTATTTGCGTAAACGACATTAACTTCGTAGTTAATGGTGAGATACGCTTATTTGCCCACGATGCAGTGGTTTACCGAAATTTCCTCCGCATTAAATACTGATCTGATCTTACCAAATAAATTAAAGAAAACTAGTCGTTATAGGAGGTTCTATTTATGCCTAGACGTCTAGCTTTATGAGTTGTTTACTATTAGGTACTTTATCGAAAGATTTTTTAAAATCTTGAAAAACTGCGTCTGCTGGAACATTGCTCTCTCCCGAACCAAAGATACTATGGAAAAAAACCGCAAGTTGTGCCCCGTAGGATTTACCCTTTAGGTAACCGTGCTGGTTTTTAATCAGTAACTAATGACTATCGAGGAATTTCACCAGTGAATTAAAATATATGTTCTAGTTATTATATATGTGTCATATTCACACTACACTTGATCCATAGTGTTCGGGGATGGTTGCAGTTCTTCTCGAATCTCTGCTATAGCTGCGATGGCCTCTGCAAAATGAGCCATTTGAATTCCTCCTCCATTCACATTAATTCCTTTGATGACAATTTCTTTTTTGCTTATTCGATGCACTCGACAGATAATCCCGTCGATGGCGTCGTGTTACTCCTCAACCTATTTCACCATTCTTTTTTCGCCGTTTTCATTTTCTTTATTTTCATTTGTTCTTGCACAGTCGATGTATAATTTGTCTGTCGTCGTTATTTATCCATCCCAAGTTTCTTCAGGAGCTTGAATATCCAATTTCACTATTTACCGTGGCATATTCACGTATTCAATGTTCTCAACTGGAATCCTTAGACTAAGTAGGTATAGCCTCCTTTGTATCCTTGTTCTTCTTAAATCCGTATTTGTTTTCCAATAGGTCGTCTCCAATTTTTTTTTCTTCGGTTGACTGATTATTCTTATTAGTATTTTGGTATGGAACTAGACTGAAGTTTCAATGTCCCTTACATTTTTCGACTCTTGTTTTCTTTGGTATTACAATTATTGCACCCTTCTCGAAATTATCTGCCAGTCTTACACTTTCGTAGCTGTCTTTGATTATTCATTCCATTAGCTTTTCCTTCGGGTGCTTTAATGTGATCTCTCTTAAAATTACCGGTTGCTGGTGCCTTGCTTTTTGGATTTGATTCTCTTCTCCGTCGAATTCGCTTCTGAATATGTCCGAGTCTCGGTCACCTCTGTCCTCCTCGCCTATCATTTCCCATATTTCACTGGTTTCGACCTTTGATGCACTTCTCCGATACACTCCTTCCATCTTCGTCCTGCGTCTATAGCTTCCATCAGTATATCACCATTTTCATAGCTGATGGTTTTTGCAATACCTTTTACTTTCATTAATAGGAGGACCTTCTCACCTTCATTTTTGGTCCTCGTGTTTTCTCCTTACTTCGGTGAGCTCCCTTATCTGCTCTAATAGACCCAAGGTCGAAGGTATGCAGATCTCGTTTTAAATTAATACACTTTGTAACTTCCACACAATTTTTATTCGTACTACCGTTTCCAACGCTTCGGCGTCATCATCAGGTACAAAAATGTTTCTTCAGCACAGGGTTATATATATATGCCCTCTTCGGAAAGGAATGTCGGGGGAAAATATTGTGTGGAAGTTACAAATTGTATTCATTTAAAACGAACGTGAACCTCCACAAAGTTGAGCCTGAGACCATGGAATTCGTATGCAGATCTCTCACCGATGAGAGCTGCCTTTCTGATAATTCTTCAATTGCCTTGGTCGGATCATTTCATCTTTCGCCCTCTCCAAGTTGTCGTCGAAGGCCGTGCACACTCTTCTTCACCTGGTAAATTTTTCATCTAGGATTTTCCTGTTCTAACTTTGTTTACCGTCTTCATCTTTTTGTGTCGCAACTGATATCCTATCTCCCACGTGCACATCTCCTGGTCCTCGGCGACTAGATCGTGGCCACTGCGTGTACCTTCCCTGGGTTAGCTCCCTTTCACTTGATCCTCGTTCCTCCCTCTGACCGTCGCTACGATGCCACCCTCTGCCCCCGGCCACGACTCTCCTCCGGCGCTTATGTCGTTCCGATGGTGCGCTCGCCACTAACGCGACCTTCCCCTCCCATTTGTCCCCGTCCAGCAATCTAATTGGGCCACTCGAATTTTAACCTCCGGAATATTTCACCGGAGGGAATCCCAATGCGTCGATTAAATCACGAAAGTCTCAACGCGACAGTCGAGGGAGAGGACATATTTCCCAGTGAGGCGTCTCTCGCCCCGGCCCTGCCATTCTTTGCCATCAACGGGCAGGCGACCGATTCCCAGAGACGCCGATTGAAGCCCGAGAGGCCAGCCGGCATCATTTCGTCGACTCGTGCGAGGACGAGCGGGAGTGGGGCGACAGAACGGCCGACTTCCGTCGCTCGGGGGTGATGGCGGGGGCGTAGCGGGCTTTCGCAGTTCCCACCGCTTCCTCGCGTGAATGGCGAGACTTTGAAACGTGGGCGCCATGTGCGTGTGTGCGTGAGTGTGTTTGGGTAAGGGTGGGGGGATGGAGGTGACAAGTTCCCAGAGTAATGACGCGGTGCCTTGCTTGGTTTTCCCAGAATCGTGGATACGCTGGTGATTCATCGCAATTGAAGAGGCGGCGGACCGCGGCGCCAACAAGGTCAGCGATGTCAAGGGTTAGGACAAAACTCGTCGCTCTGTTACTAATAGTAGACCTCCCCAGAAATTGCAAGGAAATATACACACATGGAATAACATGTACATGACGGGTCGTCGTGCCGATAAGGCTTTCCACATTTTCCTGTCCTTCAATTCCTTCCCATCCTCTCGTAACCTACGCGCAAAGCCCTCCTTCCTTCCCTCCCTTGTTCTTCCTCCAGGTCCCACTTCCTCTCTGCTTCCCCCTCCTACTCTACATTGAAGCACAACACCAGTCGATTTCTGTCCGTTGCTGGATTGTTCAGGGCCCCACCAAACTTTTACCTTCTGGTGATCCCTTCATCGAATGCCGCTTTCCGAAAGTAGTGTCGCAGTGGTAAATATAAAACGGGAAAGAAATAATTCACAAATAGCACATATTAAATTAGAATGGGAACGCATTCGGTTTCACAAATAACAATGAATGCAGTGATAATGAAGCATTGCATCATGTACTGAATAGGTGAAACAGTGCATTTGCGGCCCGTTCTCACGCCATAAATGGAAATATCCAATCTCCAAACTATTCGGAGACAAACCATCCGGAAAGTGGAACAAGGCAGAATAAACGCCCTTCCACACTGATACTGTACTCGTAACTTTCTCTTTTTGCCAAAATAAATTAACGTTTCTTCTAATTGGATCTAGTTCAGCGCCATTTAATGCTCGACGGAGCAGTGATTCACGTTGCGCTGGGTCCGATTAAGATGAGGGAGCGCTAAGTTCGTTTTTGTCATTAATCTCTTGCAAGAAACCGCGCCCTTGACCCTTCCCCTTGAAAATATTTATCTTTCGCCTACTGCGTTTGAAACACCGGAATGGAATGTGTAGACTCAATTAAATACTTAGGCGTTACCCTCACTCACGACCTCTCATGGGTGAAACACATACTACGGGGAATATGTGGACAAGCTAACAAATAATTAAGATTTTTTAATACGATGAAAAGGTTAAATAGAAATGGTATGTTTCGCCGGTTAGGAATCATATGGAATGTACTGCAGGTACATATGTGGGATCCTCACGAATTTGGATTGATAGCCGAATTGGATCGCGTGCAGCGTAGAGGAGCTAGATATGTAAAACGTTGTTGTGATAAACTTAGTAGCCCATCCAAAATATTAGAACAGCTATGCTGGGAATCATTTAAAGGAGCGAAGGTTAAATTACAATTAAATCTTTTGCATCAATTGAAAGGATGTTTCATTAGCGATGATGTTGAAAATGTATTATTACACCCATCGTACTTGAGATATTCAATTAGGTAAGAGATATCATGTTAGTACAAGAAGAGAAATTAAGTGTAGAACAGATATATTTAAGATGTCATTGTTTCCACGAACGATAGGGGATAATAATCACGTTAGCCGACTGCGGTAGGGTCATATTCGGGTAAAAATTATTCTGGTGTGTATTCACCCCTTGCCACACACCCTAGCGGTGGCTTACAGGGTACTATAATAAATAAATAAAAAGACAGATTCCATTTCTGTTCTCACGATCCACCGCATGGAAGAAGAAAGAACCTCAATGGAAGAATCAATGGGAATCATAGGTTTCGACGACTCTGACCTCTCTTTTCAAACAGAAATCCATATTTTTTACTTTTTGGTGTCCTGCATGGCGCTGTAATCTTTTCGCTGGGTTTGCAGATTAATATGCAGAGAGCAAGGGCATCTTCGGCTCTCGTTGGTTCGTCCTCGACCCCGCAACATCAACTACATAAATCATGCCTCACATCCTTTTTATTCTGATATTATTTCCGTTTTTTTGTAGAATTTGTAGAACAAATGCAAAAACCGTATACCCCTACCAAAATACCACATTTAGTTAGGTCCAAGAAATTTTTTCTGATTAGTTTAAAAGTCCCTGTGTAATTTACAGATTTAATTAGTTTTCGAAATTGCTTTCACCTGTTGATGGTTCAGGAAAGGACTGAAGTGGTGTTTGATAGTCGTGGCTGAGCGCTTCCCTCATCGCTTGCAGCGGATCCGCTGACCGAATTAACCAACTAAGCGCGATCAATCGACTGGGTCACCCTTTCGATAGGCGATGGGGCACCGGACGCCGAGCATGTCACGTCGTCACTTGATTTTCTCTGCTACTTGGCAAACACGCAGATCAGTGGGTGACAAGGCTACCCACATCGCACGTGAACCTACACGAGTAGCTCATCAGTGCAAACGCTCTAATGAGGTCACTTAGTAAACAGTCGGGAGATATCGTTCCGCATACATCTCCACACCCAAGTGTGCACATGACACCCTCCGTCCCGTCGGTGGTGCGCGGAGGCGGATGATTCCAAAATGCAATATTCACCTTACAAAAATGTTACGTGCTAACTGAGATGCTATGTAATATTGGCGATCAGATGGGACTGCAAACATGAACCTCTTAACATTCAATGCACTATTTAACTTCAAATAATTCCTGTTCAACCGAGACACTTGCTAAAAATTTAGGGTTGATAACACAGGCCTACAAAAAAAAATTTTTTTGGTCCCGGGAATCTTTGTGTTGATTTTAACTATATTTGTAGAGCTGAATCCAAATATGAAATCCGTTTTTATTTAACAGCTCTACTTTTTTAGATATGGCACATCTTACGATTAGTTGTTTTAATATTTGATATATTCCGGAAAATAATTTTCAAAGTTCAATAAATCTATAAGTATACATGGGAATATATGGTAAAAGAAAATAGGAAAAATATTACAGACTTTGTGAAACGTGCATACTTGGGATATTTTGGTGTTAAGCTTGGTGACCAAGATAAAACATGGGCACCGCATTTTGTGTGTAAAACATGTACTGAACATCTGCGGCAATGGACAACAGGACAACGGAAAAGTCTAAAATTTGGTGTGCCAATGGTGTGGAGAGAACCTGTGAACCATATTGACGACTGTTATTTTTGCATAGTAAATGTTTCGGGAATTAATCGAAAAAATCGCCACAAGTGGACATATCCAGATTTGCCATCAGCTAGACGCCCGGTACCCCATTCAGAAGAAATACCGATCCTATTATTTCTAATTTTATAATAATTATATTATATTATAATAATTATAATAAAAAATAATGATTACTAATATTTCAGACGTTACCAGATATATCTAAGGAAGAATTTGAGTTATTTGAAAACATTTCTCATTCTATTGACGATGGTGGCAGTGACTACGAGGGGGTATCAACAATTCCTCAACTATTTAATCAAGATGAACTAAGCGATCTTGCTAGGGAACTGAACTTATCGAAGGAAGCATCCGAACTACTAGCATCAAGACTGCATGAAAAGAATTTACTGCAACCCGGTACAAAAATAAGTTTTTATCGCACAAGGGAAAAGGATATGCTACCCTTCTTTACTCAAGAAGACAATCTTACATTTTGTTTAGACGTTAAGGGCCTTTTAGAAAAAATGGGACTACTATCACAATATGATGCTAGTGATTGGCGTTTGTTTATTGATAGCTCCAAGCATAGTTTAAAATGTGTACTTCTTCACAATGGTAACAGGTTTGGCGCAATGCCAATCGCTCATTCAACTAAAATGAAAGAAGAATACGATACAATAGCATTGGTCTTACAGAAGATAAAATACCAGGAACATCGCTGGGTGATTTGTGTAGATTTAAAAATGGTGAACTTTCTTCTTGGGCAGCAAAGTGGCTACACAAAATATACTCGTTTCTTGTGCCTCTGGGATAGCAGGGACAGACAAAACCACTGGATTAAGAAGGAGTGGCCCTAAGAGAGAAAACTTGGTTGTTGGGAAAGAATATATCATTGCTGAATCTTTAGTTGAAAGAGAGAAAATCATCTTACCGCCTCTACATATTAAACTAGGCCTAATGAAGCAATTTGTAAAGGCTCTTGACAAGGATGGACCATGCTTCGGCTACTTAAGACTAAAGATGCCCCATATAAGTATTGAAAAACTTAACGCTGGTATTTTTGAGGGGCCACAAATCAGACAACTTACAAAGGATCCTGCTTTTGTCGAGTCAATGAATGAGATTGAAAAAATTAGTTGGATGTCATTTGTTGAGGTCATAAAAAATTTTCTAGGAAATCCCAAAAGTGAAAATTATATTGAGCTGGTAAACATTATGCTCAGTAACCTCAAATCACTTGGATGTAATATGAGCACAAAAGTTCACTACCTACACAGCCACTTAGACAATTTTCTTGGAAATTTAGGAGACACAAGTGAAGAACAAGGTGAAAGATTTCACCAGGATATAAAAACAATGGAAGCTCGCTACCAAGGAAGATGGGATAACCATATGATGGCAGATTACTGCTGGTGCTTAAAACGAGACTGTTTGAACAAAGTGCACTCAATAAAATCGCGCAAAAGAAGCTTCCGATGTGTTGAGTGATGTTTTTATGTATTTTTTTCTTTTCAATTTGTTTTATTACAGTAAAAAATTTTAGTATTTGTGTTCAATTGTATTGTAAAATTCTGTTGTGTTTGTGGGTGATTTAACAGCCCTAGAAATAAATCAAGTCTTTATATTTAGTGGGTTTTATGATTAATATAATATTCCCATATCATCATGTAGAAGATTTCTTTACGTAAGTAACAACATGTCTATATCTTGAAAACTAGCTAATAGGAAAAAACTAGTGTCATAATTGGATTCAGCACCCCAATTGTTCTTTAAATCAGCATTAAAAGCTCCGGCACCAAAACCACTGTTGGCCTGTGTTATTAATATAATATTCCCATATCATCATGTAGAAGATTATTTTGCGTAAGTAACAACATATCTATATCTTGAAAACTATAGCTGATAGGAAAAAACTAGTGTCATAATTCAGCACCCCAATTCAGCCCAACCACCACGGAAAAATATCGGCAGTCTCCAGGTTTCGAACCCTGGCCCTCAGGCTGGTTAGCCAGTACGCTAACCAACGCACCATCCGATCCCCAGATCCAAGCATTGAAACATTGAAACATTGAAAATAGATATATTTGAACTTTATCGTTTATCTGCCTAAATGGAAGTTACATCTACATACCCTGCGAGTCACCAAAAAAGGTGTGTGGCAAGTTAAGTGGTCACTCTGTGGTCGCCATTTTGTTCAACACCAGCTGCGTTAAGTACCTATTTAGATGTGTTTATTGCCAGTAAATGAATTATTTTACCCTATTTTCGGTAATGAGGGCAAGTGATGCAATGAATTAATTAGAAACGTGTAGAAAAGATCTAACCGTTTTTATAATTTAACGATGGTGATTGTTTTCGCATGTCCAACATTATATTCACTGCATCTCAAAACCATTGATTTGACGTTAGGCCCGCTTTGGCTGTGCGAACAGCACGCAACGACGCTTTTTCATCGAGAATATTTTTTCAGGCCAAAGATTTCCCTGGAAAATTGATAGTAAATGCCTCACTGCCGTAAACATTCAATTACATGTTTACCTTTCCATACAATGGGAGATATTTGAAAACAATACGCTCATTAGAACTCCCGGTTGAAATTCCTTTCAACACAAGTTCAGCTGCGCACGCAAAACAACATCTCACCCACGCCAGGGACCGACCCTATCTACTCGTACAAATGTCACCCGCCCTTCGACTCCTTCAGTGACTCACACCTTTGTCTTCAGCCACTCGAACACCATTCTCCAAACTGTACGACAATTCCGTTGGCAACAATGTTATTTCCTTCGCTTTTACCGCCATCCTGCGTAACACAGGTACGTTTGCAGACTCGAAGTTCAACGCCGTTTGCGTGAAGCGATACGAATAAAACACCCGTGTTCGTGGCGAAACAATTCATGCACTATTTTTTGCATCACCACGGGATAATGCACCTGCTGCTCACTGCTTGTTGTTCGATCGTTTAATAGGATCGCGCACAGAACAGCACCTTAAGAGGTGCTGTTTTTCGATCGTTTGGTCATGTGGCAAGATCTCATGGTGCACTATACGAAATCACGAAATCCCCATTACGTTTCGAGCGCCACTCCCGATTGACGCCGCCCAGGCGTGCGCCTCTCTCTGGTCTTCGTCCTCCCCGCCACCCTGCCCCCCCTGCGGGGCCCTCCGTCGAGAGACGGACCCATTGCTCGAAGGATTTAAATGTCCAGCTGCTTGGAACTCTTCGTGAAAGTAAAATCCCAAAGAATCTTACTTTTATCAAAAGCGATTATCACTCTCTCATCAAAGAAACAAAAAGCAAGCCAAATGATAAAATTTAACACCGAATTGCTTTCTTAAAAATCAATAATCAATAAGAGATGTAAAAAGCCACACATTTAAAAAAAATAGCGACCCGCAGTGAAATCGATGCGAGGGGTTTATTTCGTTCAAAAAGCCGCACTTCTGTAGGAAGAGCTACGCGTCATTTTAATTTACGTTTACGTTTTCGAAGTGAATAACATACGCAACGACTCTACCAGTCGTTTCCTTCATTCGATTATTAGGAAAGGATTTATCTCCAATACCACCTACGTTTCAATTTTCGCCCCATTTTGGGATGAAAAATCTCGTATTGCCACCCCTGTCTTGTGGTTTCGCGCTAAAGACCATTATAGGGTCTTTTCCAATTTATCCGTTGTTTTTTGTTGCTTTTTCAAACTCTCCAATGCAGAAAAAACCTCCCAGGGAGGGAATGGCTGACCACGAGATATTTCTTGCATTAGCAGGTTGGGCATTTCAAATACTGGAAAAATGCACGCGATTATTTTCATTGGAATTGAAACAAAGATTAGGAACAGATTTTTAACTGCATTTGGAAATGCCTTTGACAGCACGAGGAGGGCTCTTTCTTCGCCCCGCCGTGGGTCCACGAGAAAAGGGGGCCTCTTCCTCCCCACAGGGTTCCCTCGACATAATTAGAATACCCTTAGGGGAGGCATAAGCGGGGTCAACCCCCCCCCCCCGCCTTTGTGGTTTCCCTTCCACGACGCGGGATGTCTCTGGCGCGCAGGTCTCTTTCGCTCCCTCCACCGAATGAGAGCGAAAAGGG
This sequence comes from Hetaerina titia, assembly GCA_037158775.1. Taxonomy (NCBI): domain Eukaryota; kingdom Metazoa; phylum Arthropoda; class Insecta; order Odonata; family Calopterygidae; genus Hetaerina; species Hetaerina titia. Next base: position 100,034,249 of record CM073776.1, read on the forward strand.
ACCCCCCCTTTCACTTGCGCCCCGCCTCATCCACCCACGGAGGCGCGTATCATCACGGTCGCCGTGGAAATGGGGGCTCGGCACCCCCCCCCTTTTGTTTCCCTGCGTGGACTACCTTTAATCTGGCTCCTAACCTTCGACCAATCTGGGTGACCCAACCAGAAGCGATTATTTTACTCCCGCCAGCACAGCTCTATGGGTCATCGGAACGCACCAGCCCTTCCACCCTTGCATGATTGTAGTCCATGGTAGGGTCCAGTGATGTTATTGGACAAAAATTCAACACGAATAGCAAGCAGTGACCAGCTAGTACAGTATCTCGAGGTGGTGCAAAAAAATGAGCATGAATTATTTCGCCACAAATATGGGCGTTTTATTCGTATTATTTCACGCAAATGGCGTTGAAGTTGTGAGTAGTACGGTTTATTGATCGTCTGATCTTTGACCTTGTGGGAAGAGCTAATGTTGCACTAAGCCTTGCACCATGCCCTTCACTAATTTACATAATTCCAGTTTCCTCCGGAGCACACCTCGTACATTGCGAAGCGCACATTGGCAGTGGTGCGACTGAGAGTGTGCCGTTGCTTTGGCGATCAGCTGGCCGCGGGAATGAAAAGATTCGCCCCGTGACTCCCTCCGCCGCCGTTGTCACGCACAGCGGAGCTACGCTGTCAAATAAGCGGGAGACAAATATGGCTGACATTTCATAAATTTATCAAAAGGAAAGGAAATTGTGAGTTTAAAACCGTTGACTTGGACTTCGTGGACGTAAGTTCAAATGCGGACCCTTCTCTCGACAAAGAAAATACGGAGAACCGTCAAATACCTGCTACGCATTCAATCCCTGCTACACACCCTAGCGGTGGCTTTCAGGTACTAAAACATCTAAAAAAATAACAAGAAGTATACCTTGGCCCTTTAAATACGTCCCAAGAAATCCACATTGTAATGAAACGGATCGGGAGCTTTTTTGGTTTAACCTGTCGATGGAGAATCAAGGGGATCCAGGTTCGAATCCCGATCTAAGCAAACGATTATGTGCACCGTGAAATTTCTATATTTCGATGCTCAACTCTCATTTTTGTACTTAGGAAATCGTCTGTAATGATAAGCTAGACTACACTGTGAATTTGCCATCAGTACAAAATTTACAGCGAATTTTGAACAAAATGCCCATTACTCTTTGTACAAAATTATCCACAATGGAAATCGATGACATAAATGTGTAGCTGGTGTTTGCGTGTAATCTGTCACATTTTGTCATTTGATTGAGAACTGCACAGTCCAGTGCCCCCACTCGCCCCTCCGCCTCGCGATACGCTGGTGCTGCTACACGAAGCGGATGACTCAGTTAAAAGTTACTGTTGCGGCATCTCCCGCAGTTTCTTGAAATGTATTCTGAAATTATTCATCATGGAACAATTCCACAAATTTACGTCTGAAGCGATTAATTAGATTATCTTCGCACTGGTCGAACAATTGCTGGGCAGTGCTACCCTAGCCTCCTGGAGTAACTAAAGCAAAAGATACACGAGAAAATACCCCAGAGTTGGTATGGAAGAAAGTTATTTTTCATCAAGACAATGCACTCTCACACACAAGTGTCGTTGCTATGGCAAAAAAACGTGAACGAAGATACGAATCGTTGCCACACCTGTCTTATTCGCCTGATTTGGCTCCATCAGATTTTTTACATCTCTTCCCCGAGCTCAAACTTTTCCTCGGTGGACGGAGATACTCTTCAAACAAAGAACTAACAATCGAAGTAGTAGACGGGTATTTTGGAGGCCTGAAGGAATCTAATTTCCGAGAAGGGATCAAGACATTGGTACGTCACTGGATCAAGTACATTAGGATTCAGGGAGACTAAATTGAAAAAAGGTTTCATAGGAGCTTCAAAGTAGGTAAGTCGTTCATTTTTATCCTTTTCCGAGAACTAAAATCAATGTCTACATGCGTACGAACTAGTGGACAAAACGTAGTTAAGCGCCCAATTCACTCGCAGCAGCTGCACGTTTGGAAGAAGTAATAGGATGGCATCATTTGAATGTTGCCTGAGGGAGGGCATTTTTCCTCAAGGACTTCACCTAGTGAAACACTGAGATAAACATTGACGAACATTTCACAATGTTACTAGGGTAGTCTGAAAATTTTCTTCAAAAATTTATTTTGTTTTTTCAACACAGTCTCCTTTGGAGCCCGTGCACCTGCAACTGTAGCGATACTTTTTTAACCCTTCGAAATGGTAGCTTTCTTGTCTTTCTTCGTAAAATAGGCGTTTATGTATCCAATAACCTCCTCGTCCGATGAAAATATTTGCCCTCCAAGCGAAACTTTTAAGGTTAGGAAACAGCAAGAAATCACTGGGGGCCAGATGTGGTGAACTAATGTGAGCGATCAAATAAGTTGAAGTGGAAATTCGTCAATTTTAGCCATGGCGACCACCGAAGTTTGAGCAGGTGCGTTGTCTTAATGGAAAAACGCTTTCTTCTTCTTCCGAAGCGGTCGTTTTTGTAATTTCCAGCTTTAGCTTGTCATTTAATGATCCATAATACTCTCCCGTTATTGCTTTACCTTTTGTAAGATAATTGATGGACATAATTTCGTGACTATCCCAAAAAACCGTCGCCCTTGCCTTCCCTCCTGATGGAAGCGTATTGGCCCTTTTCGGAGCAGCTTCACCCTTTGCAATCAATCCTCTGTTCTCATTGTTCTTTCGTCTCAGGAGTGCAGTGGTGGGTCCAAGTTTCAGACACAGTGATGTATCCATGCAAACAAAATCTGACTCGCTTCACTTAAACCGCTCCTAAAGAGCTATGGAAGTGTTCATTCGAATTCGTTTTTGGTCCAAAGTGGAAGCAAACGCGGCGAATGCAAAGATAGCCCACCCATGCCCTATTTTCATTCAATATTTGACAAATACGTTTCATTGATATGCCCATATCCTCTGCTATCTCTCTCTGATCTAAATTGAACGGTCCTTCAGGTGGAACTTTTCCATTTTTTCGATTGCTTTTTGACAGTTTACGTCGTCCTGAACGCTCATTGTCAGCTGAGCTGGTACGGCCACGTTTAAATTCAGCTTCCCAAAATTTCACGGTCGTAAATGAAGCTCCGTAGTCCAAACCGTACTTAGCATCCCACCCGTCTTTGATTTTCTTTGGCATATTGTCTTTCAAAAGCAAATATTTAATGACAGCTCAATACCAAATTTTTTCCATTTTCACATAAGTCCTCACCGCGACTCACTCAAACGATTATCAAACAACACCTGAGGGTCCGAAATGGCTGAAATTTTTGTAATTACCATTCAACGCATGCGAAGATACATTTCCAAACTTTTAAGATGTTTCAACGTCATCAGGAAAATGAAATTGGGCGAGGGGAAGGATATTGGAATGTATTCACGAGTTGCAATCAGGACGAGGCCCTCGCGGCAGAAAAATAATAAGACCCCTGCTCGTATGGCTTGCCCTCAAGTATTTATATTTCCTACGGGGACATAGACGAATCAGAGTACGAGAATCAGAGTCAGTTATTACTCTCTAACAGTGGGTACACTATTGCAAGGTGTCGCGTGGATTGACAGCTACATCCACTGAATGCCACGCCAACCGCCTCAGGGGTCTCTGGCTTCCCGCCCCCGCGTTAGTACACCATCCGTAAAACAGAATAAATACCGCATGATAAACTAACCTACGCATGCCAATTCACACCCACAGAGTGGTATATGCGTATTCGGGTAAAAAACATTTTAACTTAAAAACATGCAAATGCATATACTGAAAACTGCACTAGCACATGTACCTACGAATATACATTATGTCTACGCAGCATTTAATCTTGTCCTCGCTTATAATGCGAATCTCTTTACTATTTCTATAATGACTTGAATTCCTACTTCTATGATTCCCGATTGTCCGGGAAAAGAACTAATACTCGTATCTATCTGTACCGGAGTCTATCTCCCTTATCTAATTTTTTTGTGGTTTGACCTATCTAAATAGTTTGGGGCTATAATAATTCTTTTAGTGTCAGTGTCCACCTCGTTTAATCTGCACCTTGCTAAAAGTCTTAAGCCTGGCGTTTTATCTTCGCATCTCAAGTGGCTCCCAACCTAATTCCTCTTAAGACCTGTCACCCTCGTCTTCTTATCGCAACAATACCGCACCGCGCAGCTTTCTTGCGTGAACTCAGATGGATGGGAAAATCCGGTACCTTACGCGAAAAGGTCTCCGTCGGGACGTTTTGCAAGTGTTTCGTTGGGCAAGAGTAAGGCGTTGGCTCACTCCACGTATAGTATGTCCGCGGAGGAAAAGCGCACGCATTCGCATGCGCGCCTCTAAATATAGTGCGTTTGGTCGAGGGACATGTTTGGTTCGGGGGGTTCGGGGAGGCGACCATTCATCAGGGGTTCCTAATTCGACCGCGTCGCGGGGAGTGGCGTGGACGTCGACGTGGGATCAGCCAACGAGAGAACACGCATGATGGCAACGGGCGCAGAATTCATTGCTGCTTGTGACGTTGAGGGTGGTGTGTGGGTGCCCTGAGGGGGTAGACTGACGGCGAAGAGTCTTTTAAGCCCTTGCTCGCATCGTGTGGGATTCTAACCTCCGTCATTTCTGTATTTTCCAGTTGTGAGCGAATGGTGCCTCATAAGAGAACGTAGCATTCATGAATATGGACAATCAAAACTAACAGCACTCCACAGGAAGAAGTATTTTTAGCAATGTACCATTCCTTAAAGTATAAAAGATTCCATTTCTTTCGGAGCCTTTAAAACGGAGTTTAAATTAATTTATTTTTTTTCAATCGGATGAATACTAATGCATGAATAATGCCTTGATCGGGACATGAGCGTTTAAATTTGATCTCGTTTGTATTTATTTATGTGCTTTGCAAGCCACCGCTGGGGTGTGTGGCAAGGGCTGAATGCACACCAGACTAATTTTTTACCCGAACATGACCCTACCGCGTCGAACAATATTACGAGTATTCTGATCCCTGTTCGTGGAAAAAATGAAATCTCAAATCAATATTTTCTACGCTTAATCTCTCTAAATTTAATTTACCCCTTTATTTATTTAGTCATTACCGCTAGTGGCGATAACCTGAAGCAGAATTTGGGGAATTAAGTGAACACTTTCACTTTGCTTGGAGTCATCGTCCGAATGGATTGAACCGCATCCGCGAACCGCTTGGACAATGTAAAGAGCGAATGTGGTCACTTAACGCTAGACGTCTTTGTGTCGGTTTTTCCCATCGCAACAATGATGACGGAAGACTTCCTGAAAAAGGGGAATACTCCTTTTATTTCTCAATCTCTCTCGCAATTTTCCATTCATTTTCCTTTCTAATAACACTCAAACCTCTGGGTCATCATTATGATGGTCTTAGATGATCGGAAACGTACAATTAACCCCACCATGAACAATTCTGCCATGCATCCATTTTCCCTCACAGGTGCATGAAAATTTTATTGCTGCTGAAACAACTTTTTCTATTGGTAAGGCATTTCAAAAATATGGCGTTTTTAAAACGATGGTGCGTCACTTGGTAATTAGAATTAAACTTGAAAAAGTGCATTTGTGATAAATTTTTGGAAAAACAGCAATTCCCACCCGAACACCTACTGCACCGGGAACAACGAAATGGAATATGCAGACTCAATTAAATACCTAGGCGTTACCCTCACTCACAACATCACCTGGCTGAAACACATACTACGGGGAATATGTGGACAAGCTTACAAAAAATTAGGATTTTTTGGCAGAGTGCTAAGGAAATGTGATGTGAAGGTCCTCGAGAAAAACTTTCTGTCGCTAGTTAGGCCTCATTTGAAATATGCTACCAGTAATATGGGATCTTCACGAAGTTGAGTTGATTGCCGAATTGGATTGCGTGCAGCGTAGAGGAGTTGGAATTGCTATGCTATGATAAACTTAGTAGCGAATCCAAAATGTTTGAGCAGCTAGGCTGGGAATAACTCAATGGAGCGAAGGCTAAATTACTACGGATTGAAGCTCTTGCGTAAATTGGAAGGACGTCTCTTTAGCAGTGATGCTGAATATGTATTATTACCCCCATCGTACTACCGTAGGAGAGATCATGTCAATAGGGAGATTAAGCGTAGAAAAATAAAATTAAGATTATTTTTTTCTACGAATGATAATGGATTAGAATAACATTGCTCGACGGTGGTAGGTATATATTCGGGTCAAAGTTAGTCTGGTGGGTCATCAACCTCTTGCCACACATCCTAGCACTGGCGTTCCAGGCACTAAAAGAAATAAATAGAAAATAAATATTTTGAATACGCTACTGAGTTAATCAATACAACGTCTTACAACGTTCAAGCTTCTCCACGTTGCACGCAATCCAATCCGGCGATAAATCCTACTTCGTTAGAATTCCATTTCGTACTTGAAGCATATTCTAAATAAGGCCTAACCAGCGAATGATGCAGGTAATATTTCTCCTTTAATCTTTCTCACTATTTTTGGGAAATCGCCAGCATTGGTACTGAGACAATAGAGAGGCTATTCCTTCAACGACAAACCGTAATGTATTTCTGTATACGAGTATATCTGTACCTCGTATAACATCGATGGCAGGGTGGACGTGACGCCATGTATTATAATTATTTATATAGCATTAAACCGAAAACAGCCCTTTTGGTCTTAACATCGGATTTTTATATTGAAAAAACAACAATATCAATTACAAACAAAAAATGTAAAAATTAAGATTTCACCGATGTTAAAGAAAATTCACACGAACGAGGATCGAAACTTTGGCATTGGCACGTGGAGAGCGTACTCCACGCCGCCACCACCTGAGTAACACGTGCGTATGAAGTAGGCGTAGCTCAAATTACTGTCCAGTTGAGGGTATCTGAAGGTTTTGGCTTATGCTGGCATAATGTAATCGAACAGCAGATCAGATCTCACCCCTAGGACGCCAACTAACACCCCTTGAAAATGCTAAAGATGCAATTAATGGTTTTAAAATGAGAGCATATGTCTCTTTACTTATTGAATTAATATTCGCCCCTTTTATTGTTTCAAGTGAGTTCAGTGTCTCGTCTACCGCCTACACTGAGTGAATGAGGAACTTTTGAGCCTCCTCTTTGAGCCGTCGATTGAAAGTATGGATGATTGGCCGCGCAATCGACTGAACGGGTCGATGAAAGAATGGAGCAAAATTTACAATTTTGCGTCGCCTGTGGATATTAGATTAATTCGCTGAAATAGAAAGCTAAATGACAGTTCTCCAGAGTCGGAGAGAATACACAAATGTCAATGAAACGGCCTCCAAGGATTACAAAAGGGTGGAACGTGATGGGAGATGAGCGACTTTGAAATATAGGAGTGGGTGTGGGGAAGTAGGTGTTCCGATAAGAAGCGCCTCTTCATCGCATTCCATGGGTCCCTTAATCTCAATCACGTGACGTCTCGAGCGTTGGGAATGCACGCTTCGCAGAAAGAGGTAATTATTTCAGAGGAAAACGACAGCCGAAGCCCAATCCATAGCATTGGCGGCGGAAGATCACGCGCGTGTTGTTGTCGGAGGCAGAGAAAGGGGCACGCTTTGCCCATGTGCGGGGTATTGTGCAGGGGGATGCGAGGCCGTCCCGAGCAAAGGGCCGAATTGGATCGCAGGGTCAAAGGCGGGGTCCAGAGTGAAGGAGAGAGGGAGTCGGGCCAGTCGACCGCGAATCCGACCCGCGCTGGCACGAGCCCGTCCGGCACCCGTGCCAGCCACCGACGCCGCCCGCATTTCTCGATTTCGACGGACATTCGATGGCAGTCAAAATTAAATTAGCCCCCCATCTGCTTTTCCTATTTCTCGCGGGAGACGCAAGTGGCGGCCCCTTCCATCCTTCGCCCGCTTCGGAAAATGCGTGGGACCCGCGCCTTCCTCCCGAGTGACGTTGAATCGATATGAAGGACAAGGACCGCGTGTTCGTCGTTCCTTGTAGCCGTCCTTTATCGCGAGAGACACTCGACTAATGTCTGGCACTCCTCGAGGGAAGGAAGCCTACTCTTCAGTAGGTGTCCTTCCCTCGAGGGAATAGTATGCTGAATATGCTGCCAGTACATACAGTATCGGATCCTCGCGAAGTTGGATTGATTGCCGAATTGGATCGCGTGCACCGTAGGGGAGCTAGATTTGTGCAACGTTGTTATGATAAACTGAGTATAGTAGTAAAGCTAAGCGAATCATGCAGCTTTGTCGGTTCCTGCTGGAACAATGGACGATAGTTAAGATGTCATTTTTCCCACGAACGATATGGGGTCAGAATAACATTGTCCGACCGCGGTAGGGTCACATTCGGGTTCAAATTAGTCTGCTGTGTATTCACCCCTGCCACACACCCTGGCCGTGGCTTGAAGGGCACTAAAATACTAAGCACAAAGGTTCAAAATATCATCGGGTAATGTGAGTCCAAGAAAAGAGAGCTTGGACATGAGCAGTGGCTCTCTCTCTCTCTCCCTCCCCGCGTATTATGCGACCCCCAGGGCGAAGGGGAGTGCGCCCCGCCGTTTTGCGGCCGTCTCCGAGGGAGGAGGGCAGGTTGGCAGGCAGTGCTGCGCCCGCCGGCGATATCCATTGTACCCAACTCCCCCTCGATCATAACATTTGAGGGCCCTCCAGAAATCAAATCTGTGTAGCAAATTTTAAAGAGTAATTTTGAACACTTTTCCAAAACTGTTACTTCGGAAATGCGACTAGGTAAATCAATGCAACAATTTCAGAGTGTAAAAATCATTCGCCTTGACCGGTAGGGCGATTCTGCTTCACACCAACACTATATTACTCTTAACACTGCATCAGAGCTACAGGAAAGCCAGTACTAAGTATACGTAGGTGTCTAAATTGTGTCAAACAACATAGGAGTGGATATTGTCTGGCTGGAGACCGCCGCATTCATTTCAGCGGTGTCGTGCATCCCTCGCTGCCTGTCCCGGAGACCTGTCTTCGGCCGCCGAATGGGAACGAGGAGTGTCCCCTCTCCCCCCCCCCCAGGGGGTGCGACCGAAAGCCATCGTCACCCCAGAGAACCGGGAAGCTCGTGGTCGTGGAAGCTGCGAATGACTTGCCCTTCCCCGGACGAACGATCGCTGGGGCCATTACCCCGGTCCTCTTCCATGACTTGAATCTATATAAACCCTGGTGATGAAGAAGTGATGAGTAGATGATGGTCAGGGTCATGTCCAACCAAGAGGCCGGACAAGAAATGGACTGGATAACCAGAACTTGGAAGGGTTTTTCTACATCTACATCTACATAATACCCCGCAAGCCGCCGCAAGGGCGTGTGGCGGGGGGTGTTAGGCCACCACCCAAAAAAAGGAAAAAAGAAAAAGGAAAAAAAGAAACACCGCATTCAAAACCAACACACACATGCAAACCCCAATCCACAACAGTGCACACATTCATTGCAACTTCCCATCATTCGACGCGCATGCAACCACACATCTACCTATCCTCACTCCAAAAGCATGCAAGTACATATGCTTACCTACAACAAATAATTCCACCCTAGGATGCAGCAAGAAACCTATCACGAACGTGCCAGCTAGTTTATAGCAAGTGGCCAGGCGAAACACCACTACCACAAGAGCGTTCCACACAAAACTCTCTCCCACCCAAGGTGAGGAATCTGGCCCAACGCTGCAGGTGGGAGGAGGGCACACCCGCGGAGAGGGACAAGGGATGGAAGGGTGGAGCATGAAGTTCGTAAAGACGCTCGGGCATGCGGGAAGGGTTCTGACACAACACACAGGAGGCTAGTGAAAGTGCATGCAATTGAGTTCAACTAATTGTTACCTAGACGCGGAGGGTGGCAAGTGGCATTTTTGTTATCTCCGAGTGTAACCCTAGAGTTGTTATCCCGTATTGTCCGTGGGAAGAAGGAGTCCTTGAGTCTGCTAGTCCTGGCATCTATTTCCCGAATTTTGTACACATGATCCAAGCGACCTATATATGTTGGAGAGCGAATAATTTTCGAGACCTCGGTGCTGAAACATGCGGATCCGAATTTATTTAGCAAGTTTAACCTAGCATTGAGTCGTCTTTCTTCCAATGATTCCCATTCCAACTCCATAAGCATTTCAGTGACGCTTTTCGTTTTATCGTAACAGTTTTCCACGAAACGAGCTGCCCGGCGTTGGACCTTCTCAATTTCCCGAATGAGGCCTTTTTCACACGGATCCCATACGCTACATGCATATTCTAAATGGGGCCTTACAAGAGCGTGATAACAACGTTCCTTGACCTTGGAGTCACTTCTACCGACAATGCGTCTAATAAATCCTAATTTTTTACATGCTTGCCCGCAGACTTTACGTATATGGGTCCCCCAAGTTAAGTCTTTAGTGAATGTAGCACCTAGGTATTTCACCGAATCAACTACTTCAAGGTCAACTCCAGCTAATTTGTAAACTAATCCCGTGGATCTTTTAAAGAAATTTACCACCGAACATTTATTAAGATTTAAAGGCAATCCCCATTTTGAACACCATTCATTAATGCTATTTAAATCACGTGCTAGAGTTAAACGATCCTCATCCCCAGATATCTCCCGATAAATCACTGTGTCATCCGCGAACATCCTTATCTTACTTTTCACTTCGCGGTTCAGATCGTTAACAAAAATCAAGAATAGTAACGGTCCGATAACACTTCCCTGAGGAACCCCCGAGGTGACTCTAACGCTGGTAGAACTAGCGCCGTCAAGGACTACCCTCTGTTCCCGGTCTGAAAGGAAGTCTTCAACCCAATTTATTGCCCCCTTGTGTATACCTGCGCCCTTTAATTTATGGATGAGTTTACCATGCGGAACCTTATCAAATGCCTTTTGAAAGTCTAAAAAGATCGCATCCACTTGCCTACCACTTTCACCCGATAAAAGTAAGTCATGTGTGAACAATCCTAATTGGGTCTCGCATGAGCGGGTTTTTCTGAATCCGTGTTGATTGTCACTTAAAAAGTTAATGTTATCAAGATGTCTCATTATGGAACTGACAATTATGTGCTCTAAAATTTTGCAACTTATTGAAGTGAGAGAAATGGGTCTGTAATTGCTGGGGTCCTCCCTGTCACCACTTTTAAAAATAGGCGTTATTTGCGCGGTTTTCCAATTCTTAGGGACTTTGCACTCAGTGAGTGATTTGTTAAATATAAATTCGAGATACGGGGCGATGTTAGGAGCTAAGTGTTTTAGCACCCGAGCTGGTATATTTTCGGGACCCGGGGATTTGTTTGGTTTGATGTCTTTGAGCAATTTGGCAATTCCTTGCTCGTCCACTGTTATTTTTGTCATGGGTTCAGTATATATTGTTTCTTGGAGATACGCGGTGGCTACATCGTTCGTGAAGACGCTCTGGAAGAATTCGTTTAGAATGTTGGCTTTAGCCTCACTGTCAGTATGAATGATATTGTTGCAGTCCCTTAAGCAAGCCACGGTTTGTTGACCCCCATTTATTTCCCTAACATATGACCAGAAAGCTTTGGGGTCAGTGTTCAAATACTCGCAGAGTACGTTTAAAATCTTGCAAAGCGCTACGTAATTGTGTTTTAGTTTCAACTTTAGAGGATCCATACTTGTCCAACAGCTGTTTATTGTCCAAGGGTGATGAGTTCAGACCTGCTTTCTTTACCCTAGAGTGTAACATTCTTTGCTTTCGAAGGGCTTTTTTAACGCCTTTGTTGTACCACCTTGGGTCGCGATTTGCTTTAACGTATTTTACAGGGATGAAATCTGTTATTCCTTTTTGCATAATTTGGACAAACTTTGTCCAAGTTTCTTCCACGGTGGCAAGACTTAAGCGCGTTTTGAAATCGTGTAGTGAAGAGTTTAAATGGCTGGCAAAAGTTTCAAAATCTGCTTTGTGATAATTATAAATTTTTCTTTTTGGCTTGACATTCTTTTTTATTTCTACGTTCAAGTTGATAATAACAGATTTATGGTCACTTATACCCTCGTCGGTTGATACACTATTAATGCGTTCCGGTGTATTCGTAAGAAATAAGTCCAATATGTTCTTTCCACGGGTGGGAGTGCGTACTGCTTGATGAAGCGAGTTTCTTTGAACCAATTTTAGTAAGGAATTGCAAGATTCGCGATCACGGGTCCGAGATTTTACGCTATTGCTATCCCAGTCGATACCAGGGAGGTTGAAGTCACCACCAATTATATTGATGCATTTATTATTTTTGCGTGTAAATCTATTTATTTGTTCATTGAGGGTATTAAGTGTTTGAAAATCAAATCAGTTTTTGTTTCTTAGCATAACGTGTGCAGTAGCTAGGTGAAGGGACCGATCGCGGGGGGTCATGGGTAGAAAGACACGTGACGGGGGGAGGAAGAGTGGCGGTGATACTAGAATAGAAAGTAGAAACGTAGTTTCCGCAAGAAAATCGAAAGAAAAGGAGAAATGGAGTGGAGGAGAGACATGGAGAGATGTGGTGCGACGAGGAGAGCGCGGGCGGGCGGGCGATCGGACAGATCGCGAAAGGGCGACGACTCACCATTCCCACGGATACGGAATTTGAAAGAGGTGTAGATTGAGTGTTCTTGCAATAATTTGATATATGTTTTAAAATCTCAACATAGTTTTTGAAGAGGGCACCTGCTGGTGAGCTAAGAATGGCCCGGGAGGACATATGACGAAAGGGTTCTTGCATGAATGTTTACAATGTTTGGTTTGTGGGCTATAAAGTTGTGGCTTCTACATGCGTTTTTTTTCAAAATCACGGGTGGTGCCCAAACACCCCCCGCCGCACGCCCATGCGGCGGCTTGCGCGGTATTGAGATGTAGATGTATGACCCGGAAACATTACGATTGGTGATGATACCTCGTTCATCGGATGTATTTTTTTTAATTGTTAGTAAATTAAATTTGAATATTTGTAACTTGAAATAGAAACTTTAAAATTTGTAAATACATTTAAATATGTTTTAAAGAAAACTGAATTCGGTCATTAAAAAGGTTAAGACCTTTTCTGGGCACTGCTTGGGGATATTTGATTTCACTCCCGATGAAAACACCTCGCTATGGTAATTTCCTCGGCCAGCCATTGAATAACAGTGGGACAATAGGCAGTTTCGCATTACAGGTATAATGTCAAATTTTGCTAATTTTGCGTTGATTTCAATATCGACGTCAGTACACGTTGAGCTGTACATAAAGAGGATGCCACTGATTATGGCAATGCAATTATTTATATACTGCATTACATGATAAACGTAAATTTTACCATTTTTCCTTATTAAAAGGCATGTCAGTGCCCTCGTGCCATCATTCTGCGTCAATATTCTTTGATTTTCTTGGAATCTCGTGTTCTCAATCTAAGCAAACACGCGACTTGCCGACCTCTTGCCTCCGGAACTGTCGTGTCCCAGGATGCAATTGGGAGTGCATGTACTCTGGGGTTGAATATGTGCAGTATGACCCCGGATTCGTCGGGGTGAGTTGTTCTTGGGAAGTTGAGGAGCGGAAATGGGGGAAACGGGGAGCGCTGTTGCTGCGGCGATCGTTCGGGGTAGATCCGCGGTTTTCAGGAACGATTGTAGTAGAGTACACTTAATTAGCTCATTTTCAGGCTTCTAATCACGGAAATATTCCTTATAGTTCCGAATAAAATGTAAATAAAATGAAATATGCTTCAATACCCACTAAAATAATTCATATTTAGGAATAGTCTACTCTCCATGTAGTCATGTACTACGTATTCCACGTGTTTTCAAATTCGAATATCGTGCGTGCACTGATATACTACGCTTCGATGATGACATTTCTTGTTGTGTTTCAACATTTGAATGAGTTGTGACCACACACTGTTATTGGCATCCAAATATTTTTTGTCGGATTTTCATACGACGGAAGGCCAGCATTCCTTTCGATACATGCATTTAATATTGTTTCATTCTTCGGACCTCGACTTGATACGACATGGTATTGGTAATATTGGAACAGATTGTCAAATAATCGCAACGGCAGTCGTCCAATACACGAGCTGTATCGAGACTTTCGATTGGGTCGCGCGCCGTACTCTTTTCAGATTCGGGGGGAGCGCGCGGCGTGGGGGGAGGTTGTTTGGAGTCGGACGCAGCTGTCTCCGGAGTACAAAGCCCTTGTGAGGGGCCCCCTCCTCCCGTCGGGGGCCGCCTCCTCGCTCGAAGCACTAACAGATGGGTTGTTGATCTGACGACCTCAGCCCTTCGGCTGCGACCACAGACGCTGTCGTGTCCCGATCGCCCAAACGACTCGAAGGGCGCTATTCAGTCACAAGTCCAGTCAAGTCCAGGCACAAATATCATCATGCCGTTAATTTGGATGACATTGGTCGAAACTTCTATGAACACTTCATCAACAAAGGCTGACACTTCAATTTATTTGTTCTGATTTCATTGGGGATATATATATATATATTACTATCCCTCCCATGGACTACAACCTTGTCGTGGTGGAAGGGCTTGTGTGTTCCGATGACCCCTAGAGCTGTGCTGGCGGGAGTAATAATAATTACTCCTGGAAGGGTCACCCATGCCAGATAGGTCGAAGGTTAGGAGCCAGACGAAAGGTAGTCCACGCAGCGTCTGTTCCTCAGTGAGGCGGCTGCAATGGCGTCTGACCCCAGTGGGGCGGCCATTAAGTGATGGTGTCACGTTAAAAACACTATTGAGGAAGGCAACGGGAAACCACCTCACTTATGATTCCCAAGAATATAATGATGGGAACTATAGATAATATGAGTCCTGGCAACTACGGGACTCGGCCCAAGAGGCCGTGTGTCGTGCCCGGCAGCGGGAGAGGACAGGCTTCCGCGGTCGTCATCCCACGAAACCCTTGCAGGGAAGAAATAACTTCAGCAGGACAGAAGACTCAGAAGAAGGCGAAAGTAGTTAGAATAGGAACCTGGAACGTCAGGACAATGTTGAGGAGAGGCAAATTAGAAAATATTAAGCCAGAGATGGAAAGAGGTAACATAGATGTTTTAGGACTCTGCGAGGTGAGATGGAAGGATAGCGGGGATTACTGGAGTGACAATTATAGAGTAATATACAGCGGCGGGGACGAGAGCCAACGAGGGGTTGCCATAATATTAAATAAAGGGCTAAGAAGAAGCGTAGTCAACATAGAGCAAGCGACAGATAGAATTTTACTCGTGGAGATTAAAGCAGAGCCGACGAACTTGGCCATTATTCAGGTATACATGCCACCGAGCAACCACAAGGAGGAAGAAGTCGATAGGATGTACGATGAGTTAGAGGATATAACCGCGTGTGTCCCTGCAAGGAAACATTTGATAGTGATGGGGGATTGGAATGCGACGGTTGGCGAAGGAAGAGATGGTGGTGAGGTGGGGGACTATGGGTTAGGCATGAGGAATGAACGCGGGGAGAAAGCAATTGAATTCTGCAGGAGACAGGGGTTAGTCATCACTAACACATGGTTTAGACACCACAAAAGGCGTAGGTATACATGGAAAATGCCAGGTGACTCAGAAAGGTATCAGTTAGATTATATTATGGTTAGGCACAGGTTTAGGAACAGTGTGATAAATTCGCACAGTTTCCCAGGAGCGGATGCGGACTCTGACCACAATTTAGTTGTTATGAAATGTAATGTCCGTTTCAAGAAGATAAGGCAAGGGCGGCGAGTTAAAAAATGGAATTTAGAAGCAGTAAATGAATTAACGAGGAAGGAGTATCAGGAGGCTGTAGAGAAAATGATGGATGACGGTAAAGAACTGAGTACTATCGAAGAAAAATGGGAATGTATCAAGAAAGGGATATTGGAAGGCGCTAAAGACACTATAGGAACCGTTAACGGGAAAAGGATAAGGAAACCATGGGTAACGGATGAGATGATTGCAAAGATGGATGAGAGAAGAAGATGGAAAAATATAAACACAGAGTAAGGCAAAATGAAGTACAAAGAGTTAAACAATAAATTGAGAAGGGCCACAAATAAAGCAAAAGAAGAATGGTGGAAAACGCAATGCGAGGATATGGAAAGTTTACAGAAGAAGGGTGAAATTGGTGCTCTATACAGCAAGGTTAAGTTATTATCGGGAAGTAAGAAGGCAAGATCTGTGCTAACAGTTAAAGATAAATGGGGTAAGATAATAGTTGAACCAGGAAAAATCCAAGAGAGATGGAAGGAATATATAGAAACACTGTATGGTAAAGAACTTAGGCCGACAAGGTTAGACATAGAAAAGGAACATGACGTAGAAGAAGATAGCTCAGGTCCAGGCATACTCGACGATGAAATAGAAAGGGCATTAAAGGAGATGAAAGCAAATAAGGCTGTGGGGGTGGACAATATTCCTGTAGAAATGTTGAAATGGTTAGGGAAAGGTGGGAAGAAGGCCATATATGGACTGATTCGTAGTATCTATGAGGAAGGAATCTGGCCGGAAGATTTTGTGAGATCGGTGTTAGTTCCTATTCCAAAAAAGGCAAAGGCTTCGTCATGTGAGGATTACAGAACAATAAGTTTGATATCCCACGCAGCTAAAGTTATTCTCAGGATCATCAACAAAAGGATAGAGAGTAAGGCAAATGATTACTTAGGGGATGATCAGTTTGGGTTTAGGAAGGGAAGAGGTAGGTGTGATGCCATTGCAGTAATGAGATCACTAATTGAGAGGAATATAGAATACAATCAGCATGTATTTGCCTGTTTCGTAAATATCGAAAAGGGGTTTGATAGAATGGATTGGGAAAAACTAATGCAAGTATTGCAGAAAATAGGAATAGATTTGAGAGACAGGAGACTAATGTGGAATCTGTACATGTCTCAGACTGCTCAGGTGCGAGTGGGGAACGGAGAGTCCGCAAACTTATCTATATCAGGTCCCTCTTCATCTCGGTGTACTTCTTTCCTCCCTTCATCCCGTCCAACATCCCTGTCCTGTTCCTACCCTTACCTCGCTTGCCCAACATTCTCCCCTCTATTACCCTCTTCAACATTCCACTACCACTCATTACGCCTTTCATCCATTTTTCCTGCCTCCATAGCATTTCTCTCAACAAACCCCTCTCCTCCCCCACCATTTCTAGTACTTCCTCATTTGTTTTCCTTTCGGTCCATTTCACCTTCTCCATTCTTCTCCACACCCACATTTCAAAAGCCTCCAATCTACGTTTATCCTCCTGCTTCAGCAACCACGTATCCGCGCCGTACATAGCTACGCTCCATATCAGAGTTTTTACCAGTCTTTTTTGAACCTCCCTACTCAGCGTCCCCGTCATCCACTCCCTCCTCCTTGAGAAAGCCTCTTTGTCTAGCGCAATTCTTCTCCTTACGTCCCTCCTATTTTAATTTTTAGCTTAGCCTTTGATATATATATATATATATTCTTTCACACATATAAATAGATATAAGAAAAGGGGATAGGAAAACACATAAAAGACGAACACAGGGCAGATGGGGAAGGCGGATTTGATCAGATCACAAATGTAAAAATATTTCCTTATCCGGGACATATTTTTACATTTACATTTGTTTGCCTGATATCGGGAATTCGTATTTGAATTTTTATATAGAAAAAAATATTTTATATTTATGTATGTATACATAGTTTTTATTTTGTTATTTTGAATAAGGACGCATGCTGTGTTTATATTGTTATTTTTATGTCAGAGGTGATGGCTAACAACTAAATGAAAACGTCAGCATGTGTCGACGACGTGCTTAAGGAATTTTGTGCTTATACAATTTTTTACTTGTGTAATAGTTTAACCAATAACTCAGGTGTTACAAGTATTATTATTGAATAATTTTATCTTACCGTTATGACTTAAATAAAATTTCATAATTCATCATCTCCGAATTACTGTGATCTTTTATGTGGTGACTTTACGTAGTTGTTCTTTCATTTGGTGCATATTAATTGAAGAGAACTTCTATGAGATATCCATATCCATGCTTGACATTTGTAATCATGCTCTTTGGTTTTGTTTGTTGAATTGATCATCATTATTTTCAATTATATCTCCGGGTTTTTGACTATTTAACTCTTGACATTTGGAAGAAAGCTTTTAAAACGGACATTTCGTGTTTCGGAAATCTTCCGAGAAACTAAAATTCTAATCCAATCGATAAAAGGTGACTAAACAAATCTAGGGGTGAGCCGGTTTACAAGCCCATGAGTCGTAATGTAAAAAGAAATTAACGCCCTTAACGTGAGCTGATGAAAGTATTGCGAACTTAAGGAGAAGTCTAAGAGGGAAAGGCGGCTTATTTCGAGGCTCTGTGTCTATATTGAATACGTCATCGTAACTGATGATAGATCTGGATGCACAAATGGAAAGACGGAAACTGGGTCTGGTAGAGCTGAGTACCTACACTAAGTGGGAAAATTGGAAATTATGTACATTTGGTAAAATTAAAATATTGATATTT
This sequence comes from Hetaerina titia, assembly GCA_037158775.1. Classification (NCBI taxonomy): domain Eukaryota; kingdom Metazoa; phylum Arthropoda; class Insecta; order Odonata; family Calopterygidae; genus Hetaerina; species Hetaerina titia. Next base: position 100,052,673 of record CM073776.1, read on the forward strand.
TCAAGGAATTAGAAGACAACATTAAAATATTCAAGTCAGAGGGAAGGGTAGAGTTGGTGAAAATATTTAGTACGGGAGAGAGAAGGTCTCTCCTGAGCCCATTGCTGTAGCGCCATTTCTCGGCATCGCCCGAGGGGGCACATTCACCCGAAAATCCGAAAGAGGACATCCTTCAACTTCACTCCGGGAACCTTCACTCTGAAGATTCGGGAATGTTTGAACGGAAACGTGAGCAGCAAAGATCACGTTGGAAAAATAACTGAGCAACAGAAACAAATATTTAGCAATTCGAGGAAATAATGAGAGCGACCATTGAATAAAGTGATCGGAGATTAGCTGGCAAATGTGCACGGGTGTTAGGGTCGTGTTGTCCGGGAAACTAGTCTCTGGGGAAGAGAAGGGGCGTTGACTGGAGGCCTTCGAGGTGAGGGGAAGGAGACGCGCTGGCCTGATGGTAAGGGAGGCGATCCTACGGTTGGAGGAGGGGGCGGCGGAGTGATTGGGAGGGGAGGTAGTGTGGCGTAATTCAGGGTTATTTTGATGCGGAAGGGAGGATGCTGGACAATCAGGTATCTACATCTACGCAATACCCCGCAAGGGTGTGTGACGGGGGTGTTAGGTAACCAGCCATTCATGTGCAATCCCAATCATGACATCTGTACACAAATATTGCTTTGATTATGCCCTCGAAGAAAGATAATCCCTCGAAAGAAGGTACTTACTCGTTGCAATATTCAACAACAGGACACGTACATGGAAATTCAAATCATTAGATAGAACTGCTTAAAAGATGGGCCTATTAAATAAAATATAATATCCAATATATCAACAAAATATTGACACAGTCAATGCTAATTATCTCCTCCTCGATTCCTACCATGTCTATTTTGATCTCTAATTGTACGAGGAAAAAACGACATTTTAAATCTCTCTGTTCTACTATCTATCTCCCTGATTTTACGATGATGATCTACTATAGTAAGTCGGGGCCTGTACTATGCCTTTCATATCCTCAGATAAGTAATATGCCTCAAATTTACGCAGTACATTTATGTCCTGTAAGCCTGCGGTCAAATAGTGACTCCCATTCTAATTCTTCCAATGGCGTCATTTCATTGCTACCTACTTGTTTAACATACAGCTTTTCACAAACCTAGGTGCTATACGTTGATGAGAGACACCACCGATATCTATTACGAACCTTTTCTCGCGGCCTGTTAAACATTTATTAACCCAATCTATTACACATTTATCAATCCCATAGCTTCCCAACTCTTGGAGAAACTTCCTATGAGGGACGTGGCCTTTTTGAAATCTTAAAATATAACACAGACGTGAACATTATTTTCTCCAGAGGCCAGAATATGATGAACAGAAAGTGTCAGTTGGGTCTCGAAAGATCTCTCTCTCCTTTCGGAAACCGTGTTGGCTTTTTGTACGTAAATGATAATCGAGATATGTCATGATTTAACTTACAATATGTTCCGAAATTTTGCATGTGGTGGATGTTGGGTCGGCAATTACTCAGATCTTTTCTGTCGCATTTTGAAGCATGAGAATGGCACTGGCTAGTTTCCAGTCTTCATGTACAGTGCGATAATTGTGGGATTTATAAAATATTATTTCAAAAAAAGTGGTTATTTCGGAGGCCATCGTTTTATATACTCCAGCAGGAATTTGATAAAGGCTTGGAGATCTGTTTCTAACTGATGCCTTTCAGTTGGCGTTCGATTCCAAGAGAAGATATCACAATATCACCGATATAGGGTCATGGAAGCGATCGGATAGTGTCAAATGAATTATTCTTTTGCTATTAACTCTTTACAAACCAATAAATGACTCAAAAGGGTCGCTATAACCGCTGCTGCATCATATAATAATTTGCCTTTTCTTTGCTACAATAACTAGTTTTAAATGCGCTGCGTGATAAATGTCCATTATGCAGCACGCTCGCCTCCTTCGGGTACACTGTGCCAATTAGTGTGATTGGAGGAGAGTGGGGTGCGAGATATATTGAAATAGAATATGGAACTCGTCCTGGTTTTCGCAAAGAGCATGCGCAGTGCTACAGTCATAAGTGATAGTAATTACAGGACTGACAATATGTAGATACATTTAATAATAGGCACGGCATGGATAGTATTCTGGTACCTAATTCGGTATTAAGCGGCGTACCATCATTCATGATATCTTTCGATGGTCGATGAGAGGCCATGGTTCTCAGATACTTACATAATCATACACACGAATTCAAACACGAAAATGAATGTGTATTTGGCCAATGTGGCTCGTTTTCTTCTCCTGGCTATACCGTGCCACGAAACTTCCTGTTCCTATACTTTAAGATGTTGTATGATTGCTTTCCTACTGTCAATGTCTGTATGTGTTTATGCATATTTTATGTATACGAAGTCTGTTCAACAAGTATCGCGAATTTTGAATTTCCGCGGGTTACGTACATTTGATTTTCCAACATTTGGTGGCGTTATATTGGTACTTATATCTCTAACTAATGCCGAAAGGTCGATCATTTTGGATAAGCAGTCCATTATTGACAGCTGCTTTACTTGGACGTGTTTTTGTTTGTCTTCGATTTTTGCCTGAGATGCCTGTGTGGTCATTACACCGAAGGCACCGATAAAAATGCTAAGTGTTATCTTATTATTTTGTCTTTAAAAATAAATTTGAAAGTTTCAATTACATCCGCGAATATTCCCTGGAGATCAGCTTGCTCTTAAGAAACTTTCAATTTTGTATGCTTTTTCTAGACAGCTTTTTCTCTGACGCTTAAATCGTAATTAGTGCACTGAAGGTCGACTTCAAATTACACAGGGCTACAAAAAAAATTTTTTTTTGGTCCCGGGAATCTTTGTGTTGATTTTAACTATATTTGTAGAGCTGAATCCAAATATGAAATCCGTTTTTATTTAGCAGCTCTACTTTTTTAGATATGGCACATCTTACGATTAGTTGTTTTAATATTTGATATATTCCGGAAAATAATTTTCAAAGTTCAATAAATCTATAAGTATACATGGGAATATATGGTAAAAGAAAATAGGAAAAATATTACAGACTTTGTGAAACGTGCATACTTGGGATATTTTGGTGTTAAGCTTGGTGACCAAGATAAAACATGGGCACCGCATTTTGTGTGTAAAACATGTACTGAACATCTGCGGCAATGGACAACAGGACAACGGAAAAGTCTAAAATTTGGTGTGCCAATGGTGTGGAGAGAACCTGTGAACCATATTGACGACTGTTATTTTTGCATAGTAAATGTTTCGGGAATTAATCGAAAAAATCGCCACAAGTGGACATATCCAGATTTGCCATCAGCTAGACGCCCGGTACCCCATTCAGAAGAAATACCGATCCTATTATTTCTAATTTTATAATAATTATATTATATTATAATAATTATAATAAAAAATAATGATTACTAATATTTCAGACGTTACCAGATATATCTAAGGAAGAATTTGAGTTATTTGAAAACATTTCTCATTCTATTGACGATAGTGGCAGTGACTACGAGGGGGTATCAACAATTCCTCAACTATTTAATCAAGATGAACTAAGCGATCTTGCTAGGGAACTGAACTTATCGAAGGAAGCATCCGAACTACTAGCATCAAGACTGCATGAAAAGAATTTACTTCAACCCGGTACAAAAATAAGTTTTTATCGCACAAGGGAAAAGGATATGCTACCTGCTAGGTAGCATATGCTAGGTAGGTATGCTAAGGTCTTCTTTACTCAAGAAGACAATCTTACATTTTGTTTAGACGTTAAGGGCCTTTTAGAAAAAATGGGACTACTATCACATTATGATGCTAGTGATTGGCGTTTGTTTATTGATAGCTCCAAGCGTAGTTTAAAATGTGTACTTCTTCACAATGGTAACAGGTTTGGCGCAATGCCAATCGCTCATTCAACTAAAATGAAAGAAGAATACGATACAATAGCATTGGTCTTACAGAAGATAAAATACCAGGAACATCGCTGGGTGATTTGTGTAGATTTAAAAATGGTGAACTTTCTTCTTGGGCAGCAAAGTGGCTACACAAAATATACTCGTTTCTTGTGCCTCTGGGATAGCAGGGACAGACAAAACCACTGGATTAAGAAGGAGTGGCTCTAAGAGAGAAAACTTGGTTGTTGGGAAAGAATATATCATTGCTGAATCTTTAGTTGAAAGAGAGAAAATCATCTTACCGCCTCTACATATTAAACTAGGCCTAATGAAGCAATTTGTAAAGGCTCTTGACAAGGATGGACCATGCTTCGGCTACTTAAGACTAAAGATGCCCCATATAAGTATTGAAAAACTTAACGCTGGTATTTTTGAGGGGCCACAAATCAGACAACTTACAAAGGATCCTGCTTTTGTCGAGTCAATGAATGAGATTGAAAAAATTAGTTGGATGTCATTTGTTGAGGTCATAAAAAATTTTCTAGGAAATCACAAAAGTGAAAATTATATTGAGCTGGTAAACATTATGCTCAGTAACTTCAAATCACTTGGATGTAATATGAGCACAAAAGTTCACTACCTACACAGCCACTTAGACAATTTTCTTGGAAATTTAGGAGACACAAGTGAAGAACAAGGTGAAAGATTTCACCAGGATATAAAAACAATGGAAGCTCGCTACCAAGGAAGATGGGATAACCATATGATGGCAGATTACTGCTGGTGTTTAAAACGAGACTGTTTGAACAAAGTGCACTCAATAAAATCGCGCAAAAGAAGCTTCCGATGTGTTGAGTGATGTTTTTATGTATTTTTTTCTTTTCAATTTGTTTTATTACAGTAAAAAATTTTAGTATTTGTGTTCAATTGTATTGTAAAATTCTGTTGTGTTTGTGGGTGATTTAACAGCCCTAGAAATAAATCAAGTCTTTATATTTAGTGGGTTTTATGATTAATATAATATTCCCATATCATCATGTAGAAGATTTCTTTACGTAAGTAACAACATGTCTATATCTTGAAAACTAGCTAATAGGAAAAAACTAGTGTCATAATTGGATTCAGCACCCCAATTGTTCTTTAAATCAGCATTAAAAGCTCCGGCACCAAAACCACTGTTGGCCTGTGTTATTAATATAATATTCCCATATCATCATGTAGAAGATTATTTTGCGTAAGTAACAACATATCTATATCTTGAAAACTATAGCTGATAGGAAAAAACTAGTGTCATAATTGGATTCAGCACCCCAATTGTTCTTTAAATCAACATTAAAAGCTCCGGCACCAAAACCACTGTTGGCCTGTGTTATTAATATAATATTCCCATATCATCATGTAGAAGATTTTTTTACGTAAGTAACAACATATCTATATCTTGAAAACTATAGCTGATAGGAAAAAACTAGTGTCATAATTGGATTCAGCACCCCAATTGTTCTTTAAATCAACATTAAAAGCTCCGGCACCAAAACCACTGTTGGCCTGTGTTATTAATATAATATTCCCATATCATCATGTAGAAGATTATTTGGTGTAAGTAACAACATATCTATATCTTGAAAACTATAGCTGATAGGAAAAAACTAGTGTCATAATTGGATTCAGCACCCCAATTGTTCTTTAAATCAACATTAAAAGCTCCGGCACCAAAACCACTGTTGGCCTGTGTTATCGGTCAAAACGCCGCCGATGTGTGCCGTACCCTTCAATTAGAGACTAGAAATGCATATAAAGTAATAGCCAAGGTTTCTTGGCATGCACGCGGAATCATATTCGAGTCGCGCAATCTCGTACATCGACTATTGAAATAAGGGGAAATAATAAATGGAGAGTATTATGCGTCGTAATGACACCGGTTTAATCAATAAGTAAAGAAAAAACGTTCTGTTTTTGCGAAGAAAAAGTTCTCTTCCATTAAGACACTCCACGGATGCAGACCTACGCAGTTCGATGGCGAAAATTATGCAATGAAAGTTCAAATCATTACAGCAGTCACCTATTCACGAGATTTGGCCACCAGTATTTATTTTAATTTCAAAAATTGAAAAAAAATGGATCGGCGGAAAACGATAGAACCCGAAAGAGGCGGTCATCGCAACACAGATGCCTATTTTGAGGGATTTGCGAAATCCTACTTTTGGGCGGCTTAAAAAAGTCTGAAAAGCGCTGGGAAAAGAATATCGAGCATAAAGGAGATTCTATGGAATTATTTTAAAAATCTGCCCAAAATAACTTATTTTAATATTTTTTCCGAAGGACTTATTGAATGACCCACGTATCCCGAGACCACAGACTGAAACATTTCTCTCCTTGGCCTTGGCCTCGTGCCCTCTGCGGGGAAATGTCGTCGCAAATGAAATGTTATATCGAATTGGTTGGGGCGCATATTGGGTGAACTGCAATTAATCGCGATTCATTGGAGGCAACTCGGGAATTATGTTGGCCTCATACGATGTTCACTAGATTTTAGAAACATTTTCATCACAAAAAACGCATTAGATCTCCCGGAGAGACCAGGATAGCAGTGTCCTCCTTCGAACGAGAGAATGCGAGACTATGCAATGCTCGGTGTAATTCATGGCGTGCTGGAATAGACTACGGAGAAGAAATAAGGGTCCCGGTAATATCTCGGAAAATAGACTCAGTTGCAGTCGGAGACCTAAAAATTTGGCCCTTTCAATCTATAATTAATCAAATAATAAATAATAGACAGTGATGACGTTTATGGGCCCAGAATGTGTGCTACATGACTGATGCACGTCGTAAATCATATAGGAGTCAGATTTTCAAAAATGGAGAATCCCAGAATGGTGATATCTAGCAGGCTAACGCAACGTCAGCGTTTAGGGCGTCAGCACTTCGCCGGAGGGCATGAGCAGTTGTGTGGGAGAAGAGCTTATTGAGTGTGCGCGAACAAGTACATGAAATGCCAATTTAATGAATGAATGTATGTCTCCCTCTCTCCCTGGCACAGAACTGCGTGGCGAGGGCGCTGTACGATAATATCGCCGAGTCGCCGGACGAGCTGGCCTTCCGCAAGGGTGACCTCCTGACCGTGCTCGAGCAGAACACGGCGGGCATCGAGGGGTGGTGGCTGTGCTCGCTCAGGGGCCGCCAGGTGAGTCCGCGTTCCCGAAAACACCCCGCCCACCTCACCCCCTCCACGAGCGCTCCCGCCGTAGTCGCATAAAGATTGGATCTATTGTTCAACTAGTATCATGCATTTCTTTATTTCCCGATAATAATAGTGTCCTTCCGTGATTATTTATGTGTTTCTGGTTACTCCACCGTGCTTCCTTGATCCACGTGATAACCAAAAGTGCCATAGTCCCCGGGTAGGTGATAAAGATCGAGATTTTGTTTAATATTTATGAAGTTTAAGCTGTTTTTAGCGGAAAGGGATGACAAGGCTTTTCAACCTAATAGGTAGAGAACGCTTGTTTTACTACAGAAAAGGTTTCCAAAAAGTTCAGTAGACTTTGCGGTGCTTATCGAAGAAATTTTCTCAACGACACTAGAACATAAACGGGGCAATGTATCTACAGCATATTCATAGTATTTCCCTTAAATTTCATTTGATGTTTACAAATTATCATGCGAAGCGGGTTTGATCATCAGCTGAATATACATACCTGTATTTATTAGCATACTAAATTGTGAAAATATTATATATCATGCAAAACTCCCTCCCATGGACTACAACCTTGACGTGGTGGAAGGGCTTGTGCGTTTCGATGACCCCTAGAGCTGTGCTGGTGGGAGTGATAATAATTGCTCCTGGTAGGGTCACCCATGCCAGATAGGTCGACGGTTAGGAGCCAGACGAAAGGTAGTCCATGCAGCGTCTGTTCCTCAGTGAGGCGGCTGCAAAGGCGTCTGACCCCAGTGGGGCGGCCCAATGGTGTCCCTTTAAAAACACTATTGAGGAAAGCAACGGGAAAAAACCTCAATTATCATTCCCAAAATTGCTATGATGGACACAAAAGAGAATATGAGTCCTGGCAACTACGGAACTCGGCCCAATCGGCCGCGTGTCGTGCCCGGCCGCGGGAGACGCAAGGCTTCCGCGGTCGTCATCTCACGAAAGCAAAACCGACTGCAGCAGGACAAAATATGCAGAATAAGAAGACAGAATCACTTAGAAAAGGAGCTTTAAATTTTAAAACAATGTTGAGGACAGGCAAATTAGAGAATATTATACGAGAGATGGAAAGAGGTAATATAGATGTTTTAGGTCTATGCGAGGTGAGATGGAAGTATAGCGAGGATTACAAGAATGATAACGATAGAATAATATACAGCGGCGGGGACGAGGGGTTGCGATAATATTAGATGAAGAGGTAGAAAGATGCGTAGTCAACATAGAGCAAGCAACGGATAGAATATTACTGGTAGAGATTAAAGCAGAACCGACGAACTTGGTCATTGTACAGGTATGTATGCCACCGAGCAACCACAAGGAGGAAAAAGTCGATAGGATGTACGATGTACGCGTGTGTTCCTGCAGGGAAATATTTGATAGTGACGGGGGATTGGAATGCGACGGTGGACGAAGGAAGAGATGGTGGGGGGGTAGGGGACTATGGGTTAGGCACGAGGAATGAATGCGGGGAGAAAGCAATGGAGTTCTGCAGGAGAATGGGGTTATTGATCACCAACACATGATTTAGAAACCACAAAAGGCGTAGGTATTCACGAAAAATGCCAGGTGACGAAGAAACATCTACATCTAAATAAATACCCTGCGAGCCACCAAAAATGGTGTGTGGCAGGGGGTGTAGCACCATGAGGGAAGGGTAAGGGATGAGGGGGTTGGGGTTATCAAATAGGTGAGGAAAGGTGGGGGGAACCTGTAAGAAAAAATATATATATTTTCATACATACATGCATGAAGCAGTAAGTGGATTAACGAGGAAGGAGTATCAGCAGGCTGTAGAGAATATCATTGATGACCGTAAAGAGCTGAGTAGTTTCGAAGAAAAATGGGAATGTATCAAGAAAGGGATATTGGAAGCCGCAAAAGACACTATAGGAACCGTTAACGGGAAAAGAATAAGGAAACCATGGGTAATGGATGAGATAATTACAAAGATGGATGAGAGTAGAAAATGGAAGAATGTAAGCACAGAGTCAGGCAAAATGAAGTGCAAAGAGTTAAACAATAAATTGAGAAGGGTCACAAATAAAGCAAAAGAAGCATGGTGGAAAACGCAATGCGAGGATACGGAAATTTATAGAGAAAAGGTGAAATTATACCTTGTAATAATAATGCGAAACTATAGGGTTTTTGGATATCGTTTATGTGGTTTAATTTTCATTGATTCGACTACAGTATTTTATCCGGACCCCTTGTTCCCCACTCGTACCTGAGCAGCTTGCGATATGTCCAGGTTGCGGACTACCTTCCTATAATCTCTTCTCCTCCTCCTCCTTCCTATAATCCTTCTTTTAATCTCTTTGGTCCGAAAACAACACGTTTTGGCCTTTACATCGGACAAAAATGACAACACAGCAGTAACAACAATGAATCACCCACGCCCTATGTGGAAAAAATCCCACCCTGGCGAGAATCGAACCCGCGGCCCTTGGATTGGGGATGTTACCCCCGCCGCCACCGGGGCCGGGCTTTTATTATAAATTCATTCTAATAAGTGTGTTTTCGAACTTTACGAAACGGAAATACTACCTTGATCAAAAAGTTCCCGGAATTTATTCAGAAAATTAAAAATACAAGTTTATTCATCTAAATCTATATTGTCCCCTTCAAAGTAATCCCCATCGACTGCAACACACTTATGCCAGCGCTTGATCCAATCCTCGAAACAATGGTAGTAATATCTGATTGTATTCTATATTCCTTTCAATTATTGATATAATTATTGCAATTGTGCGTACCTCTCCCCTTCCTAAACCCAAACTGATCATCCCCCAAGTTATCATTTTCATTACTCTTTATCCTTTTATTTACGATCCTGAGAATAACGTTAGCTTCGTGGGATATTAAGCTTATTGTTCTGTAATCCTCACATGATGTAACCTTTACCTCATATATACTACGAATCAGTCCATATAGGGTCTTCTTCCCACATTTTCCTAAACATTTCAATAGTTCCACAGGAATGTTTTCTACCCCCACGGCGTTATCTGTTTTCATCTCCCATAATGCCCTTTCTATTTCATCATCAAGTATGCTTGGACCTAAGCTATCTTCTTAGAATTAGCGAATTAGTCTCCAATCCCTCCAATTCATTCCTATTTTCTGTAATATACTGCTAGATTTTCCCAATTCACTCAACCAAAAACCTTTTTGAAATCTACGAAACAGGTAAATACGTCCTGATTGCATTCTATATTCCTCTCGATTAGTGATCTCATTACTGCAATGGCATCGCGCGTACCTCTTCCCTTCCTAAACCCAAACTGATCATCCCCTAAGTAATCATTTGCCTTACTCTCTATCCTTTTGTTGATGATCCTGAGAATAACTTTAGCTGCGTGGGATATCAAACTTCTTGTTCTGTAATCCTCACATGATGTAGCTTTTACCTTTTTCGGAATAGGAACTAACACTGATTTCACAAAATCTTCCGGCCAGATTCCTTTCATCCTCACTTTGAATCAGTCCATATATTCTCTTTCTTCCAAATTTTCCTGACATTTCAGTAGTTCCGCAGGAAAAATGTCTGCGATCAATGCCTTATCTGGTTTCAGTTCCCTTAAGGCCCTTTCTATCTAATTGTCGATTATGCATGGAACTTAGCTTTATCTACGTCATATTATGCTTGTTTTAATCTTCTTATATGGGGCAATTTTAATTTCACTCTTCCTCTGCAAACTTTCCATGCCCTCACACTGTGTCTTTCACCACGCTTCTTTTGTTCTCGTATTTGTTACACCTCTCAATTTATTATTTAACTATTGCTATTTCGTTCGAACTCTGTATTTACGCTCTTCCGTTTACTCCTCTCATCTGTAATCATAATCATCTCATCCGTGATGCATGGTTTTATTGTCCTTTTTCCTTTAAAAGTTCCTGATAGTTTCTTTTACGGTTTTCGAGATCTTTTCTTTTGTGACAAATTCCAATTTGTCTTTCATAGTACTTAGAGCTTTCCCTCACTCGTTATATTCTCTATTTTTAATGAATACTCCGTCCTTTTCAATCTATTTAATGCTTCTACATTCCATTTCCTAAGCCGCCTCCCCTGCTTTGTCTTTTTCAATCGGACGCTATACTTCATGAATAATGTGGTTAGAGTCCGCATCCGCTCCCCGGAAGCGGTGCGAATTGATCACACTGTTCCTAAACCTTTGCCTAACCAGAATATAATCTATCTGATACCTTTCTGAGTCACCCGGTATTTTTCATGTATACGTACGGCTTTAATGGTGCCCAAAAACTAAGTCTTGGTAATGACTAACCCCTGTCTCCTGCAGAATTCAATTACTTAAACTGTAAAACCGTAAATCACTTAAATTGCCTAAACCGTAGTTCCCGATCTCATCGCCATCTCTTCCTTCGCCTACCGTCGCATTCCAATCCCCCATCACTATTAAATGTTTCCCTGCAGGAATACCCGCGATTATGTCCTCTGACTGATCATATATCCTCTCGACGTCTTCCTCGTTATGATTGCTTGGCGGCATTAATACCTGAACAGTGACCAAGTTCTTCGGTTCTGCTTTTATCTCTGCTAGTAAGATTCCATCCGTTGCTTGCCTTTTGTTGACTACTCTTCTTTCCGCCTCTTTATTCAATATTATGGCAACCCATCGGTGGCTCTCGTCCCCGCCGCTGTGTATTTCTCTATAGCTATCAATCCAGTAATCCTAGCGCCCCCTATATCTCACATCCTAATATTTCTCTATGCGTCTTTCGCATAATATTCTCTAATTTGCCTGTCCTCAACATTGTTTTAACATTTAAAGCTCCTTTTCTAATTGATTCTGTCTTCTTATTCTGCATATTTTGTCCTGCTGCAGTCGGTTTTGCTTTCGTGAGATGACGACCGCGGAAGCCTTGCGTCTCCCGCGGCCGGGCACGACACGCGGCCGATTGGGCCGAGTTCCGTAGTTGCCAGGACTCATATTCTCTTTTGTGTCCATCATAGCAATTTTGGGAATGATAATTGAGGTTTTTTTCCGTTGCCTTCCTCAATAGTGTTTTTAAAGGGACACCATTGGGCCGCCCCACTGGGGTCAGACGCCTTTGCAGCCGCCTCACTGAGGAACAGACGCTGCATGGACTACCTTTCGTCTGGCTCCTAACCGTCGACCTATCTGGCATGGGTGACCCTACCAGGAGCAATTATTATCACTCCCACCAGCACAGCTCTAGGGGTCATCGAAACGCACAAGCCCTTCCACCACGTCAAGGTTGTAGTCAATGGGAAGGGTTAAACACACATACATTTCCATATGATACCGTAGGCTTTTGAGATGTTAATTTCAATTATTCGTCTTGTTTTATGACTTGTTAATTAGGAGCTAGCATTTCCTGCACATGTAATAATGGCGGTACTACAAATGCGCTGTTAGCCTTTGGCGCCACTGTGCGTCGTAGCTCGCCGGGTACGAGGACTGGCATGGCCCCTCCCTCTCTCTGCAGGGCATCTGCCCGGGGAACCGACTGAGACTCCTGGCGGGCGTGTTCGACTCGTCGACACCGCAGACCATCCTGGGCTCCATGGTGCCGCACCAGTCTTTGGGTGGCAGCCTCACGGCCTCCTCCTCCAACCCCGGCACCGGCGGCTCCTCAATGGACTCCATGGACCTCAACACCCTCCAGCGGCAGGGCAAGCGGCGCTCGTGGCACGTGCAGCCGAACAAGGTACACTCGCAACTCAAAGCCGTGGGCTCAGGGTTCGAATCCCGAAAGGCTTTTCCACCCTGAAATCGCTCCGGCTTGGTATCCCCGCGGGTGACTCCACTACGCGTGCTGTAATTCCCGGCGTGTCTCTCTCATCGTGCTCGAAAGGAACTCTTTTCTGTTCAACCGGTTGTAGTCACACCTCTCAACCATAACATAATGGTCGCAAGGGGTATTTTGGACTAAACGCCGATAAACAGCTCTCATTTCTCTCTGGCTCGAGAGATAGCCTCGGAAATTTAACGGAATATTCTGTAATATGTTCTTTCTTTGACACCACTGCGCAGCTGGACAGAATTTGCTTTTGAATATCATTTATTTGCAATATAATAAGTTGCAAAATCCAGTTTTTTTACTAAATCATCATAAAAACTCCAAAATACAATGTTTTTCGATTTATTTATAGGGAAACACTCCCAAGATACGATCTGTTGAGATGATATGACTTGAAATCCCGATGCTCGAAAAGAGTATATTTATTCTTATCGTCGTACGAGCGGCGGTCGTCCCCCCCCCCCTGCCACTTTCCTATCCGGAGGGGATATTTCCGGGCCACTAGGTGTGCTGGAGGAACGCCCCAACGCCTCCCTCCCACCACGAACATCGGACTGCCGCGCACCCTCCCTCCAGCAGACGCCAAGGGCGGATCTCGACGGACGCAGGGCCGTGAACATAGTTTCAATTCGAACGTAAATATTTGAAACCACGGGCAATTGTTGGGTTTTCTTACTGAGCGGTGGACACGCTCCAGACGGAATGGAGTGGTCCAGGGTCGGTGGGTGCTGTGTCAGCTGTCGCGTCAGAGGAGCGGCCACCCCCTCTTTGATGAGCACGTGACACACGTGCTCATCCTTGTGCCCCTCAGGTGTGTGTGACTGTGCGCGTCCATGACCTTCGGGGCGGACGCAGTACATAGAACCTGATTCGAAGGGACTCCCTCCACTACACTAACACTCCTATGCCCTTCAAAGCATATGTCTTTCGCTTCTTGACTCACGCCTACATACATTCATTTGTTCGTTATATTTATATCCGGAGGCTGGATATATTCCGCTCATCGAGAAGCATACCCTCCTCGTCCACCCGTGCCACTCTCACGTGCGCCCTTTCCTCGCTCTCTCTTCATTTGTTCCTGCCACATATCTCTGTGCCTGTGTAATCCGCTTTCTGCCAAACCAGCGCCTGGAACACACTGCCCATCACTGGAGTATCCAGATCTCATTCACTAAATCTTCTTCAAATAAATCATAAACCAATTCAATTTTTGGACTTTAAATATGTCAAACATATATTTTTAGAAGGTAATCTACCGGTTACAATAAGTTTCTTACTTTAACCGGTAAGAAGCTTACGTTTCGACGGCTCGACCGTGGTCAACAAAATCTGATCTGATCCGGTCGGGACTGCATTTGTAAGTGTCCTTTGTTGTGTTTCTTTATTTTAAATATTCTATATATTTGTGTGAATGTACTTGTCCGTCGCCGGAGATTGTTCCCTTCCTAAGATATATGTATGTATATTATTATTAGGTAATCTACCGTTTAAGGTGGGTTTTTGGATGGACAAAACTGTCAAATAAACATTTTGTGACTCCCCAACTAGCAAACAAATCTATATCAGGTCCCTCTTCATTTCGGTGTACTTCTTTCCTCCCTTCATCCCGTCCAACATCCCTATCCTGTTCCTGCCCTTACCTCGCTTGACCAACATTCTCCCCTCTATTACCCTCTTCAACATTCCACTACCGCTCAATACGCCTTTCATCCATTTTTCCTGCCTCCATACGATTTCTCTCAACAAACCCCTCTCCTCACCCACCATCTCTAGTACTTCCTCACTTGTTTTCCTTTCGGTCCATTTCACCTTCTCCATTCTTCTCCACACCCACATTTCAAAAGCCTCCAATCTACGTCTATCCTCCTGCTTCAGTGACCACGTTTCCGCGCCGTACATAGCTACGCTCCATATCAGAGTTTTTACGAGTCTTGTCTTAACATCCCTACTCAACGTCCCCGTCATCAACTCCCTCCTCCTTGAGAAAGCCTCCTTGCCCAGCGCAATTCTTTTCCTTACGTCCCAACCACTTTGACCGTATTGGTCCAAAACACTTCCGAGATATGTAAACTGCTCTACCTGCTCTATTTTTTCCCCGCCTATTTTAATATTTAGCTTAGCCTTTTTCTTTCTGGAAAATCGCATAACCTTTGTTTTATTAATATTGATTCTCATCCCATATTTATCGCACTGAACCTCCAATTCACTCAGCAATGCTTGCAACCCCTTGGCTGACTGAGCAACTAATGCTTGGTCATCAGCAAACCTAACCGATTTTACGAATTCCCCTCCGACTTTCATTCCTACCTCCAGGTCTTCCCATGCCTCTTTAATCATTTCCTCCACATATACGTTGAACAGTACCGGGGACAATGGGCAACCCTGCCTTACACCTCTTCCTAACACTGCCCATCCTGACTCTCCGTTCCCCACTCGCACCTGAGCAGTCTGAGACATATACAGGTTGCGGATCAGTCTCCTGTCCCTCCAATCCATTCCTATTTTCTGCAATACACGCATTAATTTTTCCCTATTCACTCTATCAAACGCTTTTTCGAAATCTACAGAACAGGCAAATACATCGTGATTGTATTCTATATTCCTCTCGATTAGTGATCTCATTACTGCAATGGCATCACGCGTACCTCTTCCTTTCCTAAACCCAAACTGATCACCCCCTAAGTAATCATTTGCCTTTCTCTCTATCCTTTTGTTGATGATCCTGGGAATAACAACTTTAGCTGCGTGGGATATCAAACTTATTGTTCTGCCATCCTCACATGACGTAGCCTTTGCCTTTTTTGGAATAGGAACTAACACCGATCTCACAAAATCTTCCGGCCAGATTCCTTCCTCATAGATACTACGAATCAGGCCATATATGGCCTTCTTCCCACCTTTTCCTAACCATTTCAGCATTTCTACAGGAATATTGTCCACCCCCACGGCCTTATTTGCTTTTATCTCCTTTAATTCCCTTTCTATTTCATCGTCAAGTATGCCTGGACCTAAGCTATCTTCTTCTACGTCATGTTCCTTTTCTATGTCTAACCTTGTCGGCCTAAGTTCTTTACCATACAGTGTTTCTATATATTCCTTCCATCTCTCTTGGATTTTTCCTGGTTCAACTATTATCTTACCCCACTTATCTTTCACTGTTAGCACAGATCTTGCCTTCTTACTTCCCGATAATAACTTAACCTTGCAGGATAGAGCACCAATTTCACCCTTCTTCTGTAAATTTTCCATATCCTCGCATTGCGTTTTCCACCATTCTTCTTTGGCTTTATTTGTGGCCCTTCTCAATTTATTGTTTAACTCTTTGTACTTCATTTTGCCTAACTCTGTGTTTACATTTTTCCATCTTCTCCTCTCATCCATCTTTGCAATCATTTCATCCGTTACCCATGGTTTCCTTATCCTTTTCCCGTTAACGGTTCCTATAGTTTCTTTGGCGGCTTCCAATATCCCTTTCTTGATACATTCCCATTTTTCTTCGATAGTACTCAGTTCTTTATCGCCATCCATTATTTTCTCTACAGCCTGCTGATACACCTTCCTCGTTAATCCATTTAATGCTTCTAAATTCCATTTCCTAACCCGCCGCCCTTGCCTTATCTTCTTGAAACGAACGCTACATTTCATAACAACTAACAACTAAATTTCAGAACAACTAAAATATATATATATATATATATATATATTTTTTCAAACTTGAAAATCCCGCCATACGGCGCACAAATATTCATTCAAACAGAAATAGGTATAAGGAAAGGGGATAGGAAAACACATAATAGGCGAAGACAGGACATGTGGGGAAGGCGGTTTTTGAGCAGATCACGAAAGTAAAAATATTTCCCTATCCCGGATAGGGAAATATTTTTACTTTCGTGATCTGCTCAAAAACCGCCTTCCCCACATGTCCTGTCTTCGCCTATTATGTGTTTTCCTATCCCCTTTCCTTATACCTATTTCTGTTTGAATGAATATATATATATATATATATATATATATATATATATATATATATATATATACATATACATATATATATATATCGATGATGCGGAAGTACTCACGAGAGAAATATAACTTTTGGACGGCACAATTTAACGCAGAATAAAACAGATAACACGTAAAATACACTCACACTGTAGATTATTTTAGCTTTCGGCCTACTTCGAGGCCTTCTTTAGGTCAGACTCAGGGTAGGGATAGGAAAGGAGATAGGAAAACACATAAAAGACGAACACAGGAAAGGTGGGGAAGGCGGATTTGAGCAGATCACAAATATCTATTTCCATATATATATATAAATAAACCATAAACACAGTAATCAACCCGAAGGTCGGTTTAGTAGGTGATGGTAGAGCTCACCCATGTACCAAGCCCGACGGCGTGTGAATATTCACACATCAGGGTAGGGGGGCCAGTTCTGTGCTGAGTTTCCCTGTGCCGGTTATGGTTTCCCAGGAAGATCTGGTACCCGAAAAATCAACTAGCTTGGGTGGAGCTGTAGGTGCCCAAAGTTCCTTGCCCGGGAATCGAACCCGGTACCCTCTGGTCAGCAGTCCAACGCTCTACCCGCTAGACCACCGATATATATATATATATATATAATAAGGTAATCTACAGGTTAAGGTAGGTTTTTGGATGGACACAACTATCAAATATATATCTTCCGACTCCAAGAAAAACACAATCAACCAACGAACTCTATCTCAGTCCCCTCTTCATCTCTGTGAACTTCTTTCCTCCCTTCATCTCGTTCAACATCCCTATCCTATTCTTGCCCTTTCCTCGCTTGCCCAACATTCTCCCCTCTATTACCTTCTTCAACATTCCACTACCGCTCAATACGCCTTTCATTCATTTTTCCTGCCTCCATAGGATTTCTCTCAACAAACGCATCTCCACGCCAACCATCCCTAGTACTTCGTCATTTGTTTTCCTTTCGGTCCATTTCACCTTCTCTATTCTTCTCCACACCCAAATTGCAAATGCCTCCAATCAACTCCTATCCAGCTGCTTCGGTGACCACGTTTCCGCGCCGTACATAGCTACGCTCCATATCTGACTTTTTACGAGTCTTGTCTTAACACCCCTACTCAACGTCCCCGTCATCAATTCCCTCCTCCTTGAGAAAGCCTCCTTGCCTAGCGCAATTCTTCTCCTTACGTCCCTACCACTTTGACCGTATTGGTCCAAAACACTTCCGAGATATGTAAACTGCTCTACCTGCTCTATTCTTTCCCCGCCTATTTAAATATTTAGCTTAGCTTTTTTCTTTCTGGAATATCGCATAACCTTTGTTTTATTAATATTGATTCTCATCCCATGTCTATCGCGCTGAACTTCCAATTCACTCAGCAATGCTTGCAAACCCTTGGCTGACTGAGCAACTAATGCTTGCTCATCAGCAACCTTACCGATTTTACGAATTCCCCTCCGACTTTCATTCCTACCTCCAGTTTTTCCCATCCCTCTTTAATCATTTCCTCCACATATACGTTGAACAGCACCGGTGACAATAGGCAACCCTCCCTTAGCCATCTTCCTAACACTGCCCATCCGCACTCTCCGTTCCCCACCCGCACCTGAGTAGTCTGAGACATGTACAGGTTGCGGATCAGTCTCCTTTCCCTCCAATCCATTCGCATTTTCTACAATACACGCATTAATTTTTCCCAATTCACTCAATTAAATGCTTTTTCGAAATCCACGAAACAGACAAATACGTCCTGATTGTTTTATGTATTCCTCTCGAATAGTGATCTCATTACTGCAATGGCATCGCGCGCATCCCCTTCCTAAGCCTAAACTAATAATTTCCTAAGTAACCATTTGCCCCACTCTCTATCCTTTCGTTGATGATCCTGAGAATAGCTTCAGCAGCGTGTGATATCAAATTCTTTGTTCTGTAGTTCTCACATGATGTAGACCTTACCTTTTTCGGATTAGGAACTAACACTGATCCCACAAAATCTTCCGTCCAGATTCCTTCGTTATAAATACTACGAATCAGTCCATATAGTCTCTTCCTCCCACATTTTCCTAAACCTTTCAATAGTTCCACAGGAATGTTGTCTATCTCAACGGCCTTATTTAGTTTCATCTTTCTTAATGCCTTTTCTATATCTTCGTCGGTTATGCCTGGACCTAAGCTACGTCATGTTCCTTTTCCTTGTCAATCCTTGCTGGCCTAAATTCTTTACCATACAGTGTTTCTATATATTCCTTCATCTCTCTTGGATTTTTCCTGGTTCAACTATTATCTTGTCTCACTTATCTTTTACTGCTAGCACAGATCTTGCCTTCTTACTTCCTGTTAAAAACTTAACCTTGCTTTATAGCGAACCAATTTCACCCTCCCTCTGTAAGCTTTCCACATATTCACTACATTTACCTGGCTTTCGGTATGACTCTCTTGATGCATTCCCATTTTCTTCGATAGTACTCAGCCCTTTACTGTCATCCATGATGTTCTCTAAGGAGGATGTGGAAATAGTTCCAAGCGACACAGAAAACAAATAATTCATCTACTGATATTTCAATATCTACGACCCTGATATCAACTCACAAAGTCATCATCAGGACTCGACAAGGCAAAACCCAGGCAAAGAATGACAAAATATATGCGGATGAACAAAATATCCCACTATCCCGCATGAAACCAGTCCACACCTATCCACTACAGCCGTCTATAATTAGTGAACAACATTGAGACCCGGATGTTGATAGGCTTTGCACAGCCATAGAAATGCCATTTCCATCGTTTTTAATTTTATTGGGTTATCGGATGGGGGAAGGGATGCTAGAACGGAATCTCTGTAACACTGGTTGAAGGGGGTGTTGTGGGTGGAGACATGTTTTGGGATGGGAAGACCCGCAGAAGAGGAAGAGGGATTACATGAGGCGCGATGATTGTTTATCCTGAGGTTCACGGGTGTGGAGCACTGGCCTATGTAAAATGCCGGGCAGCGTTTCTTGTCAGAAGATAGACGACATTCTGAGATGCGCAGGGGGAGTGGGGGAAGGGCGGGAGAGAGTCAAAAGTTGGGATGGAGAAGGGTGGAGTGGTGAAAATGGGACAAGTTTTGCATCATACTTAAAAGCAAGGAGTGGGTTGGACTCTGGGGCTAGGGATTTCGAAAGAGGCTTGGTGGATTTAAGATCTGATAGGTTTGCGGGCCGTTTGAAGGTGACAGAGGGACATTTGGGAAGAAGGTTGGCCGAAATGAGGTTTTCGAGGATGGGCTACCTCTTGTATTTCAGTCACGAATACTCCTCGAGTACCTCCGAACGCACACATACAGATATTGCATTTCGTCTTTCGAAATTTCTGCTCTTCCTGAAATACCCAATTTTCCCATTCATAGAATAATATGATTTGGAGGAGTACAGGTTTTTAAACCGGCATTTTCGCTACCTTAGGCAATTATGCATTTTGTTAAATGCTTGAAAATAAGTATGACGATATTAATGATAGCATAAAAGTGGATCTTAACCGTTCATTGAGGAAGGGTCTTGATCCGGTACTGGTAGCAAAGTAGGAAGCAGGAGTCGACTCCGCATCCGAGGCACTGGCCGAACCCATTCGTCCGCCGTCTGTGTCGTCCTCCGGTGCCACCCACGCCTTCCCACTCCGCTCGCCGAAGGGACCGACCGAGTCGCAGAAACAGGCAAGGAGCGGGGCCCGCGAGTCGAACGATGCGTCGATCGCCGCTTCGCTTCACGGTTCATTCCCCAAATTTCGAAGATCCTCTGAGGGGGATGTCATTCCCCCGGTCTACAGGCGACCGATACTCGGTAAATAGGGGGCCCCGAGGCGAGGATTGAAGAGGGCGCAACGACCCCTCTTCTGCTCGACGTCGTTCGGAATAAGCATTGAAGCCTCACTTCGGTGTGACAGTGATGTCCCTCCCAACCTCATGTCTATAGTAGTTGCGAGACTTCATTTACTCATTGACGGAATCGCAAGCACTTGAAAACGGGAATTCTTTTCTTTATTACGCACACCACACAAATATACGTACTACTTTTCAGGAATGAGAATGTGCATGGATTCGAGGTGGTTTTGGGGAGAGACCACGTGGAAGGGAGTGGTCCATTGTGGTGACCGGCGAGGCGAGGGCGATGCCGGAAGGACAGAGGGCAATGATTTGAGAGGGAGGAGCGGAAGGGGGAGGGAATAGACTCTTCTCTTGAGTAGCAGCGGGAGTCGCGAAGACATTTAGAAAGAAATAACGAGGAACATAAGCGATGAGTGATGAGTATGACAAGATACATAGGAGTGGGGGGGATGGACCATAACTTACGAATCTTAAAAAGATAGATTGTTCACGATGAAAAGGCGACATCTGTTAGTCAGCGCTCTGCGTGGCACATCTTAATTGCTTTGTTGAAAATGAAACGATTCGTGCGTGAGGGGGATAATGGTAAACGACCGAGGGATATCGGCGACACTTTCTGAAAACCATTGATTTACCATATCAGGTGAGCACCACTTGAAGAAATGCAAAACCGTGTGTCCCGGACTCCCTCGCCCCGCCCACGAGCGGGAAATGTGAAACCGGGATGCGTGGAGGGATCGGGACCAGGGAAGGAAGGACCTGTTCTCCCCCTCCTCTCCCTCGGGATGTACCCTGTCTGGGAACAATGCGGATCAGAGTTACATCCTTGGGAAACTTCATTCAAAGACGTAACGCATGTAACCCTCCCTCCGAAACACGCGTGACTGCCATTCTTCCTCCACCCGCTCCACAAGGCCACGCGCCACACTAAGCCCGTGGATTTGGATTGGTGCGGTCGCGTTTTGTCACTGCGGGGACGGAGGCTGTTCCGGCCCCTCGGACGGGGGGAAGGGTGCCGACTATTCCCGGCCGTCGGCATCCGCCCCCCCCCCACCCGTTGGTGACTGATTGGTCGAGACGGGGGCGTGCGTGTCTCTCTCTCTCATGGAGAGGGCCCCCCCCGTTCTATATCTGCCATCCATAGAGATACGAACACTCGCGATGATCCCCCGTGACCCCCCGATAGTCTCCTCGGCCGATCGCGAGCATACCCCCGCCCTGCGGAGTTGCCAACGCCATTCGTAGGTAGACGTGGGGTTTCGGAGCGACCGGAAATCTATGGATGCGACGGAGAGCGAACCTGAATATTGGGGGGCATGAATAAAACTGCCCTCGTGAATGAGAACGCAGACATTAGTTAAGACTATTAGGCGGCCGCTTGGTTTCTCTTCTTCGTTGGTGCCGTAGTATGCCGATCGGAGGTTTCGATTTTTGAAGAAGATACCGCAGCTCCAGCCGAGCGTGCGTATTTCTGAGACCCGCATCTTCCTGAGAAACCAAGGAGGCGGCTGCTCATGAGGCGAGAGGCAAATGTCGCACGCCGTATAGGCTGGGCACGGCACGCGATGATCTTTGAACTTCCGGGATGATTTCGAGTTGAATTTAACTGTCGTGTGTCCGCGAGGAGTAGTTCCCGCTCACCGAGTCCGAACGGGGACTCCTTTGGCCCTGGCCGCCATTGTCCAAGGAACTCCTCTCGTCGGAGCACCCTCGGCGTCCTCTCCCGGAGCCTTTGAGAATGGTTGCGAGTTAAACCGTTGGTTTAAGTTGGTTGGTTAAAGCGTTGGTGTGCGAGTTAAACCGTTCGTTTCCTTGCTACCGACGGCCATCTAAATAAATGACGGCAGCCTTTACTCTCCTAGGTATTTTTTATTTTCAAAAAATGCACCTAAGCCATAATAGTATGCTCAGGAACCACCGAGACAATAAGTTTGCCAGTTCTGGGGGAATATTTATTCGAATTGGCTCAAAGTCTGGCACTTTCCAAACAAAAAGCCACTTTAGCTTTAAGTTTGTTGGTGCTTATCTGTCATTGTCGTCAAACATTTGCTCATGTCTTTGATTGCAATGCAAACCTATCCCCTCTCTATATTCGGGAAGAAAGAAATATTTCCTTTATCTTTCAAATTTTCTTTTTGCTTCCGTTATCCGACACTCATCCTAGAATATAGCACGCATTAGCTTCATCGCGATACGGTAGATGGGTGCACGGTAGGTCATGTAAATCAAATTAGAGATTTAAACTTAAAAATCAGATTATATTAGAGGGGGGAAGTGTAATCACCCCCTGCCACACACCCTAGCGGTGGCTTGCAGGGTACCATTTAGACGTTGAATTCGGACAAAGTGCAATATATCCTTACATTTATCGAGACTACGACACATAGACATCTACTCCACTCGAACGGCGCCGAAGCACTCGCTTGACTCCAAGCCACAGCTTTTCGGCTGCCCTGGCGACGAGTTGCGTGACGCGTGACGTACTACTCGTGATGATTAATGGTTCACATTTTCCGCGATCCGGTTTCATATTCATTTTTGCTCAAACTAACATTAAAAACTGGATTTTAGTGTGAACGGGAAGCTCAGACAATTTAAAGAAGTTTAATATGAGGAGCCATGTGATGTCGGAAAGTACAATTGCAGGAATAACAGTGTGGAATAAAAATTTTAAATACCTCTCTAATGTACGTAAAGTTGTAAAATTTCGCAATTGTAGATGTAAACAGAGTATCTATGAAAATAATAAAATAATTCAGACAAAAACGTGCATCCACTGAAGTGATTTTGGCATTTGCGATGCGATCAGTTCTAACAATCATTATATTGCACTTAATTAAGTTGGGCTGCGTCGATTACCCATCAATATCCGAGTTAATCCGCACTCAAAATCGCCATCGCACACTGTGGCGATAATGGCTGTCGTATGTTCGAAGGACTCCAGGTAAGCTCTCATTTCCGTTTAATTTTTGTGTCCCATCTTAACATGGATTGAACACTTTCCCCGCATTACACCAAGCGTCGAAATGACAGCAGAACGAATGAGAGAGAGACACTTGAAATCAGACTGACTGGGCGAGGAACGCTATTCCGTTCGATTTCCCTGAGGAGCCTCTGGCGGCGAGAGGAGGAAGTCGGCTTCCCGTGGAAATGATCAAGGTGGCGCCCACTCGGAATAAGTTTGATTCATATGTACGTGGCGCCGTCGGACGAGATTCAAAGGTCTTCCAGAGGTCGTGTTCTTTTTATTTTTTTAAGGAGAGGGGAAGGAGGAGAGAAAGATAAACGAATACAAAGAGAGATGTTTACGCTTCGCAATTGATGCCGCTTATCCGTCGTCAGCACACAATGGGGTCAATGATATCTGTTGTCCAAGAGATGACGCAATGTCGGGAACGTTATTTCCGATGGACCGTGGTCGCTTGCTGTTGCGTCTTTTTTGCGCTTCCATTCCTGCGGTAAATCCCAGCGCGATGTTAGAATTGGAACGAAAAAAGTCGGCTCCTGGAAATAAAAGCAAATGCCGCTCGTGAGTACTTTGAGCTCTCGCGCCGATCCGCCGCGGAATATCCGATTGCCTCCGCGAAAATGAAGTATTTCAGGAGACGTATGCAGTCCGAACGGAGTGATTTATAACGCGTATTCAAGAGCGGAAACATCCAGCAAAGTAGCGCTTTGCTTTTCATGAAAATATTTGAGTACTTCGAATGCCTTCTCTTTGACCTTTTCATCACATTTACCAAGTACTCTTCTAATTAATCCTAAATCTTTGTTATATTTTCCAAATATTTCCCGTATGTGTTTCACCCAGGAGAGGTCGTGAATGAGGGTAACGCCTAGGTTTCAATTTCGAGTCTATGTATCCCATTCCGGTGTTTCCGATGCAGAAGGCATTCGGGAGGGAATCGCTCTTTTGCCATTTTTGACACCAGCAAGTGTGACATGAATGACTTTTTGGACCGGCTGAACAAAAAACACGATTCCATAAAATTCACCTTTGAAGTCGAACAACACAACTCACTGCCTTTCTTGGACATACTAGTAATTAGATACCAAGAGGTCTTAGACTTTGACATTTTTAGAAAACAGACCCACACCGACAACTACATCAAAGCATATCCCTTTCAACAAAAAATGGCAGCTTTTTATTTTCTCATACACAGATTACTAACGACACCACTCAACAAACAACGCTATTTCAAAGAGTTGGAAAACATCAAACAAATAGCCATTAACAACGGATACACACCCCAAATTATAGACAAATTATGCAGAAGTGGTTCTCGGGCTGGACTGCGTGAGAGACATTTTTTGGCTCAACGTTTCTCTCCCGTTGCAGGGAGCGTCTTCAGGAGCGAAGTAATTTTCTATTACTTCGCTTCGCTAAAATTACTTCGCTCCTGAAGACGCTCCCTGCAACGGGAGAGAAACGTTGAGCCGAAAAATGTCTCTCACGCAGTCCAGCCCGAGAACCACTTCTGCATCTCTTAACAGCTGCGAAAGCCTACGATCTATAGACAAATTAGTTAGAAACAAAAAAAGAAAACTTGCTAATGAACATACAACACACCTACCACAACGGGAAGGCAGCAATAACAAATTTATCGCATTACCTTTCTACCCCAGATTAACCCGAGGCCTTGTTAAGGTCTTTAAACAAATTGGCACCAAAATCACTTACTCTAACCGTAACACTCTTCTTACGTGTTTAGGGAACCCGAAAGACAGAACACCACATTTAGACAAATCGGGTATTTACGAAATAATTTGCTCACACTGCCAACTCTCCTACATTGGACAGACGAAACGTAATCCCAAAATCAGATTTAAGGAACACATAGCACACTTTAAGAACGGACGTTTCGAAAGATCAGCTGTCGCCAAACACATTTTTGAAACTGAACACTCCATCACTCCTAACGACTTAACATTATTAAAACCGATACAGCACTGTAAACTCGATGCATGTGAGAGTTTACACATTCACTTAAACAAGAATAAACTTATGAACAATGAACTAGGCATCATCAACAGTTCACTTTTTTACTTCGTTAGTCAATTCAAAAATAGGCAGCCCCCTCCTAATAGCCACCACCACTCTTCCCCCACTCCTTCCCACGCGACCTCAACAAACTCTCCCCCCACCTACCGACCATCACATAACCCCTCCCCCCCTTGCCCCTCCAGGTATCGGGGTGTTCATGTCGGGGGGGGTAACCTCACCCCCCCGACATGAATACCCACTTGATTTGGGCAGTGCCTGGTGCATAGTCTTCTTCAAAGTTCAAGTTCCCATTCGATTCTCTCCCCGTAGATGGTCACCTGGTGACCGAAAAACCGGTATTGGAGTTCTTCTTCATTATTTTTATTGGCTTTAGGATTTTCTTCCTTGCGACAACAAGGATATCATGAGCCAAAAGCGTAAGTTGTGTCTTGCAGGATCTACCCTTCCGGAAACCGTGCTGATTTTTATCACTAATTCTTCACTATCTCTTACTATCGAATTAACAATTATATATTACAGAGCCTTGCATGAAATAAATGTTTGGGAAATAGTTCTACAATTTATTGATTCTTCCCTGTCTGTTTTTAAACATTAGCTGTTTTCCAATCTCTGGGAACCTTGTGATCTACTTTCGATGCATTAAATAATGTCTTAATTCGGCATAACTTTCGACATTTGTCCTTTAAATATAAGATCTGGTATGTGATTTACCGGGGCTGGAGGTTTTGTTTTGGTAAATATTATTCAGCAAACGTTCTATACCATTTTATGATATTTCAAATTTGGGTGTCAGTTTGCGGAAACTCGTATTTCATACGTAATCGGAGACATTCCATGACATTGGAGAATACTCTTTGGAAGAAGGAATTAAATGAAATGGGCTGTGCTTAACTGCTGGATACTCTTTTATCTTTATTATTTTTGATGGAACTAACAGTTTACTTATTTCCCTGAACTTATATAATACGAACCCCAACGTATTACGGTCGAAGGGATCACGAATATAAGACTAGAGAGATAGACTGCAAGACTGACAGGTTTAAAATGTCATTTTTTCCAAGAACGATAAGGGACCAGAACGTTTGTAGCCGAAATTCCCCAGGAGTAAGTTCATTACAATAAGTTTTAACGTACAGGTTAGGGACTGCACGAGGATACGTATATGTATTTGTGTAAATATATGTATACATACATGTATGTACATATGTATGTAAACATACATGTATGTACAGAAATGTATATATATCTATCTATATACATATCCCTACCATGGACTACAACCTTGTCGTGGTGGAAGGGCTTGTGTGTTCCGATGACCCCTAGAGCTGTGCTGGCGGAAGTAAATAGTAGCTCCTGGTAGGGTCACCCATGCCAGATAGGTCGAAGGTAAGGAACCAGACGAAAGGTAGCCCACGCAGCGTCTGTTCCTCAGTGAGGCGGCTGCAAAGGCGTCTGACCCCAGTGGGGCGGCCATTAAGTGATGGTTTCTCCTTAAAAACACTATTGAGGAAGGCAACGGGAAACCACCTCACTTATGATTCCCAAGAATATAATGATGGGCACTATAGAGCATATGAGCAACTACGGGGCTCGGCCCGGGCGGCCGTGTGTCGTGCCCTGCAGAGGGGGAGGCAAGGCTTCCGCGGTCGTCATCCCACGAAACCCTTGCAGGGAGGAAATAACAGCAGCAGGTCAGAAGGCGCAGAAGAAGACGAAAGTAGTTAGAATAGGAACATGGAACGCCAGGACAATGTTGAGGACAGGCAAATTAGAAAACATTAAGCGAGAGACGGAAAGAGGTAATATAGATGTATAACTTAAGAAATTAAATATTATCTTTGCTTTCTACGGGAATAAAACTTTATTTGTCGACTAGTTTCGTTTACACTGTAACATCCTCAGGACTAGTGATACAAGGTACATTTTGTTTGAGTTATATGCTCGGTCGGGTAGGGGTAGCGGATGGGAGGGTGTAAAAAAGGGGGGGAAGAGGTGTAAGAGGGGGGGGAAGAAGGAGGGAAGAGCGTGGGTCTGTGTAATGGGGTTTTCGGGTGTAGAATAGGAATGTCCAGGAGGGGTGAGTGGAAAGGAAAAGGCGGTCATTAGTTATCCTTTCCTTCTTCTTAACCATTTTTAGAATTTCTAACTGCTCACGGATGTCCAGCTGCGTTCCTTTCTTCACTCCGTGCAGTAATGTGGGGGTGAAATCCGCACGGTGGCCTTCCTTCAAGAGGTGGGTTTCGAATTGGGACATCCCAGTGTTCTTCATGAAATCCCTCCGGTGTTCTTCCGCTCGAACCGTTATGCTCCTGCCTGTCTGACCGATGTATTTAGCGTCACAGTCGCCACATTGCAAATGGTAAACCCCGCTCCGGAGAGTTGGTTTTATGGGGTCTTTGACTGTAGGTAGCAAGCTCCTTTGGTTCCTATTATTGTAGAAGGCAGGTTTTATGTTCATATCTTTGAGTACACTGCCTATTTTAATGGAGGGTTTTCCTACATATTTAATGCGTCGCCATGAAGCTAGGTCTCTGGGTTGGGGGCAGTAAAATTGTCTGAGTAAAATTTTTTTCTTTTTGTTTTCTAACAAATCGTCAATCAATTTTTCTGCGTAGCCATTGGCCATAGCAATCCTTTTAATATTGGAAATTTCCAACGTGAAGGCTGAAGGGTCTAAAGGGATCGCTAGTGCCCCTTTTTTATACCCTCCCATCCGCTACCCCTACCCGATCGAGTATATCTACATCTACATAATACCCCGCAAGCCGCCGCAAGGGCGTGTGGCGGGGGGTGTTAGGTCACCACCCAAAAAAGGAAAAAAGAAATACCGCATTACTGTAAACAACTATACATTACTTAATGGCATGCGGGAAGGGTTTTGACACAACACACAGGAGGTTAGTGAAAGTGCATGCAGTTGAGTTTAACTAATTGTTACCTAGACACCGAGGGTGGCAAGTGGCATTTTTGTTATCACCGAGTGTGACCCTACAGTTATTATCCCGTATTGTCCGTGGGAAGAAGGAGTCCTTGAGTCTGCTAGTCCTGGCATCTATTTCCCGAATTTTGTACCCATGATCCAAGCGACCAATGTATGTTGAAGCGCGAATAATTTTCGAGACCTCGGTGCTGAAACATTCGGATCTGAATTTATTTAGTAAGTTTAACCTAGCATTGAGTCGTCTTTCTTCCAATGATTCCCATCCCAACTCCATAAGCATTTCAGTGACGCTTTTCGTTTTATTGTAACAGTTTTCCACAAAACGAACTGCCCGGCGTTGGACCTTCTCAATTTCCCGAATGAGGCCTTTTTCACACGGATCCCATACGCTACATGCATATTCTAAATGGGGCCTTACAAGAGCGTGATAACAACGTTCCTTGACCTTGGAGTCACTTCTGCCGACAATGCGTCTAATAAATCCTAATTTTTTATATGCTTGCCCGCAGACTTTACGTATATGGGTCCCCCAAGTTAAGTCTTTAGTGAATGTAACACCTAGGTATTTCACCGTATCAACTACTTCAAGGTCAACTCCAGCTAATTTGTAAACTAATCCCGTGGATCTTTTAAAGAAATTTACACCGAACATTTATTAAGATTTAAAGGCAATCCCCATTTTGAACACCATTCATTAATGCTATTTAAATCACGTGCTAGAGTTAAACGATCATCATCCCCAGATATCTTCCGATAAATCACTGTGTCATCCGCGAATATCCTTATCTTACTTTTCACTTCGCGGTTCAGATCGTTAACAAAAATCAAGAATAGTAACGGTCCGATAACACTTCCCTGAGGAACCCCCGAGGTTACTCGTACGCTGGTAGAACTAGCGCCGTCAAGGACTACCCTCTGTTCCCGGTCTGAAAGGAAGTCTTCAACCCAATTTATTGCCCCCTTGTGTATACCTGCGCCCTTTAATTTATGGATGAGTTTACCATGCGAAACCTTATCAAATGCCTTTTGAAAGTCTAAAAAGATCGCATCCACTTGCCTACCCCTTTCACCCGATAAAAGTAAGTCATGTGTGAACAATCCTAATTGGGTCTCGCATGAGCGGGTATATATAACTCAAACAAAATGTACCTTGTATCACTAGTCCTGAGGATGTTACAGTGTGAACGAAACTAGTCGACAAATAAAGTTTTATTCCCGTAGAAAGCAAAGAAAATATTTAATTTCTTAAGTTAAACATAGATTTCTACAAAGTTAAGGCCTCAACCATTCAGTGTAATATAGATGTATTAGGTCTCTGCGAGGTGAGATGGAAGGATAGCGGGGATTATTGAAATGACAATTATAGAGTGATATACAGCGGCGGGGACGAGAGCCAACGAGGGGTTGCCGTAATTTAAATAAAGGTGTAGGAAGAAGCGTAGTCAGCATAGAGCAAGCAACTGATAGAATTTTACTCGTAGAGATAAAAGCAGACCCGACGAACTTGGTCATTGTTCAGGTATACATGCCACCGAGCAACCACAAGGAGGAAGAAGTCGATAGGATGTACGATGAGTTAGAGGATATAACCGCGTGTGTCCCTGCAAGGAAACATTTGATAGTGATGGGGGATTGGAATGCGACGGTAGGCGAAGGAAAATATTGTGGTGTGGTGGGGGACTGTGGGTTAGAATGAACGCGGGGAGAAAGCAATTGAATTCTGCAGGAGACAGGAGTTAGTCATCACCAACACATGGCTTATACACCACAAAAGGCTTAGGTATACATGGGAAATGCCAGGTGACTCAGAAAGGTATCAGTTAGATTATATTATGGTTAGGCACAGGTTTAGCAACAGTGTGATAAATTCGCACAGTTTCCCAGGAGCGGATGCAGACTCTGACCAAAATTTAGTTGTTATGAAATTTAACGTCCGTTTCAAGAAGATAAGGAAAGGGCGGCTGGTTAGGGAATGGAATTTTGAAGCATTAAATGGATTAACGAGGAAGGAGTATCAGCAGGCTGTGGAGAAAATGATGGATGACGGTAAAGAACTGAGTACTATCGAAGAAAAATGGGAATGTATCAAGCAAGGGATATCGGAAGCCGCAAAAAGACACTATAGGAACCGGTAATGGGAAAAGGATAAGGTAACCATGGGTAACGGATGAAATGATTGCAAAGATGGATGAGAGAAGAAGATGGAAAATGTAAACACAGAATTGGCAAAATGAAGTACAAAGAGTTAAACAATACATTGAGAAGGGCAACAAATAAAGCAAAAGAAGAATGGTGGAAAACGCAATGCGAGGATATTGAAAGTTTACAGAAGAAGGGTGAAATTCGTGCACTATACAGCAAAGTTAAGTTATTATCAGGAAGAAAGAAGGGAAGATCTGTGCTAAAAGTTAAAGATAAGTGGGGTAAGATAATAGTTGAACCAAGAAAAATCCAAGAGAGATGGAAGGAATATATAGAAACACTCTATGGTAAAGAACTTTGGCCGACAAGGTTAGACATAGAAAAGGAACATGACGTAGAAGAAGATAGCTTAGGTCCAGGCATACTCGACGATGAAATAGAAAGGGCATTAAAGGAGATGAAAGCAAATAAGGCTGTGGGGGTGGACAACATTCCTGTATAACTATTGAAATGTTTAGGAAAATGTGGGAAGAAGGCCCTATTTGGACTGATTCGTAGTATCTATGAGGAAGGAATCGGGCCGGAAGATTTTGTGAGATCGGTGTTAGTTCCTATTCTAAAAAAGACAAAGGCTACATCATGTGAGGATTACAGAACAATAAGTTTGATATCCCACGCAGCTAAAGTTATTCTCAGGATCATCAACAAAAGGATAGAGAGAAAGGCAAATGATTACTTAGGGGGTGATCAGTTTGGGTTTAGGAAAGGAAGAGGTACGTGTGATGCCATTGCAGTAATGAGATCACTAATCGAGTGGAATATAGAATACAATCACAATGTATTTGCCTGTTTTGTAGATTTCGAAAAAGTGTTTGATAGAGTGAATTGGAAAAAATTAATGCGGGTATTGCAGAAAATAGGAATGGATTGTCGGGACAGGAGACTGATCCGCAACCTGTACATGTCTCATACTGCTCAGGTGCGAGTGGGGAACGGAGAGTCCTGACGGGTAGTGTTAGGAAGAGGTGTAAGGCAGGGTTGCCCATTGTCACCGGTGCTGTTCAACGAATGTGTGGAGGAAATGATAGCAGAGGAATGGGAAGAACTGGAGGTAGGAAAGAAGGTCGGAAGGGAATTCGTAAAATCGTAACGTTTGCTGATGAGCAAGCATTAGTTGCTTAGACAGCCAAGGGTTTGCAAGCATTGCTGAGTGAATTGGAGGTTCAGTGCGATAGATATGGGATGAGAATCAATATTAATAAAACAAAGGTTATGCGACTTTCCAGAAAGAAAAAGCTAAGCTAAACATTAAAGTAGGCGGGGAAAACATAGAGCAGGTAGAACAGTTTACATATCTCGGAAGTGTTTTGGACCAATACGGTCAAAGTGGTAGGGACGTAAGGGAAAAGGCGCCGGGCATGGAGGCTTTCTCAAGGAGGAGGGAGTTGATGACGGGGACATTGAGTAGGGATGTTAAGACAAGACTCGTAAAAACTCTGATATGGAGCGTAGCCGCGCGGAAACGTGGTCACTTAAGGGGTAGATTGGAGGCTTTCGAAATGTGGGTGTGGAGAAGAATAGAGAAGGTGAAATGGACCGAAAGGAAAACAAATGAGGAAGTACTGGAAATGGTGGGGGAGGAGAGGGGTTTGTTGAGAGAAATCCTATGGAGGCAGGAAAAATGGATGAAAGGCGTATTGAGCGGTAGTGGAATGTTGAAGAAGGTAACAGAGGGGAGAATGCTGGGCAAGCGAGGAAAGGGCAGGAACAGGATAGGGATGCTGGACGGGATGAAGGGAGGAAAGAAGTACACAGAGATGAAGAGGGACCTGATGTAGAGAAGGTGCTGAATTGGGATATTCTTGGCGTTACAAAATATTTATTTGGTAGTTGTGTCCATTCAAAAATCTACCCTAACCGGTAGATTACCTAATAATAATAATACAATTTTTTATGATTACCAGAAATTGAAGAAATAATCGTGCTGTATGCAGTGCTTAAAGTTGAAAAGGGACGGCGAAGAAGACTTTAGCTCGGAAAAAGAGGGAATAGTAGCGACATGGTCCAAAGTAACTCGTCTTTGGAGGGTCGGTGTGTGTGTGAGACACGGAGGATAGAAGCAGTAAAGAGGAAAAGATTCAAAGCGACGGTCGGGTGGCGCCACAGGATAATAATGATGAAATGGAAAACAGGGTAACAAAGGGAGGAGTTGTGTGAAAGAGAGAAATGCGTCGCGGGAATGGGAGGGGAACCAAGTGGGCGCGTCGTGATGCAACTTGAATCGGAGATGACACACTTGAAGGAAGAATCAGAGAAGGCCGATGAGGAGAAGCAGGTGGTGGAAGAGGACTTTGGGGCCAAGAAGAAAGGAAGAGATTGTGGTCGGGGATGCAGATCAATCACGAGATTGATGAGCCGACGACTGAGTCGCTACTCGCAGGCGACCGGGGGCGTGGAAGTGGCCACGGTCGCCCCTTGGGTGCGAGAGTCGTACTGAATAGCGTGCGCCCTGCGTTCGTCGCAGCGGGCCCCGAAGGCCTCATCGGCTATACCGCACTTCGTGCCTTGCGGGATTCCTGCGAGTGCCCTCGTGAACCGTTGGATAGTGCGAGCGGATTTCCGAGGACACTCGGCAGTTTGCTCGTTCCCGTCACGTCCGAGCGGACCCTTTCGTCCGAAGCGCGCGTCTCACTCGCCCGATGGGCATCCCACGGTAACGCAAGCGGTTTAAACGGAGACTCGTTTATTTTTTATCGGGAGGGGTGGATTGAAAAGATTTTAAAAACGCGACGGCAGCGGGAAAACTGTTAATTAGAGAAGAGAGAGAGAAGGTGGTCCCGGCCATTCCCCCCGGGTGCCAATGGATGGAGGGGCGAGAGGTGCTCGCTCGCATCGATCCCGGGGACCCCCTCTTCGGGGAGGGGGGGATTCCCTCGCAGCCTCATCGCCGGACGTGTTGCCATGGAGACGGGGGGAGGAGGCTGGTGGGGGCGATCGATATCCGCCTGCACGCCCGTCACTCAGTCACTCGCGCTCGTCAGCCCCCCCCCCCAGGAGGACCGCGAACGACGACGGCGGCGCGATTCTCGATCAGACTCGTCACTTCCGGGTGAACTGCCCCTTTGTCTCCTCGAATGAATCGTCAAATCGCCCTCGGGTGGCAGGCGTCGCATTGCACTGACGGGCCGCGAAGGGAAGTCGAGCGGAACGGATCGCGATGACGCATGCCCACTGGCACACTTAGTGGCGACAACAACAACAACAACAATGAGAGACATCACCAATGGCAATTGGAGCTTCCTGGAAATAAAATGATTCGGATTTCAAATACGAAGCTAAGGGGAAAAGTTCTCGGCCTGGCAGAGAGCTGGTGTTCCGATCAGCGAAAATTTGAGATTCCTGCCTGGGTGCACGTGTCATTAGTTCGTAAGACAGGTTTCAACTTATTCTCCCAAACATTTTGTTTACGCGTGTTGTTGTAGTAAGCGTCTTTTGAGTTTTTCCTTAAAATGGAAAAACTTGAATGTCGTGCGGTCATGAAATTCTTCGTTTTGGATGGATTAACCCCTTTTAGGAAATTCATCCGAAGTTGATAAAATTGTACGGGGACTCTGCTCCTTCAAAATCAACCGTTAAAAAGTGGCCAACTGAATTTAAACGTGGTCGCACATCCCTCGAAAGTGGCCCCCTTGAAGAACTGCCAAAAACCGAAACCACACCGGAATTTTCGGTAGAATCGTAATGTACCGGACGAGCCCGTGCGAAGGATTGTGAAATGGTTCTGGGTCATTTTAAGATAATTACATTCTTCGATCCCAGAGTCTGAACAGAATTTCAAAGAAATATTTCCAAGTCTATGTTACATTGAGAAAAAATCTGCAAATCAACGATGATTACTTCGAAATTCCTTTTACACTGCGGCCGTATTGGAAAATGTGTACTCCCATGCATTGTTTAACCTTTCCATTTCGAACACTCGGATTTGAATATTCGAAAACATCATGGGAGCCGTTATGAAGCCATTGTTGCCGAATTATATGCGTCAGTTAATGAAATCGTAAAATCCGGAATAAATATACATACATATCTTTACCAGAAATGGAACTTCAAGGCCTTTGGCCGACTATCTAAAAACAAAACGTACAATTTCTTAATATGCAAGCGTACAATGCTGGAACTTTAATTACGTGGAAGTGTCTTAGATTTAAATAGACACGGTACAGAGACATATATTCCTAGTAAAACGAAGCAACCATACTTTGTTTTACTAGGAGCCATGGTGGTATAACAATGTGGTTAGAAGAGCTTTGAGGCAGAAAATGAAATGCATTTGAATGGTAAAAATGAATTGCCAAACAAAGTAAGAAAAACTTTTGAGAAGGCATGGGGAAAATATTTAACGCATCGTAGAACAAGGGAATAATGCAAATCTCCGCAGAAAACTTCCAAGGAAAAATTTTGTTCGATTACTTGGAAGATGATCCTTAGGCTCTCTGGTCAAACTTACGTTAGGGAATTCTAGGTCCGATCGTAGAGTCTCTTATAAACCACAGAGGTAATATGTTCACTGACACCACCAAAAAAGCCAATGTTCGAAATAATATAATATCTTTCAAAGCGCCCGTACTCACGAACCGTAGTCGTTGAAGGAAAGGCCGATAAAAAGATGGATGATATCAGAACTATACGCAAAGGGATGGCGCAGCAGCCCTTTCACACTGCAACAAACGAATTTCCCGGACCAGAGGACATTCCCGAATGAGTGCTGAAAGAGCTCGCGCCCGAAACAGCGCCGCCCGCCCTTCTAAGGATACATATGTAACAAATCGATTTTGAAAGGCATAGTCCCTCTTGAGTGGAAATAGCTCACGTCTGTCTTTAAAAGTTGAAATAAACAAGACCCGAGTCACTGAAACATGAAAACATTTTTGTGCCTTTTGATATGACTGTGACCTCAACTATTTCGCGGAATTTGATTCTTCGATCACTCAAAAGCATATCGTGGATTTTGTCAATCATTTCGGAGGAAGTCACTTCCACTGGACGTCCCGAACGGTGCTCAGAAGATGTGCCATGAACATCATTCAACATCATAAAAATCCAACTTAATCCCTTACAGTGTTAAGCATTTTAAATACAAGTGTTTTATGATCGCATGAAATTCATTTTTTCAAATAAACAAAAGTTTGTTGCTTCAATTGACTATGAAAATGAAACCATGTGATGGATATTGCCAAAACTTTAACAGCAGTCTAGTGAGAGATGAGACTTACTAAAAGCAAACCTTTTCAGACACTACGAGCGCGATTTTATAAGTAATTATCGAACAACCTGCGTATTTTTCACGAAGATTTTCCGAATTAATCTTTTCGGGATATTGGCCCTGCTAACGCCATCTGTGATAATTTCGCCACTTTATGGTTTTACAGAATGCACAGTTGGACACAGTTCCCTTGTTTTTCCCTGGCGTGAGGCCAAAATGATTCTGGGTTATCCTTTAAATGTCCGCGTCACATTTTGCTTTTGAAGGTGCGAAAGGCGTAATACGAACTCTCGTACTTTCCGTTTTCTCTCGGCATACTATGGGTTTCCTTTTCGAAGTCTTCATTACAATTTCGTCGTTACTTTTTAAACGATTTTTAAAATTAGAGTGAATATTTCTCCGTCTTCGTATCGCCACTCTCTCCGTCGCGCCTACTTGGATCCTCGTCATGGCGTCGGACTCATGGTCTCTGGCGCGTGTCGTGTGTTTAGAAATGTCCCCGTGTCTTCGGCGATGTAAGTTTACAGCCTGAATGTCCACACTTTGGGTTGTAATTCCCCCCGAAGCCAATTGAAGTCCCCGTGCGTGCCCCATGGCATTAGCTGTGAGTCATGTGCGAAACACCCCGGACCACATCTCGGAAAAGTTGGCGTGAGAAGTGTTGGAACATGTGTATTTCCATCAGAAGGTCGCGGACGAGAAGAACGACGACTGCTCTCGTGCATTGCACCAGTGGCTTTGGAGCAGGTCGGCCCATTATCAGTTCTGCATGGACCGTCTTGGTATGGTTTCTAATATAAGTGGTTGACGTTTGTCTTTATCCTCTCCTGTCGTACAACACTAGAATAAATCTTAAGGGAATAAGATTGGCATTTGCTTAAAATTGGGACTGGCGCTGGTATGTGCATATTGGCGTGGCGTGGAGCACCCTTCCTCTCCCGTATCCCATTACCCTTTCCACTCGATGCTCGCACCTCCCGCCACACACCTCGTTGGTGGCTCGCCGGATATTAGTGTAGACAGAGGCGCGGATTGAAGTTTCCCTCGACTTTCTGAGGGTGCTCGGAGGCCACGCCCGCAATCGAACCCGGTCCCTCCAGTCAGCGCTCTTTCCACTGGACTACCACGCCCTCGGTGAGATGTACGCGGAAACAATCTCGAGCCCAATGAGGTCAGTCCTTGAACAGCTTGGGATTGGCGCGAACCACGCTGGACTTCTTTTTCTCCTTCCGACGCCGCTCTATTCAATCCCTCCGCTACGAGGGTCATCGTTGTATTGTCAACATTCTGCGCGCGCACCACTCCATCGGGGGGCGAAGGCAGCCTTCCCCCCGCCCCCCCCCCCCCCCGCACTCCCGCGGGCGCCAGCGGCAAATGTCAAGTCGATCCATCGATCCACTCTCGGAAGGGGCGGGAGCGGTGACGTCACGATGATGTTTCGTGGGATCCTTCGCATCCGAACGGGGACAAAGAGGGCCTCTTAACCTTTCGCACCCTCGCACTTCCGATGGCTTCCATGTCAACAGGGGGAGGGCAGCCCCCCCCTATTGACATGGAAGCACCAGTGGGGCGAGTTGACCTGCCGAGCCATTGGACGACTCCGCGCGCCCAAGAGAAGATGGACACCGTTCCAAGATCGGGAGGATGCGTCGCGTTTGCCGCCCCTCACCCCCTCTCTTGGGCGATACCTACACCACGCTTGCAGTACATCTACACGATATCCCGCCT
The DNA here is from genome assembly GCA_037158775.1 of Hetaerina titia. Taxonomy (NCBI): domain Eukaryota; kingdom Metazoa; phylum Arthropoda; class Insecta; order Odonata; family Calopterygidae; genus Hetaerina; species Hetaerina titia. The sequence continues at coordinate 100,090,510 of CM073776.1, forward strand.
ACTTCGGCAATGGAGTGTGGCGGGGGATGTTAGGGCACCACCCATACGTGCACAAATACGAATCCATTCTTACCTGTGAATGTACATTTACTCGTGTACACAAATACTCGTCCACACACACACAATGACCAGATGGATCGTGGAAATGAATTTTGAGAAAAAGAGCAATTTCCTCCCGAACGCCTACTGCATTGGGAATACCGAAATGGAATGTGTAGACTCAATTAAATACCTAGGCATTACCCTCACTCACGATATCTCCTGGGTGAAACACATACGGGGAATTTGTGGAAAAGCTAACAAAAAAATTAGGGTTTATTAAAAGAGCACTGGGTAAATGTGATGAAAAGGTCCAAGAAAAATGTTATCTGTCGTTGGATAGGCCTCATTTAGAATATGCTGCTAGTGGTTTCCTCACGAAGTCGGGTTAATGTCCGAATTCGGTATTAGAGTCAAAATTAGTCTGATTTGCATTCACCTCCTGCTACACACCCTATCGGTGGCGTGAAGGGCACTAAAATATCTTTAAAAGATATGTAAAATAAATATTGTGTTTGGCTAAATTAGTTAATATTGGCGCTTAAGTTATTTAACGGGCGCTTAAGTTCGATATTGTTATGATTGGGTGTATGTTCCGGGGGATTAACGAGTACTTGAATCTGAGTCAGTGACGGTGTCGTCCTCTCACTCCCTCGCTCATTTTATTTCCGGGGGGCGATGGGGGGCAGGCGATGCTATTAAGACGTTATGATGATTCTCACCGCATTAGGCTATTATCGAAGACCCCTTCCAGTTGTTGGCTGGCATTAAGATGTCAGTTGGTTCTGTTCCGTGAACCTGGTGAGGTAATTGTGTTATATATTTCTCAAAACGTGACTTTTCCATTGTTTGCGCCCTGCCTCCATGCTGACTGACACTTCTCCACAAAACACTCAACCATTTCAAGGGCGGCTCACATTGACTGTATGCAGTCAATTCAAATACTAAACGCGACTTAATTTGTAGCCGAGCGCATGAGGATTTCAGGAGCTGGTTCATTCTTTTTGCTCCTCGCAGCGGAAGGCGCCGGGCGACAAATGACGCGAACCTTGCATCCCTAGTACATGCAATTTTGATAATCCTTAGGAGTGCAAAGGGATTCGAGATGAAAATCCAGTCTGACCCAAATCCGTTGACTGTAAAGACTTGAACGGGTAGGTATCTGGACCTGAATATTTTCACCGAGGCGCGCTTCAAATGTATAACCATAGGTCTGTTTGCATGTAAGCAATTTCAGTTTTCTCCTTTTTTATCTTGTTCTTATTGTTATTTTAAAAACTAACCAATCATTTTCTTCAATTTTTAGGTCACTACCGAATCACGCATTTGAAATACTAGAAACGGTGGGGGAAGCTGTAGGACAAGTTGTTGTATTTAAAACTTCTCTGCATTTCTCCTTTCCTCTGGTGAGAGCGTGTCTCAAACGTGGTGTGCGATAACAGCAAGGATGTCGTGGTCACGACGTCTTATTTTCACTAATTTATGGAAAGTGCTAATTTCATATAAACCAGGTGTTCCACTTTTAAGTCACTCTTTTGAGTGCGATGATCTATCAATTGCAAGAGCGGTCACCCCATTGATATTTCTTCGCCAGTAAGGAGTGTGAGAATTTGAAAGATAATCACTAATCAATTATCAGTAGTCTTATGGATAAACGCGCCGGTTTGAATTTTCGGTGCTCCTACAAAAATTGTAATCAAGTAACGAATGTGACCAAAATAAATGGATAGCTCGATAAGTCTTTAGAAAATCTAGGAAATGGCGCGTAGAAAGGAAAGGCAGCGTTAGAAAGTTTGGTTTTAGTAAGACTCCAGTGCGCTCATAAATGTTTGCGAATATTTGGCTGATTGGCAAACTATAGCTTGATCATCCACTAAACTAATTGATTTTTTGGATTGCCCACCGACTTCCGTTCTCATCACCCCCTCTTCCCATACCTCTTACCGTTCTCCAAAAGCTCTTCATCCGCCACTCGCACCCAGTTAGTTTGTGGCATACGTAGTTTACAGATAAGTCGCCTCCAATATACTCAAAATAATTTATTAATTATCAATTCACTCTAACACACGCCTTTTCTCAAATCTACGAAACAGACGAATACTTCCTGATTGTATTCTATATTACTCTTGATTATTGATATAATTACTGCAATGGCATCACGCGTGCACTTTTTGTTTACATTCCTTCATTTCCTTCTCTCGTCTAAATTTCCAATCGTCTCGTCCGTAATCCATGTTTTGTCCTTTATTATGCTCGTAGTTTCGCTTGGTGGTTTCGATATCTATTTCCTGATATGTTCCTGTCTTCCATTTTACTCCTCCTTCGTCTCGCCTTTTCTTTGTGTACAGCCAGCTCTTACTCCTCTCTGATTGTTCCCGTTAATGATGCTACATTTCGTTCCCTCGAATTTATTCTCTTTTTAATTTTCTTGAATTTGAAGTTACACTTCATTGGCACTAAATTAGTATATGAATCCGCATCCACTCCGAAAAATTGGTGCGAATATATCGCACTGTTCCGAAATATATTCCTAATCATAATTGATTCCCCCCCGCAGCCTTGTTCCTTAACAATAGTCCACCAACTCACTATAATCTCTTCCTTTGCCTACACCGTCGCGTTCCAGTCTACCATTACTATGGCATGCTTAATTCCAGAAGCAATTGCCATTATTTGTAATAATTGATCGTATACCCTATCGATTTCTTCCTCCTTATGGTTTTTTGGTGGCATGTACACGTATACCTGAACTATGACGAAGTTCGTCGGTTCTGCTTTTATCTCTACTAGTAATAGTCTATCCATTGCTTGTTCTATGTTGACTAGGCTTCTTCCTACCTTTTTATTCAATATCATGGCAACCAACCCCTAGTTGGCTCTCTTCCCCTCCGCAGTATATTACTCTATAACTATCAGTTGAGGAATCCCCGCTATCCTTCCATCTCACCTCGCATAGACCTAAAATATGTATAATTTTTCTTCCTATCTTCCGCTGTATATTCTCTGATTTACCTGTCCTCAATATTGTTCCAATATTCCAAGCCCCTATTCTAACCAGTTTGGTCATCTTCTGTGCTGCTGCAGTCGTTTTCTCTCTGCGAGAATTTGACAAGATGACGATCGCGGAATCCTTCCTGGGGACGACAAACAGCCGATTAGGCCGAGTCTCGTAGTTGCCAGGATTCACTCTCGAATCTATGCCCATCATGTTAGCATGGGATGAATAATAGAGGTGATATCCCGTTGACTTCCTCAACAGTGTTTTTAACGTGACACCATCACTCGATGACCACTGGGGTCAGACGCCTTTGCAGCCACCTCACTGAGGAACAGATGCTATGCGCGGACTACTTTTCATCTGGCTCCTATCCTTTGATCTATCTGGCATGAATGACCTCACCAGGAGCAATCATCAATGGTCTCACCAGCACATCTCTAGGGGTCATCGGAACGCACAAACCCATCCACCACGTCAAGATTGTAATTCATGAGGTAGAGAAATCACCTTTATGGCAGATATAAAATGTTCATTTTGGTTTAATTTTATCTTTTATTTCACTGAGTGTCGAAGTGGGTTCCTCTGCACTAATTTTATTAATGTATCGCAATAATTTCGGTCGCTGATCTGAGTTAAAATGCTATTTCTGTTCCAATCTATGCCAGGAACATTTAAGATTTTGGTGATGCCATTTTTATTTTTGTTGCATTGTGTGCATCAAGTATTGGAACGTCTAAGACTCAAGGCTCGTAGGAAAGGCCACATTCGTGACACCTCAGGATACGGACGTTTCCGGAAGCCTGATGAATCCGGTAAACAGTTTAAAACTAAAATTAAGAATTTAGAATTGATCAATTAACCGTGCTGACTGAAAACGGTTGCCTGCTAACCGTTTTTTTTCAGTTAAAACATAAACACAGTAATCAACCCGAAGGTCGGTTTAGTAGGCGATGGTAGAGCTCACCCAGTACTAAGCCATACACGGCGTGTGAAATTCCCAAATCAGGGTACGGGGGCCAGTTCCTTTCCCTGTGCCTTGGATTATGGTTTCCCAGGAAGATCTGGTACCCGAAAAATCGTATAGCTTGGGCAATGCTGAGGGTACCCAGAGAGACTTACCCGGGAATCGACTCCGGGCCCTCCGGTCAGTAGTCCAACGCTCTACCCTCTGGACTACCGCTTTCATCATTAGTTTTAATATTGTGGTGACATGGGACGCGGTGGTCCAGGGGTAGAGCGTTGGACTTTTTACCGGAGGGTCCAGGATCTTTCCTCGGTCTTGGCTCTCTGGGCACTCTCAGCTTCACCCGAACTCTGTGATTTTTCGACTACCAGTTCTTCCTGAGAAACCATATCCGGCATGGGGAAAGGATCTGGCCCCTTAATTACCCCAATGTGTGAATTTCACACGCCAGGGTAATCGACCAAGCGCCTCATGCGGCGGTATCAAAAATAGAGCCAACCACGGAGGGCACAGCCGCTGACCCAGTTCCGTCGCGTCGGCGAACTGACACCCGCGTCTTGGGCGAGCGTCGTCGCGAGTCGCCGGAAAACGCCGTCAAGGTCTTACCGGCGTGACTAGTGGTTCCAAGCCCTGGCAATTAACGATGATAGCGGTGCGGTCTTAACCGGAATTAGGTAATTTGAAATGAATCACGATGATCGAAAAAGGTGAACAAAGTGGAATTAATTCGGTCGCTTGCAGACGAGTTAGTGGAAAATTGACAAACTTTTATGTTGACGATGAAACATCTGGATTTATAGTCATTCCTTTTATTTTGTAGGGAGATTCAAGTTTCCGCCGCGATGCGGTGGAAGGCATTCATATTAAAATGACATCCGATGGAGTTGATTGCCTTCAATTTGCGCGTCAGCATCCCTGCACCCTTAAAGATGATGACCATAACTTAAGGATAATATATTTACTGGTTGATGCCTTCCGAGTGCTGATTCTCTCTTCTCTGGCGTGTTTTCGTCACGAAGGTGGTGACGCCGCAGAAGTTTGGCGATGTGTACCTGTACGATATGCCCCCGAGCGCCACCAGGTCTGCCCAGCAGGGTCTGCTGCAGCAAGGAGGTCAGTACGACGTGCCGCCGCCCCCGACCGCCGTGTCGCACCCGTCTGGGAAGCAAGGTGAGCACCGGCACTTCCCCCTCCCACCCCTCCTTCCTACCTGGCACGCACGCACGCGCAGTCCGAGAGGGAAGTAAGATATAATCCATGCACCAAAATGTACATGTATACTGTGAATCAATCACTGACATTTATATTTACTCGTTTCGTGATTCTCTAAAAGTAAAGGTCCTGAAAAGTCGTGAAAGAATGTCAGGGAAATAATTGGGATGGGTTGCATTAATGAAGATGTCAGACGCCCTCTTTGACTATAGTCTTCAAATAATTATGTTCAATATTCAAAATTCGTGCTTTTATTTAAGCATCGTGTAATACTTTATCCTGCACGATATGTTAAGTGTTTAATATTATATTTCCTCTGCTCGCTAGTACTTACCTAGTAGCAGAATATACTTTTCTCTTGTCCATGTATTCCTCGTCCGTCAGTGAATAATAGTCAGTGCCATTGGGCCATCTACTAGTATGCGGTATTTATTTATTTATTCTTAGTCCGAAAACAGCACTTTTTGGCATTTTACATCCGGTAATTAAGTAGTCCACTTAGCTATGGCTCGATTATAAGGCCCTGTATTTAAGGAAACAGAGGTCCAAATCACTACTTACAAACGCTCTCTCAAAATTGTATAAAAATGTATTTCTTCTAGTGGTAATTGATTCGGACTGCTTTCTTATCAATATTTCCGATTTTTTTATAAGTGGACTTTCGAGTGTGACCTTCAAACAAATGTCACTTAATTTCATGACATTCTGACCATTCCTCTCCCGAATAATTTTGGGTGTTTTGACTAAGAATGACTAAGTAACACATTCGGACCTCGTTTCTCTGATGAGCATTCATGGTGGTCCATCCAAGGTTCCCATTTACGTACGAGAATAAGTTGTTGCTGGTCGTAATCAAAGCCATATTTGGGTAATCTACTACCTGCTCTATTACCACAATCTTTAAAAGGAGTGGTGAAAAATTTGCATTGAACAAGGTCGCATGTTTCTCCCCTCGTCAAAGTTGAAGTCTGAATCCGACTTCCATATTTTCTTCGTTGAGGGATCAGTCTTTCTCCCGCACGGCGTTGCGTCGTCCCGATCCGAAATTCCCCGCGATGCCTCTCTCGGCGACCACAGGGTTCCACTCTCCCATCGCGATTCGGCTGCCCTTCACTTTCACTAGAACCTCTTCCGCTTGTGCCTTCACTTCTTCTAAGTACTTCCTCTTCTGAGTGACTGGACGTCGGCGCTCACACCCGCACTGCCACTGTGTTTGGAGGAGCCTCTGCCACAATAGTCCGTCACAATTAAATGTATTTATAAGCCTAGTGAAATCAAAGACGTCACTTTCTACAAAAGTGAGTTATCTGCAAAAATATTTGCCATTCAACCTTTAAAAATAAAATAGAGGGATTTTCCTCCCCGGCTACGTGAAAAACGTTTTCTGTCAACATTAGTGAATTTTAATGACATTCAATACACATTAAATAAGAATCGAAAGCAAGCGCATATCATTTAAAACAGTGGAAGAATAATTTGAAAATGCAAAAACTTCCCTAAAACCGTGTTTGCGATCATAAATAGGCGACGCCAATCTAATAAGATCAAAGATGAGTAGTGCTGCTCACAACTAATATAGAAAGTATCTTCTTTTCAGGTTGAATGCCATGATTTTGCACGGCATGTATTACCCTTAGTTTTCTTTCTATGGCTCATAGTTATTAATGTAGTTTCTCCTCCACATTGTCTCTCTCTTTGAGGCGGCCGTGATTTGAGACGCACGGAGGCGGCTGTCTGGCAAAACAAGAGTTGTCCAGGAATTCCCAAAAGTTTTGGACTGGAAGTTGTGTCCGACTATGAACCGTAAGAAGTTCATCAAGATGTCAGGAGAGTCTGTGACGCCAGAATTAGCATACATGATAACTGGAACCACAAAGCCCAACTTAACATACCTATGGGCCTTCGAGAGATGAGGATTACATTTTTTCTCACATCTAACACCTTCCATCGAAGTGTTTCTTAAAATTAATACTACAACCTTAAAAATGCGAGATACAAGTTCTCTGCAAAAATCAAAACAAAACAGTTAGATTGCCAGCGGAATCCAGTATTAAACATACATTGTGCTGATTTTTCAATTATCCACCACTCTAACCATAATTATTAGCAATATAACAGTGAGGATAATAGGAAAGATGGTGGATAGTGGAGGTTATAGTACGAGTAAGGTGAGGCATGACTATAGCCTCGTGAATCCTTGGAGGTGCATTGAGAACTATATTCAAATTGACGAACCTTGAGATTATTCGTTTCATCAGGAAGTGGCGACACTTAAAGGCCAGAGGCGAGATTTTGCTTCTACAATATTAATTTTCAAACAATTGTAAGGCCAACTGATTAATCTTCTAATAGGAGTCACATTCGCAAATGAAGCACAAATTGAGCTAAGTGGATAGGGGTAAAATAATGTTGAAACGTATTTTGAGTTCGAACAAAATGGTGTCTCCCGACCGCGTGATTTGATAAAAGTACGAAAGAAGTGATGCAAAGGTGTGTTGATCTTGTTTAATAAAGGCACCGACTCCACCATTAGCTTTTCCAATACAGAGGCTACTTCACAACAAACGGAAGAGTTTTGGAATAGATTGCTTAGACCAAAGGGAAATGTATATTGATTCGGTTTTCCAGCTTGAGCCAAAATTTTAACTCGCTCTTTAGCGTATTTTAATGGTAGACAGTGTCGAATTCCGATTTTATAATAGCACCGGTGGTTTGCACGTCCAATTTATCCGAGCCTGCGTAACAAGTTATACCATCTGCCAATTCAGGGATTGGAAGTGGTTAAAAAGCATTTTCCCATGAGAAAAAATTATCAAAAATCTAATTTAATCCAAATGAAGTCTCTCCTGATAGATTTATAAACTTTACGGAGATAGAAATCGGCAAGTAAAACGTCTTGCCTTCCTATAACTCTGGGCGAGCCTTGCGAAGATTTCGTAGGCACCTACATATATTTCGATGACATCCCTTTCTTAGAGAGTTTTCCTTTGGATACTGAATTTAGTGTACACCTTGTTCTCATAAATTACTCTTACGGAGCTATTTCAAGAAAACAAGCCACTCATTGATATCCCCTGCAAAACTCCTCAATTCGTTTGTGAAAATACGTCGTGAAAATGGGCCGTTGCTCCCAAGCGACGTCAACCGCGTTTAACCAGGGCGCGCGCATGACTGTTCCATTTTCTGTTCCCATTTATTCGAGACAGCATGCCCTGCCAGGTTGTTTTCGATATGATAAATATTCCCCTAAATCCTCGATCGAGATGGACTGAATTCATTACAAACATTCTTCCCCCACCTCTCGAGTCCTGCTGGAGATAAAAGGCTCCCACCATCCTCTAACGACTTGTGACCAGCCCCAAATGAACTGTAGGGGTCATACGAAGTTAAAATGGTGCTCGCATAGTATAACTATCGGGTTTTTCCAGATAGTGCCTTTCTTCACTTTCAGCATTCGAATATCATTTCTGAACAGCGGTGATTACAATTATTCTACTCAAACGCAACTATTGTTGAAGAAAAATACTAACCTTTTCAGGACAATAAATGTAGATAACGGTAACGATGACTTCAGTTCAGTGAGCTTTGGGCAAAAGCGAACAATGACCAAGAATTAATCCAGAGAATGCCTCCAACTAATTAGAAGTTTCTAACACATTGATCGGCGTGGTGATGTATGGCATGATGTGGAAAGGTCTTGAAATTTGACGAGGCGAATAAAGATTCGGGCAATTTGGAATAATAGAGTGTGCTGTAGTGAGGAGAACATGTTTCATTTTCCATCTTCACGTACCTCTTAGCCGTAGGTCAATAATATGAGCAGGAATCAATTACATGGTCGGGTTGGCTCGCTGGCGTGGTGGCCGGCAAGTGGGAGTGATGTGCGACAGCAGAGAGAGAAAACTCAAGGCCGATCGATGCTGGCGACTTTCTCTTCCAGACTGGCTGTCTCCAAACAATGCCAGTAGGTGGCTCACTAGATTATCGATTCTAAACAATCTCGATAAGTAATAACCAAGAACAACAAATATCCAAAAAAGCTAGTTTTGCAACGAACGGTACGTAGAGATGATAGGCTAAATTTACTTTTACCTACAAAGAAATAGATAGATAGATAGAAGACTTTATTTGGGCGAAATTGAGACCTAATGGTCCCTTCTTCCATCTAACCCACTGTCGTATACATATTAAATAAGGAATAACATTTATAAAATCCATCATTATTTTCTTGGGAATGATAATTGAGGTGGTTTCCCGTTGCCTTCCTCAATAGTGTTTTTAACGTGACACCATCACTTAACGGCCGCCCCACTGGGGTCAGACGCCTTTGCAGTTACCTCACTGAGGAACAGACGCTGCGTGGACTACCTTTCGTCTGGCTCCTAACCTTCGACCTATCTGGCATGGGTGACCCTTCCAGGAGTAATTATATTTACTCCCGCCAGCACAGCTCTAGGGGTCATCGGAGCACACAAGCCCTTCCACCACGACAAGGTTGTCCATGGGAGGGCCTGCTGATGACCAAGCATTAGTTGCTCAGTCAGCCAAGGGATTGCAAGCATTGCTGAGTGAATTGGAGCTTCAGTGCGATAAATATGGGATGAGAATCAATATTAATAAAACAAAGGTTATGCGATTTTCCAGAAAGAAAAAGGCTAAGCTAAATATTTAAATAGGCGGGGAAAGAATAGAGCAGGTAGAGCAGTTTACATATCTCGGAAGTGTTTTGGACCAATACGGTCAAAGTGGTAGGGACGTAAGGAGAAGAATTGCGATAGGCAAGGAGGCTTTCTCAAGGAGAAGAGAGTTGATGACGGGGACGTTGAGTAGGGATGTTAAGACAAGACTCGTAAAAACTCTGATATGGAGTGTAGCTATGTACGGTGCGGAAACGTGGTCACCTTGCCTTGCCGTGGCCACTGCTTCAGTGACCACGGAAACGTGGTCACTGAAGCAGGAGGATAGACGTAGATTGAAGGCTTTTGAAATGTGGGTGTGGAGAAGAATGGGGAGGGTGAAATGGACCGAATGGAAAACAAATGAGGAAGTACTAGAGATGGTGGGTGAGGAGAGGGGTTTTTTGAGAGAAATCGTATAGAGGCAGGGAAAATGGATGAAAGGCGAATTGAGCGGTAGTGGAATGTTGAAGAGGGTAATAGAGGGGAGAATGTTGTTCATGCGAGGTAAGGGCAGGAACAGGATAAGGATGTTGGACGGGATGAAGGGAGTAAAGAAATACACCGAGATAAAGAGGGACCTGATATAGATTAGTTTGATAGGTGGGGAGTCACAAAATGTTTACTTCATTTACTGGACTACTATGGCCCCTTGACGCAATATAATCCGTCATGATACTTCGTCGGAGGACACGAGGAGTGTCGAGTAGTCATCTACCTTAAGAATCGCTTGCAGTGCTGGTCCAAAGGAGTTGGGAATTCACTGGGCCTACCAATCAAGGATTATCCTGGTCTCTGAAGTAATCTGACATCAGAAATTCTCACTCACAGGATCTTAGCTCTGGGAATTTCGGCTGTACTCGCTTTGGGACGATTGTGACGGCTGACTATTGGCCGAGACGGCAGGACCCATATGTCTAGCAACCCATAAGCATATATCGAACTGGTTTCTTGAGCTTTAATTCATCTTTAAATCTGCCTGTGGCTGTTTTGCATATTGTTCAGTCGAAGAGGGAAAGAAAATAGTTTGTGAGAGAAGTTTCTCCCGGAGTATCTAATACTCGAAGGACATCGATTTCCCGATGACTCTGGAACTCTCTGATCCCCGGAACTATGGCACCGACTTCTCTGTAAATAAAAAATTAGCGATTCAGTCTGAGTGATGAAGAACGAAGAATGCAAAATGTCTGTGAGAGCACAGGAAACTGGACGAACCTAGAGGGATATCGAAAGGATAAATGGATTTCTTTCTAAGTCACTATAATAAATGCCTAAACGATCCCCATTACTTCTAAATTCGTGTTCCGTACCCCCATTGGCCACCCAATGCGAAATTTTCGACAGCGGTGTACGCCTTTTCTCTCGAAATAGACCAGTTCCGTGAAGGATGCTAAGCTGGCATCCCAAGTACATTCCTGCACTACCCAAATCGTGGTCACCTCGCCTCTAGCAAGGGTCTCCGGACTGCTCCAGATTTACTCATAGCTACCCAAAAATCGAAGTATTGAGACCCCCTCGGATCTCTCCTCGTCCGTGATTAATTTTCGTAGGATCGTGTCGTTCGTCGGCAGGCCCTTCTTGTATCCTTCGCTTCGTCTGGTCTCCTTTGCCGATCGTCCACTACCTTCTCCCCACACGCGCTCGTGGCGATATCCCTCGACTTCCTCCGTGCGTCCTTCCGTCACAAACTTCATTGAATGAAATGCACGCATTACGCCCGTATTGGAAATATTGATTTTAATATCCAGCATCCTTCTCCACCTGGATAATTGGTTGATAAATCATATTTACGATAGACTGGTATGCTAGCTATTATTGCGGTGGCATTTTCAACGTTCAAAAGATAACAGAGTTTCTTCTTTCTCATTGGTATGTTTTCTTCCAGTGGTTCCCTTGGGATTACATGTGCTAATCAGGAGGCACTCTTTCGCGTTAGAGGGGAATTCATTGTCTCGGCAGACGAGAGGCATGGGCCCACGACAAACAGAGCATATGGCATCTTCAGAGGGAAGGTCATCAGAAATCAATTTCATTGGCTCTCCTCGCAGTTTAACGAGAGAGAACAGACCACTTGAAACGCATAAAATGAAGGTTGATTATAATTCGCTGGGATAGACAGATTGTGGGACTTGTGTTGAATTGTGTCAGGAAGTGATCAGTCCTACAGCTACTCACGGCTTCCACTTGTGTATTATTTAAAGAGGCGTACGTAAACAAAAAACCATGCGAGATGTACTACATTGACGATTTCAGAGATTTTGAGGATCAGGTTAGAGTTTTTTATCACACGACTGTCGTGGGGACACAGCCATCATGCCAGGTGTCGCCCAATCAAATCTAATTCTCTCTCCTCAATGGTCATCGAATCATTTTCAGGTATCGGATTATTGGTATTTAACTAAAATACGGATTTATTTACTCTGAGAAAACATTGTTCATGATGTAGAGATATTCTGCATTTTAAAATAATAAAATAGTGTTTCAAGATAGCCTTTAACTGAATATCGTTGGACTATATTATCTTTTACGTATGATTGTGTTTGCTGATGATTAATTTCGATTCCTAAATTAATTTCAGTATATTCTTAATGTTTATCAATGTTCTAGCCTGCACATTGCACCTTAGTTGTAAGTTTCTCGTAGAAAATGAAAGCAGGTTTCTCGAGGGGACGGTTCTCATGACATGTGGACGTTCTCCCATTTCTTCCCGCACAGGGGCCGGTCGGTGCTATCCCGCGCGGCCAAACTCCTCCGACGGACCGTCCGCCCTCGACTCCTACGACATTCCCCGACCCGCCGTCGCCACCTACGACGTCCCCCGCGCCTGGCGCCACCCGAGCGTCCAGCTGCAGACGCCGCCCGCATCCTCCACGCCCGACCGCCGGGACTCGGTCGGCGAGAGCTACGACGTGCCGCGCCCGCACAACCACGCCGCCGTCCTGCTGCAGCAGACCACGGCACAGCTGCAGGCGCTGCAGATGCAGGGCGAGCAGCAGGAGTACGACGTCCCCGCCAACAATCGGCTCACCCCCAGCAGCTCGGCCAGCTCCCTCACGGCCGCCGACTCCTTCTCCTCCTCGAACCGCTCCAGTCTGGAGTGCGGGGAGCAGCAGCGGCGCCGACTCGCCTTCCCCGACGCCCACTACGACGTCCCCCGGGCCCTTCCCCCCGCCCGGCACTCGCCGCCGCCCCCCGCGGGCGACGCCTCCCTCTACGACGCCCCCGCACAACGGCCCACCGCCGACGGAGACACCCCGCAGATCATCGACCCCAAGAAGCAGTACGTACTCCCGCTAGAGCTGGGGGCGGCCCTAGAGACGCTGGCGCGGCTCCAGGAGGAAGCCTTGACCTCCATCTCCAGACTGCTGGCCTTCGTGAGCCCCAAGTGGAGATCCAGGGACTGCATGGACGCGAAATCGGTGGAACTGAGCTTGGCAGCTTCGAGGGTGGCCGCGGCGCTGCGGGACCTACTCGCTTTCGCCGACGCCGCCCTGGGGAACGCCGCCAAGGCGGCCGACCCCGGCCTCGCCACTAAACTGAGGATCCTAGTACGGGCCCTGAGGGACGGGGAGTTGGTAGTGCGGGAGGCCAACGCGGGCCTGAGTGCGGGAGGGTGGTCACCGGGCCTGCTGTCTCGGGCCGAGGACGAATCCCCGGGCGAGGGGCCCGCCCCTCCGCCCGACGCCCTCGACAGGCTCATCTCGGCGGCCAGGGCCCTGACGGAGGACGTACGGAGGGTGGGCTCCTTCATCCAGGGCAACGGGACTCTGCTGTTCCAGAGGACGGCTCCCGGCACGGCGGGGCCCTCCGAGTGGCTCGAGGACTACGACTACGTCAACCTGGAGTCGAAGGAGAGCGTGGCAAGGCAGAACGCGGAGATACGGGAGTCCCTGCCGGACGCCCTGCGTAAGTCGTACGACCTTCTGGTGCGGGAGGCGGAGGAGGCGGCCGTGGGGCGGGCGGGAGTGCAGGAGCTCAAGGCGGCGGGGGCCGGTGGGGGCGCCAACGGGCACGAGGCCCTGCACCCGGATGACCTCCGTGTGCTCCAGTTCTACGCACCGCAGAGTGTGGAGCACGTCAACTACCTCACCAGGGCCATCGACGCCTTCTTGCTCACCGTGGAACATAACCAGCCGCCCAAGGTGTTCCTCGCGCACGGCAAGTTCGTGGTGCTGAGCGCCCACCGGCTCGTGGGGATAGGAGACTCGGTGCACCGGGGCGTGACCACGGAGGTGCTGAGGTCACGAGTGATCGAGTGCGCCAATGCGCTCTCCAAAGCCCTCGAGGCGACTGTGCAGAAGACAAAGCGGGCCGCCATGCACTTCCCCTCCGTGTCCGCCGTGCAGGAGATGGTGGACTCCGTGGTGGACGTCTCGCATCTGGCCAGGGACCTCAAGGTCACCCTGGTGACCTCGGCCACGGGAGTGTCCTTGGTGGGCCATTGAGCTTCTCAAACTCTTGGCCGACCTTCTTTGTTCCTATAAAAAATAATCAGCTCCTCATGCAGTGAGCTTGTTGCTGTTCCTCCAAGCGTATTTTAGGATGTGAACTCATGAAATGGACATTTTTCTGTGAAATGGTGAAACCATAAGGTGATCGGGTTAACACTGTAATTAGGGTGAATGAACTAGAGTTAATGCAGAGACTGCAACAAATAGCTCTCCTGCTAAAGAAATGAAATGCATGTAATCCTATTAGAAATTGAGGCTAAGAAGGATTCATTAACTGATAAAAGAATCAATAGTCAGAGGAGTTTTATTTAAATATAGTGAAGCACTCAGCGCAGCAGCTTTCCAGATGTGTGAAATGGTGAGACCACATTGAGTGTAATGCTTTACTGAAAAAAACTAACAGAATGGGACTTCCAGTGATGCTATGGACAATAGAAACAAACTAGTACCCTCACCTGCTTGTGCTTTGTTTTGTAGGTTGGTGCAGGGGAACTCTGAAGCAAAGATGAGGTCATTCACAGGTCATTGTATGGCCCATTATCTATCAAAGTGCATCCATAGAGGCAGCTTTGTTAAAGAATGAGGCACTTCTAAAGTCAAATTAATACAGCATTTCAAAGTATTCATAAGGAAATGACAGATAATGCACAAAATGATTCTGTGTATTGTAAATAATATCATAAATGGTTATGATAAATTTTCTGAACAAGGAAGCCCAATGAGTAGAGTATTATTGTATCTAAATAGTTACATAGACTGAATGTGATAAAACTTTTCCAATGGTAAGATCTCCTGAGATATTTCTCAGAATATCCCGTATCCATGTAAAAGATATGACAGTATTTGATATTTGGGCAAGAAAAATGTCATATAGAGCCACGCCGATTCTTGGCGTGTTCTACATCACATCACTCTCGTCATTAGAGAGCATAGGTTCAAAAATCAAAGAAATCACTTTGATGCTAGAAAGAAAGATTCAAATGCTGTGAAAATGTTAGTTTGAATTTATTTAATAAATAGGGCACACGTTATTTGGCAAGAATTTTTTTATAATCCTGTAATGTAGTAATAATTAAGAGTTCAGGATTTAATGATATTTGAGAATTTTCTTGTGAAAGCAGTTGATGCTTACTTTAGCCCAATTGCTCAGCCTCTTCTCCATGGAACACTACAATTTACTGAAAAAAAGACCTGTGACTCTACTAACAGTGAGTCCATTATCCCCCATTGAGTTCACGAACCCTTGCACTCATGAACCCATTACACCTTGCATCATTGAACCCCTTTTTAAGTATTCAACATTCTTTAATGAATTTTCAAGAAACTGTAACAGTAACTTTAACGCAGTCACCCGCTATGTGTGCATTATAATGCAACCATTTCAGAGAGTAAAAATCATTCGCCTTGACCGGGATTCGAACCCGGATCCCGGTCAAGGCGAATCATTTTTTCTCTCTGAAATGGTTTCTTTAATGAAGTTTCATTTCATAAATTTAAGACCGTAGCATAATCTGCAATGAACAAGGTCAATTCCAACCATTACAATTAATTATAAAAGCAAAACTGCCAATGCTTTTAAGAATCATAGTGATATCTTTTCAAACAAAGGATACATTAGAATCAAGATAATTCATTTAATAACCATGTACTTCTTCTGTGTTAAGGAATTTCAAGCATGACATGCCAAGGCACCCCAATGTGCTGGAGTGCCCAAAAAGTAGGTGGCCTTCACAACTCTCCTGCAAATGTGACCCATGGAGAATGGAGTGATTAATGCATTTTTGCTACTTTAATAGCATAAATGAGAAACAAAATTGGCATGATTTAGTTGATCCCAAATTCCCAAGTATGTACTTTGTCCTCAGCAAATTCAATTCTCAATTTTTCTTAGACCACTCCAAACGTTATCGCAAAATATCATGAAGAGACTGACTTTTCTATTGACCCTATCTATTTCAAAATTCCATTGCCTTTAAACTCCAAAAAAACGACCATCCATTGATAAAAAATACCAGGATTCTCTGGCATCATTGACAAGCATTGGTCAGCACTAACATTCATTTATTTGTCAATGATGGGTAGCCATGGCTGCAGAAATGGCTCAAAACAAGCCACCAAGCTGCCTCCATATGAACCACATTGCCATGTATTGTGATATTTTGAAACATTAAAGTATGGGCAGTAGAACCATTTAAAACACCATCATTGAGGCCTATTATTACGTACAAAATGTACATCTCACCACCAAATCAGAAAATACACCAAAAATAAAAATATATCAGGACCAGGTATTCTGACTAAATAATTGTGCCTGACTGAAGAAAATCAGCTCATTCACAGAATGTTTTTAGGTGCTTTCAGAATGCCCCAAAGAATTCGAATGACATCACATAAATGTGAAGGTGTCAATTTTTTACATATTTTGCATAGGGGTGACATATTCCCATAAAACTTCCAAATATGAAATTTTAACCATTTAACTTTAGCGTGAAGTCCAGCATGGATGTTTAAGATTGTGAGGATTTTGACAAATCTTTCAGATGAATATCATTCATTGCTTCTCGCATATTGTGTCATGATCACTGTTAGAAAGTCAAAATGGTGTCACTTCAAATTGTAAAATAATGTTGTCAGTATTGTAGCATTCCTAGCCACTGGATTTGTGATAGTTTAGAATTTTAGAACTTTGTAGGGCTTTGTTTTATAAAATTAAATGTAATTCTAAGTTAAATGTGCATTGTTGTATTGAATGGTTGCATTGCTCCATCAAGGGTCTTTTGGTGACACTTTGGGACAGGACTCGTAACAAGAGAGGGGAAAGCAAATATTATCTCCACATGATTTCATTGTGTATGGCTGTTTGGCTTTTGATGCAAATATCTTTTTACAGCTACAACATGTAGCAATGAACTGATTTTTCATTGGCTCAGTGTATGTGGAATAGTAATTATTTATGGCATAATAAATGTGTATTGATACATGTCGGGGAGCAATTACTTCACCATGTGTTAGTAATTGTTTTCAATGGTGCTGACATTTATATACTGTATTTCTGGAATGTAAAATTGTATGCACCAAAAAAGGAAAAATGGTACTTACTCATTTTGTAAATATATTTATCAGCCCATGCCTTTCTTATGCCTCCCCAATCACCTACCATGCAGTCTACCAGGTGATAAGATGGGTCTTTCATTGTTGACCAAGATGCGATGCAACTTAAATTACATTGCAGGGATTTCCACTCCATGACAAGGGAATCCATAATTGCCACTGAGCAATCAGATCCAAGTCCAAAATATCTTAAAAGTGGATATTGTAGATATAACATTCATTGCGTGCAGCTTCTGACTTGTTTCAGTAAGAAACTGTAGTGAAACTGTTTTTATAATAAAAGTCTTTTTAACAAATTGATTCCATTTTTTCATGCATGCATCATTATACCCTGGCATCCTGAATGTTTGCATTTCATTTGATGATATAAGACAAAGTGATGTTGGTTGAATTTGCAACAAGGTTTTGAAGGCAATATTCAAATTGATGATTCAATAAATCATCTTTTACGGTGATAAAAAGAGACATTCCAGGCGTTTGCTACCAGAAGATCATGTAGTTACATTGGAACCGGTCGTATTAATAAAATTTTATTTTGTGGAAAATTGCCAATTTAATAAATTTTACGATGATATTCGTTGTTACCTTTGGTTAGTTAGCAGAATCAACTAAAACCTGATAGATAACTTTCAAGAATGGAAGATAGCTTTAGTGATACTCTATGGTTGTCCTTTAGATCAGAAAACAAAATAACAGTTCTTTCTGCTCAGAATATTCAATATTAAATGTACTAAGTAAGCAATTAAACAAAAACATCTCAGTCCAAGGAAAAATAAATAAGTAAATTAACTGTCATACAGTACATGAAATAATGAAAGCCTTCACTCTTGGTAGATTTTTGTCACTTTTTGAGATCGAAGGACATCCTAAACGGCTGACGTCTTCAACATATTCTCTATTATTCCGAAACAACTTGTGCCACTCAAAATCACCCAATATGTGAAAATGTATATATTTGCATATATGTATGTATATATATATGCATGTATATAAAAATTTTTTCTTACAGGTTCCCCCCACCTTTCCTCACCTAACCCCAACCCCCTCAACCCTTACCCTTCCCTCATGGTGCTACACCCCCTGCCACACACCTTTTTGGTGGCTCGCAGGGTATTTATGTAGATGTAGATGTAGAATCTACCCATGGCACTATCATCATAAATTGCCTTGAGTATGTCAAGAGTATCTTTCCTGGTTTGCCCACTTTCACGCAAAAGTTGATGGCATAGCGTTGTTCCAATAATCGGTTCATGACAGAACATAACGAGTTCACGTTATAGAGGTTTAACAAACAAATGATTCGCACTCCACAAATGCTGGGAGCTAACTGCTACTGGCTCCCAGCCATTCCTGAGACTCCCCTACCTCAAACCCAGCCAGAGAAACCACCTCCCATCTACTCATCTATCCGAGTAATAAAGTCATGCTACTTTTGGGACAGACCTTGTAGGCATGAAGGATTTCAGATGTGGTAAAGAACTAGGAGAACACAGAACCTGGGAAATATTTCCTTCGGGTATTGAAGTTTAGCCAGTTTAAGTGAACTTAGTATTGAGGAAAATTATCATATCAGCAAAGATCAAATATGAATCTATCTTAGCAATAATCGAGTCTATAAGTCAACCGAGCTGGACACCAAGAAATTTAGTAATGCCACAAACCTCTGGCACATGAATCCACAATTGGAAAAATTAGAGGATTAAAATTTTTTCGAGGTGTATTCAAAAAATAACGAAAATTTTTTCATTTCGCGGGCTTTAAGAGTCTGATTGTCAAACTTTTTTTTCATTATGTTGGTATATATGCCCCTGAAGCATGATAAAACTTTCAGCTGTTTTCATTGTGGACTTTGTCTGTGACAGCCACTAAGGTTAGACGTGTTTTATGAGCTCGGCAATTTTCGTTTATTAAAAGAAATGGATCAAAGAATTTGTATCAAATTTTGCATAATAAATGAAATAAAGTGTAACAAAGTGTGTGAAATGTTAACAAAGGCCTATGGTGAGTCTGCTATGAGTAAATCAAGAGTTTACAAGGGGTATAAGCGTTTCGCAAAATTCGTTCCAAAATGGTTGAATTTTGAACAAAAACAGCGGCGAATGGAAGTTGCTCAGGAGTCGCTAAATGAAGTAAACGACGATGCAGAATTACTGAAACGTACTATTATAACAGGTGAGAAACATGGGTTTATGGATATGACGTTGAAACTAAGGCTCAATCATCCCAGTGGAGGCATTCTGGCTCGCCAAGACTGAAAAAGGCTCGACAAGAGCTCGCGGTCGAACGTGAAGGTTATGCTCACTGTGTTCTTCGATTTTAATGGCATAGTGCATCATGGATTCCTGCCGCCAGGTCAAATGGTCAATGAGAAGTACTATCTACAAGTTCAATGCCGTTTCCGTGAAGCAATCTGAAAAAAACGCCCGGATCTCTGGAAAAACAATTCATGGCTTTTGCACCATGATAATGCACCAGCTCACACTTCATTGCTTGTTCGTGAATTTTTGGCCAAAAACAACACTGTAACGATGCCTCAGCCTCAGTATTCGCCAGATGGCTCCGTGTGACTTTTTCATATTTCCAAAAATTAAGAGAACCTTGAAGGGCCATCGTTTTACAGCCGTAGATGACATTAAAAGCGCATCGCTGAATGAACTAAAGGCTATCTCAAAGATCTACTTAAACAAGTGTTTCGAGGATTGGAAGAAGCACTGGCACAAGTGTATAATCTCCAATGGGGACTACTTTGAAGGTGACGACACCAATGTATTAGAATAAAAAAATATTATTGTCCGAAAAATTAAGATTATCCTTATTTTTTAACACACCACGTATCTTGTGGAGATGGGAAGATTTTCTTTTGCCCTTATAAAGAATAGTATTTCTCTTATTACATATTTCTAGAACATGCTGATGAAACTTCGAGAGTAAGCACCAAATAGCCTCTTTCGATAGAATAATATAGTCATTAACCTTATCTGGTAGAATTCAGTTTAGAATTAGCAAAAACAATTACCAACTTCTTAGTGGCTTTCAACTGAAGGTACTTAACCACTTCTGACCCATCCTCAAAAAAAATAAATATCTGCATTGATGGCATGAAGGAAGTATGAGAGTTCTTCAATAGAGGAATGAATATAAATTCACAAATCATCCACATAAACCATATGCTGAGAGTAATTAATGTAATTGGCCAAATCTAGAGTCTACAGGGTAAGAAATAGGGATACAAGGACGGAACCCTAAGGAATGACACAGGAAACCAAAAGTCAAGAAGATAAGTCATCACAGGAACCCATAATGAACAAACATAATCCTGATTAGGATTTAAACAATACCTGGAGAATCAAATTCAGTCAGATATATGTATTTACGGATGATTTTAGGTGAGACATGTTGGGGGAAAAAGCTCTTCCCATTAAACGGAGCAGAATGATCATCAGGAGTGGAAACAGATTGAGTCATACAGTCCTGAGTCAGTTGCACAATTTGACAGAAAGTTTAAAAAAATGATTCAGATGTTCACAGATGTATGAGATGGAAGTGAATCAAATCACTGTTGTAGAAACTTTTAGTTCCTCAATTTGCATCATAGTGAATTTTTATCTTAATCTTGAGAAAATTGTTAAGTAAAATATTGACCATTGCTTTCGGTAATGTGAATTCTGGCCAAGTTCTAAATATTCTTAAATTAACTAGGACCTGCAACCATCAGTGTGGAAATAAACATTACAAAGGTTTTTTGTTGCCAAATAAGTTGAGATTTTATCATTGAACCAAGGTTTCCCAAAGTGCTTAGGATGACATACTACTAATGGAGTTAAAAATTCAATGCATTTCAGAAAAAGATAATTAAACACTTAACTCTATGGCCAATGGCATCAGAGCTAAAAGTCTCACTCCAAAAAAAGGCAGCTATTTCATTCTGAAAATTAGATTACAAAAATATATCAACTTACAAAATTTTTAAGGCTTAGAAGGAAATTTGAAAGGATAATAACTACGATTAGATCATGGGCAGGTAAAAAGGAAATGGGTACTTGAGATTGTGAATTGTTAATTAGGACGATGGACAGCAAATACTATATTTGATGACATTAGATATTTTTTCACCTTTTTCCAAAATTATGGCCCAAAAAATCACCCGTGCCTCATATGCGAGGGTTTGAGCTCTATGGGATAATGTTCCATGCTGAATGTTACTTTTACCCTCGATGGTCAATACTACCTATTTTGATGACATTATATTTAGATAAAATACATATTTATCGATATATAATATTTATTATTCATTTCAAGATTGTTATAGTTGAGATTTACTATTATTAAGCTCATTGCTATTATGTGAGGTGAATATGGAGTGCTTGCTCGTGCAATGCTGAAAGAGGAGTCAGTGAGGTGCCAAATGAACTTTTAAGTATTTTATCACAACTGATGATAACAAGATAATGTGAGCACTATCTTGCAGAAAAGCGAAATAGATGGCACAATCATGGGCCTTGCTGCTGCAAAAGTGATAATAACAAAATACTACCTTGAACAAAAAGTTCCCGGAATAACCACCGTGTGACGCTCCCATCGTTCCAATTTGAGTTCTGTTTTTTTTGTTAAATTGGTACATCTGTTGTTGATATTCCCTTTAAATCTTAGTGTCATAACTTGACATTTGCAAAAGTTACGTAGCCAAGAGTACATCTATCTCTGTGTGTGTTTTGGCGATTTTTTACAATCGCAGAAATGGATTTAAATTTGCAACAACGAACTTGTATTAAATTTTGCGTAAAAAACGGATTTAGTGGCGCACGGACGTTGGAAATGTTGGAAAAGTGTTTCGGCAACGATTCTCTAAAAAAAACGGTCGTTTACCAGTGGCACGAACGGTTCAGAAGTGGTCGTGAGTCAATCGAAGATGATGAACGCAGTGGCAGACCATCGACATCGAAAGTCGGTGAAAAAATTGATAAAGTAAAAGAAATGTTGGTCAATAACCGCAAATTAACCATCAGAGAAATAGCGGAGGACTTGAACATTGCCTATGGATCCGCCCAAGACATTGTGGTTAATGATTTGGGTTTCCGTCGTGTAGCAGCAAAGTTGGTGCCAAAAGACCTCAATTTCATGCAAAAAAGAGACCGTGTTGACGTCGCAAAAGACATGATTTGCGAGGCTGAATCCGATCCCACATTCATCAAAATGATCATTACTGGAGACGAGACGTGGGTTTATGAGTACGACACGCAATCCAGACATCAGGCAAGTGAATGGCGTTCACCAAATGAGCCGAGACCAAAAAAACCACGTCGTTTTCAGTCAAAAAAGAAGGCAATGCTGACGGTTTTCATGGATTACAACGGTGTAGTGCATCATGAATTTTTGCCAGAAGGCCAGACAGTAAACAAAGAGTATTATTTGGGCGTTATGAGACGTTTGCGTGAAGCAATTCGCCGAAAGAGACCAGAAATCGTCGCACAGTGTGTCGAGACCGTCGCACAGTGCTATCATTATTCGTAATTTTTTGACGAAAAATGCAACAAATACCATCCAACAGCCACCGAATTCACCTGATTTGGCTCCCTGTGACTTCTTTCTGTTCAATCGAGTTAAAAAACCATTACGGGGAACGCGTTTTAGCAGCCGAGAGGAAGTAATGGAAAAATCGCAGGAAGCACTGATGGACATACCGAAAACCGAATATAAAAAATGTTTCGAGGATTGGATCAAGCGCTGGCATAAGTGTGTTGCAGTCGATAGGGATTACTTTGAAGGGGACAATATAGATTTAGATGAATAAACTTGTATTTTTAATTTTCTGAATAAATTCCGGGAACTTTTTGATCAAGGTAGTATGCTATTTTCTTATGATCATTTTTGCAGCCGCAAGGCACTTCAGCCCATAGTTGTGCCATCTATTTGGTTTTCTGCAACATAAGAACTAAAAGGAACTATAACTTAAGTTGCCAGGGTGTCATTCTTTCACGCAAACAGCTAAAACTTTCTTCCTTGTGTGTGCCCTAACGAAATGAGGGTGTGCTTGGTATGCCAGTGCATCTTACCCTCTCTGTTAAATATGGTAAACTAAGCAAAGTATGGCTGGATCTGCTATGATGTGTTTAATTAAATGGTACAATGTAAAGGTTGCCTGAGAAAGTTAATTTCCTAATAAATTGAATATGAACATAGCCAAAAGGTGATTGGAATTTAAATCACTGGCTATAGCAATATATTGTAAATCGGGTAAAGGACATTGAAAATCAATAGTTTTGATATAAAAAAATACTTTGAAAGCCAATTTTAGAAGTAGAATAAACAATATATAAAAACAACTTTTCCATATTATGATTTTATATGAACCAGTGATTTTAATAATTAGATACTCAGGTTGAGAGCAATGGACAGGAAGAGAACTCAGCAAGACTGAGTACTGAAAATCTTCAATACTACCAATCTCTCTACACCAATCCACCCTACACCAACTCTCGGTGTTCTAATTTAGTCCTCCTTCAAAAAGTTGAAATGAATTATAGATAGAATGTTATCAGAAATATTAGGATAGTCATGTTTCATTGAGGTAGATAATATGAAAATAAGAACAAGAAAAACAGTGCTGCAAGTACTCAATATGGACGTACACAAACAGAAAATTAACACAACATATCTTAACCACAATCTAAGTAATCCACTTGATGTATACAATGGTTACACATGGATTGACTACAGAAATTCTATGATGATGTCTGAGTAGCCTCTTTAATTGAGAGACCGAGGTAAGCAATCTGATCCATCTTTATTTGTATTAATTCTTCATTAACACAGTAATCAACCCAAAGGTCGGTTTGGTAGATGACAGTCGAGTTCACCCACCACTAAGCCTTATACGGTGTGTGAAATTCACACATTAGCAGGGTAGGGGGACCAGTTCCTTTCTGTGTGCCTTGGGTTATGGTTTCCCAGGAAAATCTGGCACTCAAAAATCACATAGCTTGGGTGAAGCTTCAGGTGCCCAGATAGGCTTGCCTGGGAATTGAGCCCAGATCCTCCGGTCAGTAGTCCAATGCTCTACCTCTGGACCACCAAACTAATTCTTCATTATGCACTCATAAAAACTGGAGTTTTCCACTTTTTTCCTCATCTTTGTCCAAATAAATGTTTTTTACCATCTGTGGGATATTCAGGTTTGAATATGTTTTAGGACCGATTTGGATCATTTCCTTCTTCTGAATAAGCCTACTCTCTAATGCACTGCCCTGACTTAATGAAATACAAATGAAAAAATGATTTCCCTATGTAAACATGAACTGCAAACTAAATAGAATTATTCACCATGGAACAATACATAATTGTTTAACTTCACCTCGTTAAGATTCATTAAATCTTAATTTAAATTTCATTAAATTTACAGGTACATTAGATTTACATACATACAAATTCATAGGAATAATAATGCATATGAAATATATGAGCATTAAAGATTTTAAAACAGATTTATTTGCCTTGGCTCATTCTATGTATTCTTGGACACTATAAAAAACATTGTAAAAAAAGAATTCTTTCCACATTTTTTTTAAAAATTTCTTTTCTTGGAGGAGTACTTGTTTGAGCTCTTCAGGAAGTCAATTAAAGAGTAGTTTTCCTGAAACTTTTGAGGTTTTTTGTAGTATTGCTACTCGGCAATGGCCATTATAAAGGTTATCCTTACCCCTTGTGAACATCCCTTTTTCTGCCCAGAGAAGGGGTTTTGGTGCAGGCATACAGAATCACATTATACATATATCTACAGGGAAGTGGTCATGATTTTGTGACATTTGAAATACTCCCTGCAGGATTCTCTTGCATTTAGTTTAAATACAACCCTTAATGCACGTTTTTGAAGGGTGAGTATTCTATTGATGCTTCCATGTGCCAAACACCCCCAGCAGATGATGTCATATCGAGCTATGGACTCAAATATACCGTGGTATACTGGGATTAATGCTTCTGCATTACAATAGATGGCAAGATTTTTTTAAAAAGAACAGGGCTGAGCATAAATTTTTACTACATTTTTCCATTTGGAACCTCCAGCTTAACTCGTTGTCTATTTCTAAACACAATAGAGTGGTATGCTCTAACTCAGAAATCAATTGGTTTCCTATTTCTACAGAGATATTTGACTGAAGGCCTTTATTACTAAATACCAAGTAAACTGTTTTTCTTGCATTTAGTTGTAAATTATTGTCATGCAGCCATTGAGCGACTGAACACACCATAGCATACATGTCTATTTCTAATGGAGATGATTTAGTATGACTTGTTATCAGATTTATGTCATCTGCATAGAGCACCATTTTATTATTCTCTGGAGAGATATTGATTTTTCAATGTCATTCACACACACCAGGAAAAGTAATTGCCCTAATACGGAACCATATTTAAGTTTTCATTGTTTATTTGTAGGCAGCACCATTTTTTCTGATAATTTCTACAAACAGTTTCCTGTTTCCAAAAAAATATGTAACCCGGAGATGAGCTAATCCCCTGACACCATTGTGGCTCGACTAAAAGGTCCACTTAAATACAGTTCGGCAGACTGCTGGAAATTCAGTTTATTTCCTTGTAAATACAGAACAGGGCACGTTGCAAACACAGCCACGTGGTCGTGGTAGCAGAGTGTAGTTGGCTGTCTTGGCTCACGGTGGCACAGCATGGTTGTCTCTCTGGGCTCCATGCGCTGTGGCGTCCTCGTGTCTCTGGTCGTGAGTCAAGCGTTTTCGCCCCCATAGGGCGTACACCTCTGGTGGCCAGCCGGAGAACTGGCGACAGTTGACATTCTACCGGCGCCACACCATAATGTCCTAGTTTAGTCAAAAGAATGCTAGATTTTACAGAATCAAAGACTTTTGATAGATCCATATTTACTCCTATAACATGCTTTTTGCAAGCATTGCTGAGTGAATTAGAGGTTCAGTGCAATAGATATGGGATGAGAATCAATATTAATAAAACAAAGGTTATGTGATTTTTCAGAAAGAAAAAGGCTAAGCTAAACATTAAAATAGGAGGGGAAAAAATAGAGCAGGTAGAACAGTTTACATAGTAGGGACGTAAGCAGAAGAATTGCGCTAGGCAAGGAGGCTTTCTCAAGGAGGGGGTTGATGACGGGGACGCTGAGTAGGGAGGTTAAGAAAAGACTCGTAAAAACTCTGATATGGAGCATAGCTATGGTGCAGAAACGTGGTCACTGAAGCAGGAGGATAGACGTAGATTGGAGGCTTTTGAAATGTGGGCGTGGAGAAGAATGGAGAAGGTGAAATGGATCGAAAGGAAAACAAATGAGGAAGTACTGGTTATGGTGGTTGAGGAGAGGGGTTTGTTGGGTGATATCCTATGGAGGTAGGAAAAATGGATGAAAGGCGTATTGAGCGGTAGTGGAATGTTGAAGAAGGTAATAGAGGGGAGAATGTTGGGCAAGCGAGGGAAGGGCAGGAACAGGATAGGGATGTTGGATGGGATGAAGGGAGGAAAGAAGTTCACAAAGATGAAGAGGAACCTGATGTTGATGAGGTTGCTGGATTGGGTTTTGTTTGGAGTTACAAAATGTTTATTTGATAGTTGTGTCCATCCAAAAACCTACCTTAACCAGTAGATTACCTAAAAAAACACGCTTTACATCACCTAAAGCTTGGGTAATTTTAGTAACATAATCAGTGCATGCAGTTTCTATGCTTTTATTTTTTGTGAAACTATGCAGTGACTGAGAAAAAACTTTATTTTTTAAGAGGAATTTTGATAGTCTGTCTTTCATTAATTTTCAAGTATTTTTGAAGAACATGAAATTAGTGAGATTGACCTGTATTTTGTCCAGTTGGTCTTTGGCTCCTGTTTTATGTAGCGGAATAACTTTGATTATTTTTAATTCTTCAGGAAATTGCTGAGTCAGAAACAATTTATTGGCTATATTTGTAATTGGTAAAGTGAAGGATTCTTGGCAAAGTTTTAATAGATAATTTGATATGCAATCATGCCCACTGCATTTTTTAGTTTCTTGATTACATTTCTAACTTCATTTTCTGTGGTGGGATGTTGGTCAATTGATTCACTTGTACATATTAATTTTTCCATCCTATAATTTAGTCTGTTTTCCTGTGCTGTGATTTCGTTAATGATATCTATGAAGAAATTATTGAATTTGTTTGCCATAATTTGAGGATCGTTGATTTCTTTTCCATCAATTGTTATTGAGAGGCATTTATTTTTTCTGGCATTTTCATTAATTACTACAGACAATAATGCTTTTGTTTGATTGGTAGAATTTGAAATAATTTGTTTGGCATGGTCAGTTTTTGCTTTCCTAAGCAGCATCCTGTACTCGGACTTCAGTTTATTTCTTCATCTACATCTACTCCATACCCCGCAAGGGCATGTGGTGGGGGGTGTTAGGGCACCACCCATTTCTTTAGGGTATAAGACTAGCATCTACTTAACTAGCCTTAGTGAAGCCTATTTCTAGCTGCCAAAAACATTTGTTATCCGGCTATATTCTTTATTTAATGATCTATTTTTTATGGCTTGCTTTTTCAATGGGAAACAAATATCCCAGTAGGATTAATAATTGATTAGAATTCGTTGAACTTGCATGTAACAAGATTTGCATTTAGTGCTGCTGCCCAGTCAATACTCTTCAACTCCCATTTAAATAAATTCATATTTTCCTCCGAGTATATACGAGTGTGAACTGCATCTGTGTTTCCCTCACTTCTATCTACTATTTTATAATTTGAACATAATGGTCTGAGATGGTAGTTTATAAAACTGGAGATTTGAAGATATGCTTGGATAGATTTGTAGCTGTGTTGTCATTAACAGTTTTTAAATGAGATAACTCTCTGGTTCGGGTATAAATAGTTAGCTGAACACTACATAGCAGAGAAGTATTTCTTTTGGCTTCTGAGTTTAGCTGTTATCTTTTGAGACATCTATATTCAGGGCCCCAGCATTGATAATGTTATTATTTTTCTTGATGACTTTCTCAAGTATTTTATCCATTTTTTTGAGGAAGTCATCGACTGGTGAACTCGGAGATTTGTACAGACTAATAAAAAATAAATTTAATTCGTCTTGGGCTATTTGCACAAGGTTATTTCAAATCCCTCTTTTTCTTTGCCGTTTCTATTTTTTAAGATTTCATAGGCACTGGTGACCGATTCAAAACAAATTTTGGCAAAAAATGGAACACCACCATCTTCATTTTTTTCCCTACAGAAATAATGGACAAGAAAATAATTCCTCAGCTTTAGACTATTAATTTCATTATCTTTTGGGCCATGCTCCGTTATGCAAAGAAAATCTGGCCTCTCTTTCTTTACTAGGATTTCAATTTCCAGCTTTTTATTCGCTATGTATTGAATTAATTAATGTAGAAGCTTCATAGTGCAATTTTTTGTACAACCAACTATATTATTTGGATTTTGATTGGGGGTACCGGTATATTGACACGGGCTACCTCTGTTTTCTGTTTCCCTTGTATGAACAAATATTTGCTAAATTTTCAATTTCCCTACCTAACAGATATGTCCCTTTGTGATTTACATGCAGGCACTTTTCAAGAAACTGCGGGAGATGCCACAACAGTAACTTTTGTTAACAGATGTTTGTTGGTTGGTTTGATGTTCTGTCCTGCTGTCAGCAGCAGGGCAGAAGACGAAAGTAGTTAGAATAGGAACTTGGAATGTTAGGACAATGTTGAGGACAGGTAAAATTATAGAATATTAAGTGAGAAATGGAAAGAGGAAATAAAGGTGTTTCAGGCCTATGCGAGGTTAGATGGAAGGATAGCGGGGATTATTGGAGTGATAATTATAGAATAATATACAGCGGGGGGGATGAGAGCCAATGAGGGGTTGCTGTAATATTGAAAAAAGAGGTAGGAAGAAGCATAGTAAACATGGAGCAAGCAACGGATAGAATATTACCACTAGAGATAAAAGCAGAACCGATAAACTTGGTCATTGTTCAGGAATACATGCCACCAAGCAGTCATAAGGAGGAAGAAGTTGATAGGATACACGATGAGTTAGAGAACATAATCCCGTGTGTTCATGCAGGGAAACATTTGATAGTGATAGGGGATTGGAATGCGATGGCAGGCAAAGGAAAAGATGGTGACAGGGTGGGTAACTACAGTTATGTACGAGGAATGACCGCTTGGTGAAAGTAATTGAGTTCTGTAGGAGACAGGGGTTAGTCATCACCAACACTTGTTTAGACACCAAAAAATTAATTTTGCAAAATTTAGTCTACATCAATTTAGTCCCCTTCAAAGTACTCTCCATTCATTGCTAAGCACTTATTCCATCTTCTTTTCCACTGTTTAAAGCACCCTTGGAAGTCCTCGGCAGTTAGCATTTTTATTTTTCTCATTGTTTCTTGCTTTATTGTGTCTTCCACATCTTCCCAGTAATGTCCCCTCACCACAGTTTTGCATTTTGGGAATTGGGAAAAGTTGCAGGCAGCGAGATCTGGTGAATAATTCTCGGCCCCGGTGGCAGCGGGGTAATCTCCTCTTCTATCAACCCAGAGGTCGTGGGTTCAATTCCTGCCTAGGTGTTTTTTCCTCCACTTAGGGATTGGGTGTATGCAATTGCATGACGACATCCACCATATGTAAATATGATTAAGATGAATAAAGTTTATTATTATTATTATTATTATTATTATTGCCAAATGGTTATATCAATGTTCGAAGTCCGATGTAAAGGTCAAAGTGCTGTTTTAGGACGAATACAAAACAAATAAATAAATGACGACGATCAAGGATGATGATTGAATTTTTTGTCTGAAACTAGCAAACAATTAATGTTGAATGTACAGATGCATTGTCATGGTGAATGGGACCCATCCATCACCTTGAGCAAATTTGGTCAAAATAGTGTAGTTGAATTTCCTAAATTCAGTTCATCAGCTATCATTCGGACAGTTTTTCGATGATCGGTAAGGACAAGGGACGGCACACGATCAATGTTGTCATCAACACAGGTGGTTGAAGGTCATCCTGGCCTTGCATCATACGTGGCGTCTTGTCGGCCATCTTTAAAATGCTTAATCCACTTGAAAACAGATGTTTTCTTCTCAGCATTATTACCATAAACAGCTATCAACAGATTAGTAATTTCTTGATAACTTTTACCGCACTTCACCAAAAAACTTGATGTTGATTCGTTGCTCCGTGATTTCGTCAATTGCCATTTTTGACAATCAGTAAAAATAAGGACAACAGAAACTAACATAACTGGCACCATACGTACATAGGGTCTCAGGCAACTAGTGCTGCTAGTGGGCGGTGCTTAAGTCTGCTTCATGGCTGTCAGATTGCACCAGCTTGCGTATTTTTTGGGTGACCACGTACATGGAAAATGTGAGGTGACTCAGAAGGGTATCAGATGGATTACATTATGGTTAGGCACAGGTTTAGGAAACAAAATGTAAAAGTATCATTGATTGACAAGTAAGGAGTATCAGCAGGCTGTACAGAAAATCAAGGATGAGGGTAAAGAGCGGAGTAGCATCGAAGAAAAATGGGAATGTATCAAGTAAGGGATATTGAAAGCCACAAAAGAAACTATAGTAACCGTTAATGAGAAATGGACAAGGAAATACTGGATCACGAATGAGATGATTAGAAAGAAAAATGAGAGAAGGAAATGGAAGAATGTGAACACAGAATTAGAAAAAAAGAAGTATAAAGAGTTAAATAATAAATTGAGATGGGCAACAAATAAAGCAAAAGAAGCATGGTGAAAGACATAGTGCAAGGAAATGGAAAGTTTTTAGAGGAAGGGTCAAATTGGTGCACAATACAGCAAGTTTAAATCACTTTCGGGAAGTAAGAAGGGAAGATCTGTGCTAACAGTTAAAGATACATGGGGTAAGATAATAGTTGAACCAGAAAAAATCTAGGAGAGATGGAAGGAATATATAGAAACACTGTATGGTAAAGAACTTAGACCAACAAGGGTAGACATAGAAAAGTAACATGACGTAGAGGAAGATAGCGTAGGTCCAAGCATACTCGGCTATTAGATAGAAGGAGCATTGGGGAGATGAAATGTGGAGGTAGACAACATTCCTGTGGAACTGTTGAAATGTTTAGGAAAATGTGGAAAGAAGACTGTATATGGACTGATTCACAGTATCTATGAGGAAGGAATCTGGCCGGAAGACTGTGAGATCAGTTTTAGTTCCTATTCCGAAAAAGGTAAAGGCTACATAATGTGAGGACTACAGATCAGTAAGTTTGATATCCCTTGCAGCCAAAGTTGTTCTTAGGATAATCAACAAAAGGATAGAGTTGGGTAAATGATTACTAAGGGGATGATCAATTTGAATTAAGAATGGGAAAAAGCACGCATACTGCTATTGCAGTAATGAGATCACCAATTGAGAGGAATATAGAATTCAATCAGGAATATTTGCCTGTTTCGTAGATTTCAAAAAGGCATTTGATGAATTGGGAAAAACTAACGAGTATTTTGCAGAAAACAGGAATAGAATGGAGGTTAATCGGCAACCTGTACATGTCTCAGACTGCTCAGGTGCGAATGGGGAATGGAGTGTCCAGATGGGCAGGATTAGGAAGAGGTATAAGGCAGGGTTGTCTATTGTCACCGGTGCTGTTCAACGTATATGTGGAGGAAATGATTAAGGAGGCATGGGAAGAACTGGAGGTGGGAATGAAAGCCGGCGGGAAATTCGAAAAGCCATTTTTGTGTTCTAATGACCAATCCTTAGTTTGCCAGTGAGCCACAGGATCGTAAGTATTGCTGAATGAATTGGACACCCAGAGCATTAAATATGGGATGAGAATAAATATAGATAAAACAAAAGGGATGCGGTTGTTCAGAAACAGAATTGCTAAGCTAAACGTTAAAATAGGAGGGCAAAAACTAGAGCAGGTGGAACAATTTAAGTATCTCGGCCGTGTTTTGGAACAATCCGGTCAAAGTAGCAGGGACGTAAGGAGAAGAATTGCACTAGGATAAGAGGTTTTCTCAAAGAGGAGGGGGTTGATGACGTTGATTAGGGAGGTTAAGAAAAAGCCCGTCAAAACTTTAACATGGAGCATAGCTATGTACGGCTGAGGCAGGAGGATAGACATAGATTGGAGGCTTTTGAAATGTGGGTGTGGAGAAGGATGGAGAAGTTGAAATGGACCGAAAGGAAAACAAATGAGGAAGTACTAAGTACTATGGGCGATAGGAGGGTTTGTTGAAAGAAATCCTAAGGAGGCAGGAAAAATGAAGGGCATATTGATCGCCAGTGGGATGTTTAAGACAGTAATGAAGGGGAGAATGCTGGGCAAACGAGGAAAGGGCAGGAATAGGATACGGATGTTGGACGGGATGAAGGAACTACACAGAGATGAAGAGGGACTTGATGTAGAATATGCTGCTTGATTGTTTTGTTGGGGGTTACAAATTATTTGTTTGGTAGTTGTGTCCATCCAAAGGCTACCTTAACCGGTAGATTACTTAATAAAAATTGTCACCAACAAAGATAAAACAATCACACAATGGTGATTACTCTTCTGCTAGTTGCCTCGCTTCTAGCACTTGGAAATGAGGGGATGCAACATGGAGTGCGTACTTAGGAGACACTTCCTATGTCCTACATTCGGGGACCGAAATAGGCTAAATGGCAAGTCCAGATGCAGCTTTAGTGTGCTGCTGTGATGTGCCTGTCATAAAACAATGTTTAATTAACACATAGAATTGCCTTCCATCACTTCTTTTGTTAAGCATTTAAATTAAACAATGCTAAAAGCAGGTCAATACATTGACTTGGCCTCTGCTCCATCAAGAAATGCCATTACATGTAATTTAAAAGAACTTCAAAAAAATATCACCTCTCTGACTTTGCATGTAATATTCAAACCACTCTTATACAGTAGCCAACTAGCAACCTCCAGATCCAAATCCGGGAGTGCCGAGATAAGAAAGGCACACTTACCTGGGAGTATTGTTTCAAAGTAATTATCACTAAATCCGAAATATCTGGATAAAATTTATCCTACGTATAACCATAAACCATAAACACAGTAATCAACCCGAAGGTCGGTTTAGTAGGTGATGGTAGAGCTCACCCATGTACCAAGCCCGACGGCGTGTGAATATTCACACATCAGGGTAGGGGGGCCAGTTCCTTTCCCTGTGCCGGTTATGGTTTCCCAGGAAGATCTATATAAATTGATATAAATAATAATAATGTTTTAAATTACAGCTATTATCATTGATTTTTTTTGTTTCAGGAAGCCATAGATTGAAGTAACTTGCAGTATGGCGATGATATAGGTTCACAGTGTGATTAAGTTCCTTCATTTGAAAAATTAGGGTGCCCAGCAAATTCATGATGAAATTATGGTTAATTATGGAATTGATAGCCGGTAATAGGACACATTTGTGAGGTGGACAAGGAATTTTCTAACAGGCCTCATGTCCTTTGCAGACGATTCAAGACGTGGAAGACCAACACTCACGGACGATTTCGCCATAGTGAAGTGGAGAACTTTATCCTATTGGACCAAAGAGCAGCCATCCAAACGATCATGAACGAGACTGATCTTAGTCTGCAAAATTATTCACGAAGAAGTGAACTTGTCCAAGTTGTCAGCACGCTGGGTTCCACAACTACAGAGTCCTTTTCAAAGGTTAGCTAACATTGTGCAACCAGTCATGGGAGATGTTGAATCTTTTCGAGCAAGATGAAGTTTTTTTAGGTTGCTTGGTAACAATGGATGCACCTTGGATCAAACAATATGGTCCAGAGGCCAAAGAGATGAACAAGGAGTTGAAGCACAGCAACTCATCCCTCCTTCCCCCTAGAAGGCTAAAGTGCCGAGATGTCTACAGAGTAGGTCATGCTGTCTGTTTTTGGGACTGTCGTAGAGTCATTTCTGCAGACTATCTGGAGAAGGGTCTGACCATCACTAGTATCTATTACTGCACACTGCTGAACAAATTGCATGAGGCTCTGAAAAAGAAACAGTGCAGTATGATCATCAAAGGTATCAGTCTTCTTGCCGACAATACACCTGCTCACTCATCTCGACGTGCAGTCAAGGAATCAGAGCAATGTAGCTTTGAAATTTTGCCACACCTACCCAATTCCCCAAATCTTATCCCAAGTAAGTTTTTCTTATTCCCAGAACTGAAAAAGCCACTGTGGGGTGGGAGATTTTTGTCATCACAATTAATGTCAGCCAAGAGGTAGAGTAATGGGTTTTGTCACAATCCTCGAGTTGACTTGAACAATGAGGGACTTTGAAAAGTCAAAACATGCTGGGAGAAAAGTATACTTTGTATGGTGACTATCCAGAGAAGTCTTAAGAATAACATATAAAAATTAAGTTCCTACATCAATTATTTTTTAGCAATAATTAAAAGTTTGCAGTAACCTCTATATTTGGTAGTTTTTTTAGGTTCTATATCCATCATGCACTTAGGCCCAGTCATACACATAACAGAATGTTTAGTTTAGTACAACTTTTTACATATAATATCTATTTGCTCAAAAGACAACCAAAAGACCATGAGGGAAGATAAGGTTTTAGGTGAAACATTTGCTCTACTTTGAGGAAGGTTTTTACCCATCACACAACTAGTTATAGACTGAAAATACTTCATGAAATTATCAATTCTTCTCCAATTTAGACAAAGGCTTATTCTTAATTGAGTATTGAATTGATTATGTAGGTCAAGAAGCTTTGTCCTGGTAGCTAGGAAGTTAACTTATTGAACAGCTCTAGGACATTGGATAATAAACAACAAATGTCTTCCTTCAAATCTTATCCTCCCTCCCATTGACAATACTGTTACGTCCCTAGGCTCCTCCACCAATCCTGTACAATGGCGGTCAAAAATGTTGTAGTTATTGATACCACTGATTACAATGTTTTGTTGAAATTAAGTGCATATTAAATTAAAAAGAAGAGGAAATGGATAGCCAATTTTACCCATTGGGAATCGAAACATTACTATTACTGAAAGTTTTAAATAAGAATAATTAGCATCTATGAACCATCAATAATAATATACCATATAAATTGCAACAATAACGGCCTGGTAAATAATGTTTATTGATGACTTCAAGTGATTGACTCCAAATTAAACTCTAATGAGAGCTTAATTGGAGTCAATTGCTATCAATTATTTTAAAAAGAACCATCACAAGAGATACTGGGTGTTTATAAATAATAACAAAAACTAGGAAATTAACCATGGTTTAATATTTTGTACTCTGTACACATCACTGATGAATGAAATATAAAATTTATATCAATTTAACTCATGTTAGCATGTGACCTGAAACATTTTGCACAGGTAAGATAAACTGCTTGCTGTTGCTCTGACAAATCCCAGAACAACAAAATAAAAATAAATTAACCAATTTCAATTCACATAAAATTAACAGAGGGATTGTTGAAAAGAATCACTAAGGCACATAAAACAGAACATACTTCTGCCCTCTATTATACTGCCACATTTGTACCAAATATTTGAGAAGACACCATGAGATTAATTTCATTCAAGACAACTTAATGGGGAACGTAATTCTTAGGATTCTTCTTTTCTTACATCTCCAAATCCTTGGCATTGAAAAGAACTCATGGCAGTGATAAATTATGATAAATTAAATCCGAGCTCTTCCTAATACTTAAGGAAGGGAATAGAGAAATAGAAATGTATAACAGACCACTGACTTCAGATAATCCATAACCAGCACCTGCTAGCCCAAGACTTCAGAGAATCATTTGCTAGGCCAATGATGCCCGATTCTTGCTCCTACACCAACTAATCTAACATGCCATTCTGCAGTGTTTTTAGCATTATTAAACTTATTGTACTTAAAGTTTTCTAATATTTTGAGGAAGAAATGAAAATAATATCCTTCTCACATTCTGCATGTTAGATTATTTTGGTCTAAGGAAATATTCAGCATCTTTTGCATTCTGTTGCCACAAGATATGTATGATTTCAATTGACCCACAGTGAGATACATGCCAAGGCCAAACCGAATGCAGGCTATTGTCATGGACATATTAAATATTAGAAAGGCTAGAAGATATATCTCACTACTGTCAGGAAACTACTGTTTTGCACTCAATCTCAAATCATTATAATGCAAATTTCACATTGTGACTGCTACATTCCATTTTACCTTTAATTACATACACAAATTTCCACTTCAATTTAGCTCATTCCATATTTCTCACTCTATCCCCTTCCAAATATTATTATTATCTGGATTCACACTGGTTCACTGCATGGGTTACATTCACCCTAAACATAAAGAGTCTCCATGACACACAGAACCAAATCTGAATGGTTGCTTTTGTTGTTAAAAATGTAAAAATATTGAAGGTGCCAAAATAACATCCAGCTGAACTGTTTAACTCAAAATATAATACACGCACTTGCAAAATCATATGCCCAATTATAAACAGTTACCCCATTATGTACTTTATATACACGATGCACAAAATGAGTGAAAATGAGACTCAAACGT
Organism: Hetaerina titia; assembly: GCA_037158775.1. Classification (NCBI taxonomy): domain Eukaryota; kingdom Metazoa; phylum Arthropoda; class Insecta; order Odonata; family Calopterygidae; genus Hetaerina; species Hetaerina titia. The sequence continues at coordinate 100,127,497 of CM073776.1, forward strand.
AGCACATAATAAGGAATGAAGATGGCCACAGGATGAGAGGTGTACGGCAAAATATATAGCCACATGCATGCAGAAGTGGTGATAATGATGATGCCTGTTTCCTGAGCAAGAAACTGCTAACTTGACTCACTCACATGTGCACAGACTAGAAAGGCCTATAATCTGAATAAATCCACTTATCCTATCCTCCTGCCTCATAGCTAGAGACACTGAAGTACTCGTAACAATTTTGAATGGAAAATACAACTTGATCGGACACTCACTTAGGGCACTTTCTGATAAGCCCTGGCACAACAACGCCAAGGGAGATACTCTTGTGGGATGCACAAATCAGCATCTGCATCCAATGTCACATTCAGGCTTGAAACACACAAAAATGAAATGGGAAATTTTCGGTAGAAGATATTCATTACCCTCAAAATTAAATGTCAATAATGTCAGATCATTTGCAGACAATGCTTCTGGTAAAATAATCACCTTCAAGTCATTATAACCAACAAAATAAGAATAAAATAAATAAGTGCACTAAAAGGATTCATTTACATGTTAAGCAGGTGTGTGCAAAATCCTTCTTGTCAAGACCTCAAAACACGCAGTATTAAAATATTGATAATTTCTTTGTGAAATCCCAACTCATTATCAACACTAGCTTCCAAATTACATGGAGACTACCAGGAATAACTAACGCAGCAATAACATATCTTCATGTCACACAGAAGGTAGCTAAAATTAACACGCACCTCTCTCACACCATCTACTCCACTCACTGTGTGACACCCATGTATAGTCGACATCATCCATTGTCCACCTAGGGCGACTAGGGTTGCTTCATGATCCCTGTTCTCTTGGATAAAGAACTGCTGTATTGGAAAGAAAAAGTTGCCTTGCAAGCAAAACAGGCACGGTTTCCAAATGGGTGGGCACATCAACTCTCTTATCCTCCCTCTCCAATTCTTACCCTGATAGTTACATCTCTGCGGAGAGCAAAACTTGAGATCCACTTGGTCAATGAAATGGCAAACCCACAAACCCAAGGGCCCATTCTAGCGGGCCCAGTTCTTTCAATCACCACCACACAGGATGCGTGGGCTCTCAAGCACAAGCAATGCAAATCATGTTTCATGAATTACATGACAATCTATAGTTACAGAATTAATACTTCAGGTGACTTGTAATTGGATGAAGGTCTTCTCCATTAGTCCACAATTTAGTGCAGATGCAATTACATGTGACGCAGTCAGGAGTGATTTTTGGGGAGGAGACATTAATTAAATGAACATCTACCACCATTGTAATGAATCATTCGGAATGCCAACTTTCAGCTATTCCATTCAAAGATATGAAGGGGTGAAGGGGGGGGGAATTGTAACCTGGACAAAGGGTGTGTTCTAAGCTTTAGGAGAACTACTCCAAGACAAGGATTTTAAAGTTGCAATTACCAGGTCAAACCATTCAGAAGTAGGCCACTAATATTCTTTTCCTTGCCAAGGATGAGCTTAGTCATTAATATTTTTTAATCAGTCATTTCCCTAGGTATTGGAACAACGTAGATCTTTCTGCATCAGACTTTACATTATCAGGCATTCACTCATGCACACTTTTTAAATCAATCACACATGCTGCAAGGATTGACACACAAGGGCAGCCATTTTGCCAAATAGACCTTGATCCCCCTCGGACTAACAGGATCTGGAGTCTGCAACTTCTCTAACTCCCAACAGTCTTAATGCACATTTTATTCCACTCTGTAGCAAAATCCAAAAGAACAGGGCATAACAACACATTTACTTGGGAGTTAGTTAAAAGAAATAAAAAAACCAACGATAGATAACCAAACTGTGTGGAGCACTCAAGTCCATATTTAAATGATATATTCATATGCATGAAATCTGGCTTGGATTGACTCATTGGTGATGATTACAGCTGTACATTCCGCTATGGCATCAGAAGTGTGATGACACAATAGAAATCAGTTCTAAATAACTAAGGAGTAACCTTTTGACTTGCTCTAGTGGAAATCCTCAACACCCACACACTCACCGACACAAACCAAGGTACAATAACAAACTCTCTCCTTGAAAGCACTCTTTAAGTAACACACACACACACAAAACATTAGCATGCACACAATCTTTACCATTCTCCAACTCTTCAACTAATATATCTAATTTGGGATAAACTTCTCTCAGAACCACTCTCTTTCACAACAGAACCACTTACGGCTTACACACCATGGTGAATAACTCGACCATGCACTGCACATTACCAGTTTTCAGCCCGAGAACACATCATGCTTCTTCCACTAAGGACAGGCAATGAAACAAGCCTCATGGGATTTGAAGGTGGGGAGAGGTGGTCCAGCTTTGATTCCCATCCTCTCTCTCGGGATCTCCTCTGTGCCTCCAGCCACACCGTCTAAGTAAGCACACACCCTTGCCCCCACTACACTCAACGCTGGTAAAACTGCACGCACACATGCACGCATACACACACTCACATGCACGGCAAGACTCCAACGAACATTTCGCGTAAACCAATTGCTCGCAAGGGCCTCTCCCTCCCCTCTCCTACCTTTGTCCTCTGCTCACCCGTCCCACTGGTCCTAATTGAGGCCCATTCGCTACGACACGGGATGCCCCCATGCGTACAAATGCAAATATGAGACACATGTGACACTGGATAAACAAAGCTACACTTAATGGCATTGAAAAACATTCTCAGGTGACAGGAGTCAAGTGCGACAACAAGTGCACTAAGCACTTCCTGGGTCACCACCAAACAACACCATTTTTGAAGGCAAGGTGGTGGAAAGAGTATGATGCAAGCATCACAGATGATGGCTGATGGCGTTTTGATGAATTATGGGAGTGAGCAATGCAATGGATGTGAATTTGAGTCCCTTCCCCAGCACAACAGTGCCGAACCTCCTCCATTCCACAAACACCCCATCTCTTTTGATGTGCCAAAACAGAGAACAATAGTGGCTTCAACTCTGCGGCGGCATTCTCCCAAGGGAGGGTTGGTGGGGAGGGTGGACTTTGGCAGTGGGCCTTCGAAAGAGTCACAGAAGTCCCTCGATGTGGGGGAGATGGCAGTGGCAACAAAGCTTACTGGATCGACTCATCCCTTCAAAGTGATGCACAATCGAACTTGACACCCTTACTTATGAAGATCTCATCATATGAATTCTCCTGGGATAGCTCCAGCGCTTGGTGTTTCTTGAGGACTAACAATGTGTAGAACTTCTGAGCAACCTGCAATTTAAGAGTGACAAAAAATGAAAATTAAGTCGGAGGCTGTAAAAAAATAATTAATAAGCTCTACACCAGTGCATCACAGTTACCAAATCATCTTTAGGTTAAAAATGGCAAGAGAGACAGCTTACTTAACCAGATAACCCATGAAAGTTACCAAATGTAAAATAATTTCCTTAGTTTTTGCAGATTGATTTGAAGAAAAAAATGGGATCGTCGTTTAACTGTTAGGGAGATAGCAGAGGAAGTGAACATTAGTTTAGGATCCTGTCAGACAATTTTGATAGACATTTTGGGCATGACACGCATAGCATCAAAATTCATCCCACAGATGCTGACTGATGAACAGAGACAAAAACGTGTGGACATTAGTCAGGAACTCCTGGATCGAGCCAATGCTGACCCAGAGTATCTTAAAACCATCATAACCGGTGAGGAAACCTGGGTTTACGGTTATGATGTTGAGACAAAGACCCAGTCTTCTCAGTGTAAAGGTCCTCATTCTCCTCGACCAAAGAAAGCTTGCATGTCCCGGTCCAATGTGAAGGTCATGCTGGTGTGTATCTTCGATTGGCAAGGACCGATTCATTACGAATAAGTCCCTCAATGTCAAACCGTCAACAGAGATTTTTACTTAAAGGTTATGAAAAGGCTGAGGGTCGCAGTGAGCTGAAAGGGGCTGGACATGTGGAGAAACAATGTATGGCATTTCCACCACGATAGTGCACTGGCTCACACGGTGCTGATTGTGAGAGTTTTTCACCAGAACCGGAACTTCTGTGATCCCACAGCCACCCTACTCCCCAGACGTGGCTTCATCAGACTTTTTTTTAGTTTCCAAAGCTAAAATCAACGTTGAAAGGGCACCGATTCGACTCTGTTGTGGACATTGGAACTAATTGTATGGCGGACCTGAAGAGGATCCCTAAGGCAGCTTATGAGGCAGGGTTCGAGAGCTGGAAGACGCGTTGGCAAAGGTGTGTCGTCAGCCAAGGCATGTACTTTGAGGGCGACAAGTTCGATTAAGCTGTATCCGTCGACATAAAGAAGTTATGAAATCTTTTTTTGATCACACCTTGTAGTGACAGGAAAGTGATCTACTTGACCTTGTAATCTGTTTGGCTGGAAAAGATTCATGGTCTGAAAAGAATACCCCGTTGAACTCTTCCACCAAGATACAACATCTTGACATTTACAATTCTACTTTCACCATATACTGCCTTGTCTACAAGATTGTGCCTATTCTTAAACATATGCAACCAACCATTGCACACTATGAAGTCTCCGATTCCCAATACTGTGGTGATGTGCAATGCTTTTTCTCTTATGATGATGCCAATCAAGGGGATGATTGACTACACAGGCCTGCAAAAAAAAATTTTTTTGGTGCCGAGAATCTTTGTTGATTTTAACTATATTTGTAAAGCTGAATCCAAATATGAAATCCGTTTTTATTTAACAGCTCTACTTTTTTAGATATGGCACATCTTACGATTAGTTGTTTTAATATTTGATATATTCCGGAAAATAATTTTCAAAGTTAAATAAATCTATAAGTATACATGAGAATATATGGTAAAAGAAAATAGGAAAAATATTACAGACTTTGTGAAACGTGCATACTTGGGATATTTTGGTGTTAAGCTTGGTGACCAAGATAAAATATGGGCACCGCATTTTGTGTGTAAAACATGTACTGAACATCTGCGGCAATGGACAACAGGACAAAGGAAAAGTCTAAAATTTGGTGTGCCAATGGTGTGGAGAGAACCTGTAAACCATATTGACGACTGTCATTTTTGCATAGTAAATGTTTCGGGAATTAATCGAAGAAATCGCCCCAAGTGGACATATCCAGATTTGCCTTCAGCTAGACGCCCGGTACCCCATTCAGAAGAAATACCGATCCCAATATTTCAGACGTTACCAGATATATCTAAGGAAGAATTTGAGTTATTTGAAAACATTTCTCATTCTATTGACGATAGTGGCAGTGACTACGAGGGGGTATCAACAATTCCTCAACTATTTAATCAATATGAACTAAGCGATCTTGCTCAAGAACTGAACTTATCGAAGGAAGCATCCAAACTACTAGCATCAAGACTGCATGAAAAGAATTTACTGCAACCCGGTACAAAAATAAGTTTTTATCGCACAAGGGAAAAGGATATGCTACCCTTCTTTACTCAAGAAGACAATCTTACATTTTGTTTAGACGTTAAGGGTCTTTTGGAAAAAATGGGCCTACTATCACAATATGACGCTAGTGATTGGCGTTTGTTTATTGATAGCTCCAAGCGTAGTTTAAAATGTGTACTTCTTCACAATGGTAACAGGTTTGGTGCAATACCAATCGCTCATTCAACTAAAATGAAAGGAGAATACGATACAATAGCATTGGTCTTACAGAAGATAAAATACCAGGAACATCGCTGGGCGATTTGTGTAGATTTAAAAATGGTGAACTTTCTTCTTGGGCAGCAAAGTGGCTACACAAAATATCCTCGTTTCTTGTGCCTCTTGGATAGCAGGGACAGACAAAACCACTGGATTAAGAAGGAGTGGCCTAAGAGAGAAAACTTGGTTGTTGGGAAAGAAAACATCATTGCTGAATCTTTAGTTGAAAGAGAGAAAATCATCTTACAGCCTCTACATATTAAACTAGGCCTAATGAAGCAATTTGTAAAGGCTCTTGACAAGGATGGACCATGCTTCGGCTACTTAAGACTAAAGATGCCCCATATAAGTATTGAAAAACTTAAAGCTGGTATTTTTGAGGGGCCACAAATCAGACAACTTACAAAGGATCCTGCTTTTGTCGAGTCAATGAATGAGATTGAAAAAAATAGTTGGATGTCATTTATTGAGGTCATAAAAAATTTTCTAGGAAATCACAAAAGTGAAAATTATATTGAGCTGGTAAACATTATGCTCAGTAACTTCAAATCACTTGGATGTAATATGAGCACAAAAATTCACTACCTACACAGCCACTTAGACAATTTTCTTGGAAGTTTAGAAGACACAAGTGAAGAACAAGGTGAAACATTTCACCAGAATATAAAAACAATGGAAGCTCGCTACCAAGGAAGATGGGATAACCAGATGATGGCAGATTAATGCTGGTGCTTAAAACGAGACTGTTTGAACAAAGTGCACTCAATAAAATCACGCAAAAGAAGCTTCGGATGTGTTGAGTGATGTTTTTATGTATTTTTTTCTTTTCAATTTGTTTTTTACAGTAAAAAATTTTAGTATTTGTGTTCAATTGTATTGTAAAGTTCTATTGTGTTTGTGGGTGATTTAACAGCCCTAGAAATAAATCAAGTCTTTATATTTAGTGGGTTATATTATTAATATACGAGGCATATTCTTAAAGTAAGTACCGTTTGCTTATATTTAAATATTGGCGCTTCAGAACAAAGTTTTGCTCCTGCAGCGCCATCTACTGATTCATTGAGAAGCTATAGCAGCATTTGTTTTGTTTCAGAAGTCGTTTGCTTGTCTGTGAATGCAAACAACAATGTCCGCGACAATCGTTGATCCCGCCAGTGCGTTCTGTCATACGATTCTTGCATGCAAAAGGATTGTCGGCTGCAGAAATTCATCGGGAATTATGCCTATTTTATAAACCTACAGTTGTGAGTAAAGGAAAGGTTAGGCAATGGTGCTGTGATTTTAAAAATTAACGAACAAATGTCCATGATGAAGAGCAAAGTGGTAGGCCCAGTATTCTGACCAATGAAATTGTTTCACAAGTGGAACTAAAACTGCGATGTGATCGTCGATTGACAATTAATGGCCTGGCTGAACAATTTCCTCAACTTGGACGCACTACTGTCTACAATATTGTTACGGAAAACCTCGGATACCACACATTGCGTGCAAGGTGGGTACCGAAAATGCTCACCGACCACCACAAAGAGCAAAGAATGTCCAGTGGAGGAGAGTTTTTGGGTCGTTGGGAACTCTTTCAACCACCCACCGTACAGTCCTGACTTTACACCCAGTGACTACTTCCTCTTCTTGCACTTGAAACAGTGGTTCGGTGGACAACGTTTCGAAACCGAAGAGGAACTCAAGAATGGCGCTGTCGATTGGTTCAACCCTCAGGCGGAGAGTTTCTATGCAGAGGGGTTAAAGAAGCTGGTGCAGCGGTACGAAAAATGCTTTGAAGTGAACGGCAATTATGTAGATAAGTGAAGTAGGTTTGTAGCTAACTAAAAGTGCCAATAAAATGTGTTTCATATGAGTATATTTTTTCCTGTTACCAAACGGGCCTTACTTTATGAACACGCCTCGTAATATTCCCATATCATCATGTAGAAGATTTTTTTATGCAAGTAACAACATATCTATATCTTGAAAACTATAGCTGATAGGAAAAAACTAGTGTCATAATTGGATTCAGCACCCCAATTGTTCTTTAAATCAGCATTAAAAGCTCCGGCACCAAAACCACTGTTGGCCAGTGTTATATATCACTTAAAAATGCGGTATTCTCAGTAATCCTTATAATTTCCCACACATGGAATTCGTGACATATTTACTCAATTTAAGCAAATGTCTAAACTGGCTTTCATGTTTCAGAATTGAATACTGATTTTTCATTATTGTATTCAGTGCAGAGGCTGACAATCTTAGACGTTTCACCAGATTAGTATGGGTGGCATCATGAAAATCAACCTATTCCAAAATTTTTATTTTTCCTTAATTGAAAATTTTCTTATTTTGCCACGTCTTACCATTGTCAAGTAGGATTAATTTTTTCCTTAGGAATTGAGGAAAACCTTACACGTCTGACCCTAGAGTGTGACTTACCTCACTGTTTGACTGGTGCAATCTGTTGCCCAACTTCAAAATAAAATTATATTTGATTCAGTGTACTTTCGATGCAATCAAACCAGTTCAATACTCATTTATTATTCAGGAGCCTATTGCTGTTATAACTTGTATATCAAGACTGTGCAAATAATACCAGTTGTCAGGCTCTGGTTCTAGCATTTTTCTCACTTCATCATGTTTGGTTTAGAAGTCACATCATTACACAAATTTTCAACTTATGTGAGAAATGAATTATTTCCCACAGGTGTTATTAAAATTCATCAGTTGCGTAACCAACTCTTAGAAATTATGAGTTCAAGTAAAATGGAAACTCATACAACAAGCATAATTTGTACCAGATATAAACTAATGCAAAATACAAAAATACGTTCCATGCCAAAAAAAAATAATGCCAAAGTTTTATTCAAAGAAAATTATGTATACATTGTTAATGATTGTGAATCATGTTTATCTACTCTTCTATTGTGAAATGAAGCAACAAGGAATGCAAACACTCTTCGTAAATACAAAAAGAATGAAAATGGTTTCTTATTTGTTACATAGCTAATTCCTTTTTACTAGGAAGTTGTCTACAGGCATTTGTTTTTGCCAACGGTTCATAATTTGATTAAAATGGTACTCAGAATAGAATATCATTAAACAAATTTCTGGCATGCATAGCCCCCAAACTTATTACAATGATGCCTTGTATGTATAGAATGATGCAATACTTTCCCATGACCCGTACATCATTAATACCCTTTTCTTCAGAACTTGATGTTGAAACCTGGGTGGTGTTTTAAATAAAGTGTGTGGAATTACAAAATCAACAATTTCATTTATGTTATGCAAATTCCATAAAGTTACGATGGAGACTACAAATTCAATTCTCTTTTACAGTTACGAGTACAAATATAGGTTTACTTTGTATCTTTTCCAAAAGTGACTCATCTCATCAAAATAAAAACCTGCTGCGCCAGGTTTTTATTTTGATGAGAACCCTCAGAATCTATGAGCTTTTCGAAGTGGCCAATGGAGTTCTCAGCTGCCTTGACTCGGAGCTCACCACTTCACCTTGCATCGCAGTGCCAAGGATACCAGTTCTTCTTGTAAACTTCTCTAACAACTCCTGTCCCCCAAAAGTACTTCTTCCACTGTTGATGATTGTGATGTCATCTAAATGAGGTCGGCAAAAATCAATTTCCACTTCTCACATATGATATTCTCACTGATAGTGCTGCATTGTAATTGCTTTTTGTTTATCAATATGAGAAGCAACCTTTCAACATACTTGAGAATATGTGCCTGTTGTATAGACGTTCTTGTTACTCCCTTTGAAGCCTCTATCGCCTTAATCTTATTCTTGAAGAAAATGGAAATCGTTCATGATGACCAATTGTTGGTGCACACTAGATGAGCCACATTCACACCTTGTTCCCATACTTATCATTACTACTGTTATTTTTATTCTCCTACGACTGTCCTCTAGCAGATATTTTGTTCGGGGACATTTTAAAAACTTTGCTCAAAATATTATTAAACTTTGAAGAAAAAATCACGCATAATAACATGCCCGAACACAAGTTTGTAAAAATGAGGGATCACCTGTAACATTAAGATGCTAGCAGAACAAGTGCTAAACACTAACTGAAATAGAAGGCATGCAATCAATGTAGGAAGTCCCTTCTCCTCACTCAATATGCAAAAGTTTGCTCATTAAGCTTGTCACTTCAATAAAAACAAACAAAAAGAATAAAGACAAGGAATGTATTCAATTATAATTACTCAAGTAGTCTGGTTGACAATGTTAAATTTATTCATTCCACGGTTGAATCTATGAGTGATAAAAATGGAAAAAGTGATTCTAGAAATGGGTATAGAGAATAGCATCACTCATCGCTGTACTTTCAAGAGCAAATTTACATCAACACTAATCCAGTAGAGTAGGGATTATGATTAATGGTTTGAAAGGTATCATTACACAGCAATTATCACACAACATTTCAATTAACATTCATTTTATGCATATTTTACACATATTTGCAAGTCATGTACGAGTATTGTTTGGGTGAGAAAATATATTAGAAATTTCTGAAATATTTACAAATTTCCACTTTCTCGAGGGTATAATGACATTTCTAAACGATCCCATATTTTTTGACATTAGACAACACTTGTTGTTGGTCACATAAAGGAATTTGAAATTGGTATACAACTTACCTGCTTTTTACTGTTGCGCTGAGTCATGTCCGTAAAACGAATTCGGTCATCACGGCTAAGCTTACTTTTAACAATGTGATACATGTGGGCAGCACGCTTGTTCAGCACACGTTCTTCGAACTGTTCGTACGTCTCATCAACTTGCTGCTGCATCTCCTCACCCTGAAAAAAATGCCAAACATTCTCAAGTCACCTACATTATACAGCCAACAGCTTCCCACTACTTAACACAAACACCATTGAAAGGACAGTCCAGCTGCAGAACTACTCATAAATAAAAATGGCAAATCTTTTTGTATTTTTTTTGGTAAATTTTTATGAGTTGCTGAGATTCCAATCATCACTTCAAATTTTTGTCATTACCACCATCTACTGGAACACCTAGGTACTTCTTAAATGCCTGCTGACCGGCATTGAGTGGAGTACAGGCACAAACATTGAAATAAATTGTTTGGACAATCTTGTGGTCAATTTTTTATAAATGTATTCTGTATAAAATCACAGCCCAACTGGGTTGACAATGTTTTTTTTTGTCTGACTGTTGCAATGATCCTTCACGTTTGCCAACGTTTGGAGACATTATCCAGTGAGTGCTTCATGAGGAAATATAATAGGAGGAATAGAGCACTCCTATTTCATCTCCTTAATATGCACACACACGAGTAATTTATTTAAATATCAACTGTAAATCAGGGTCAGCCTTTGGCAACCAAACCACAAATTTTTATGACAAAAGTTGGGACTGTCCAAGGATTTTGTTCATCAAGAGGCCCACTTGTACTGGAGATTGACCTGGAAGACTATAATTTTTCCAGCAGCTAATCTCTACAAACAATGTCAATTGAAAGATCTGAAATGTCCAGATTTTTAATCAGAAACTATCGCAAAGTCGATGGTGCAGCGGACAGCCTAAAATGCTGCTCTGCAGGAAACAGACAAGCTGCCAAATGTACACTTATGCCCATAAATTACAAACAGCCTCAGACGGTTGAAAATATGCATACTTGACCATATAATAAGAATGCAATTTTAGAAATTTCATGCTTATGCAGATGCTCATCTCATAGAGATCACTCGAAATATCAATTAATTTTGTGAATGCCATGCGTAGGTCTTGCCTTGACCAATTTATTTTAAAAGTAAACTATAAGGCAATAACATGTACCTTGGGCATCACTCTTTACATACCCTCCTCATTTTCTCAGGTTTCTACTTTAGGTGATAAATTCTCCATGGACCAAATGGAATAACTTTCATTTAAAGCTACAACACAGGACACAGCTTCAAATTAACCCCAAATTATTTAATGGAAACATCCTCCTTGATTGATGGGATCCAAATGGCTGCCAGGGTAAGTTGAACTCAATCCTTTCATATCCCACACAAATCAGAAATATCTTTGTCATTTATATTTTCATAGTTGCATTACAAACGAAAAGTGAAGAATCAGGCGTGATATTGTGGAATCGAGACATAATGAAAACTTTGTTGCAATTTTCCACAGTTAAACTTGGAAACTGTGGAAAACTTTAACTGTGGAAAATTGCAACAAAGTTTTCATTTTGCATTACAAAGCTTGAGACCTCATTTTGACACAAATTTTAGTCAATTACATGATCTCTAGGTCATGCTTTGAGGCTTCAAGCTTCAATGTTCATTTTCTGGTTCACCAAGTGAGTTGCAATCCAGCATAAGAGTTGGTTCGAGTTGGTTTCTAGGCTGAAAATAGAAAAGGATGCACCTCCAGGGGTCCATTTCCCAGGGCAGAGGAGTGGTTTGCCTACAGCGGGATGCACATGAGTGTAAAAATGGCCACTCTTTTTTGAAAATGCAATTACATGAAAATTTCAAGAAACTGTAACAGTAACTTTAACGGAGTCACCCGCTATGTGTGCATTATAATGCAACCATTTCAGAGAGTAAAAATCATTCGCCTTGACCGGGATTCGAACCCGGATCCCTCGATATCCGGCCGAGTGCTTTAACCAATTAAGCTACCGAGACGTCCTCTTACACTCTGAAATTTTGGGGGCTTTAAAGGAACAAGATGTTATGACAAAATACCGTACATACAATGTCACAGGCATTCGTAGTCGTGCGTGACGCGCCACAGTCCACGATGTTAATAAAGCCAATTGGGATCCGGGTTCGAATCCCGGTCAAGGCGAATGATTTTTACTCTCTGAAATAGTTGCATTACATGAAAATCCTTAAAAGGAAAGGTGGACTGAAGAAGGTGCAATGATTAACATGAAAATGGAAAATCAAAGAGTTGCAATGACAAGGGACCTCCCTTGTACATGCATATTTTATTATGAGTGTACGAGGGCGGTTCGATAAGTACCTGTGTTAGAAATGAAGAAACCATTTTTCCAAAATTTTTTTTTTAATTTTTCAACATAGTCCCCTTTTAGAAAGATACACTTCTCCCAACGTTCCGGCCATTTTTTTAACCCCTCCAAAAAAATAGGATTTGTCTGTCTCAGTGATAACTTTCTATTTTGAGCTAATTTTTTTTCCAGCAAGCCATTTCTTCAATTTAGGGAATAAGAAAAAGTCGCAGGGAGCCAGATTGGGTGAATACGGGGGTTGCGACAGCAATTCATCACATAGTTCATGCAGTTTGGCGGCGACAACTCCAGATGAATGTGCTGGTGCATTATCGTGGTGAAACAGCACCTTCTCTTTCGCCAAATGCGGCCGTGTCTCCTTCAATTTTTTGTCAAAGCGGTCCAATAACTCACTGTAGTATTTCCCAGATTTATTCTTCCTTTTTCTAAAAAACCCATAAGAATGGCACCATTTGCATCCCAAAAAACCGTCACCATGAGCTTTCCAGCCAATCGGACCATCTTCGCCTTCTTTGGAGCAGATTCACCGGGAGAAATCCATTGTTTTAATTGTTGCTTGGTTTCTGGTGTAATGATGATCCAGGTTTCATCAACAGTGATAACTCGATGCAAAAACACCTTCGGATCTCACTTAAATTGCTGTAAATACTGCTTCAAAGTTGACAGCTGGATCCGCTTGTTGTCCACCGTGAGCAATCGCGGCACTCATCGGGCCGACATTTTTTCATCGCCAACTTATCATGCAAAATAATAATTGCCGTTCCGGTCGACACACCCACTGCCTCTGCTACTTTGCCCACTTTCGTTCGTCGATCAGCGAGAATCATGGTGTGGATTTTTTGAATGATTCCCTGGGGTAGCCACGTCTGCCGGGCATCCTGGTCGCTCCTCATCAAAAGCAGATTTTCACCCACATTTAAATTCGTTGAACCAATGTCTAACTCTGGTCATAGATGGCGAGGTGTCCCCATAAACAGCATCCAACTCTGCTTGCATTTCTTCCCATCCAAAAACAAAAAGCGAATTACCAAACGATACTGCTCTTTTTCAATCTTAGCGAAAATCTCGAAAACACGTCTTACTCGAATGGCTGCCAAATCCAAACTAACCTTTAAATCAGTCCGAAATTTGTTTCACCGTCATTTTATAGATGGCAGCACACGATGATAACATAAACTTCCCTCAGGAATGCCCTTTGTAGTCAAACTCGGGTACTTATTGAACCGCCCACATATCACCAGAAGACATACCACTTTGCTGCTCTTTTCAATTTAAAATTCTTTCTTCTTTCGGATTCTGTTTACTCCAATTTACTGTATGCAGTTCATCAACATCAATTTCCCTGTCCTAGAATATTAGACCTATCAACCTAGCACACAAATCCTACATAGGTATGCTCTTGTAAAAATATTTTCTGATTTGACAGTGATATGTTCTACGGCATATGCTCACCGAAATACTGAGTTCATCAGAAAAGGAATTTCAGAAAAAAGGTAGAGATGAGTTCTGTGGGAAAGAGAGAACTGAGTGGAGATATGGACACCCAGAGGGAGCACTCACGTGAACAGATGCAGGGAACTCGTAGTCTTCATGCCACGGCGTTGTCGCACCTCTCTCCGAAATGGCACCCGGTGTCTGGGCATGGTGGGCTCCTTCCTCATATCCCATGTTGGCCATTGGTGGATTATTCTAAAAAGTACAAGTCCAGTTGATATGCACATGTCACACTTGATGGAACACATATTAAGTTGAATCAAGAATCAACAATTATAATTCAAAAAAGTGAAAATATATTACAAAATTAACACTCATATACAAGCAACCAACTGCTTTCATAACACTTTTTAATGGTTTGTTCTCAACAATATAACAAGCAACATTTTGGTAGCGCCACAACCCAAGGAATACACCAATTTCATATTATGTTTCATGCAATTGAACCCAGCATATGAAATAAGTTTCCTTAAAAATCATATGCCTATCAGAGCCAAATTCTGGACTTTTTGCCACGTATGTGGCATCAGGGCATTCACATTTAAAAACGTCATTTCATGAATGTGAACAAAATGAAAAAATCAACTGTGCGGCACTTCCTTTAAAAATATCACCATACCATGGAATATGAGTTACCCTCTAATAAGGAGATAAAAATATTGGAAGGTGATTTAGCTTTTGTTTAGTATTGCAATTGATTATAGTTTGATGCCATTTACCGGAACTGAATGCAAAAATGAAGCAAAGAACTAAATCAGCTTAGTAACCATTGCTTCAACATATTAAATTAAGCTTTTGCATTATTTCTATCTGAAAATATACATATCAAAGAAACCCTGACATTTCACACACCCCAGTTAACAGAGGCTGGCAGTAGCAATGTTCAATCACTTCAATGCATGCATATTAAATGCCAATGAGTGAGAAAAGAGGCACCCCACATACCTGGTCATATCCCATGTTCTCCATGGGAGGCAGGTTCTCCGCCACGGGCTGCAGGGGCATCACATTATCAACCACCACAGGCCCATTTTCCATCACCTTGGGATCAGCTTCTCCCGCAACTAGGTCCAGGGCCCCAGGAACAATCCCTTGGCCTTCCACCACACTTGCAGCCAGTGCCGACAAGTCTGGTGCCTCTCCCGTCGCTTGCTGCTCCAGGATGGAGTGAACCTTTGGGAGGAAAGTATAATGCATACTACCATGATCAAAAAGTTCCCGGAATTTATTCAGAAAATTAAAAATACAAGTTTATTCATCTAAATCTATATTGTCCCCTTCAAAGTAATCCCCATCGACTGCAACACACTTATGCCAGCGCTTGATCCAATTGAGATTGAGAAATAAAAGGAGCATTCCCCTTTTTCAGGAAGAGTCTTCCGTCATCATTGTTGAGATGGGAAAAACCGACACAAAGACGTCTAGCGTTAAGTGACCACATTCGCTCTTTACATTGTCCAAGCGGTTCGCGGATGCGGTTCAATCCATTCGGACGATGACTCCAAGCAAAGTGAAAGTGTTCACTTAATTCCCCAAATTCTGCTTCAGGTTATCGCCACTAGCGGTAATGACTAAATAAATAAAGGGGTAAATTAAATTTAGAGAGATTAAGCGTAGAAAATATTGATTTGAGATTTCATTTTTTCCACGAACAGGGATCAGAATACTCGTAATATTGTTCGACGCGGTAGGGTCATGTTCAGGTAAAAAATTAGTCTGGTGTGCATTCAGCCCTTGCCACACACCCCAGCGGTGGCTTGCAAAGCACAAATAAATACAAACGAGATCAAATTTAAACGCTCATGTCCCGATCAAGGCATTATTCATGCATTAGTATTCATCCGATTGAAAAAAAATAAATTAATTTAAACTCAGTTTTAAAGGCTCCGAAAGAAATGGAATCTTTTATACTTTAAGGAATGGTACATAGCTAAAAATACTTCTTCCTGTGGAGTGCTGTTAGTTTTGATTTCCCATATTCATGAATGCTACGTTCTCTTATGAGGCACCATTCGCTCACAACTGGAAAATACAGAAATGACGGAGGTTAGAATCCCACAAGATGCGAGCAAGGGCTTAAAAGACTCTTCGCCGTCAGTCTACCACCTCAGGGCACCCACACACCACCCTCAACGTCACAAGCAGCAATGAATTCTGCGCCCGTTGCCATCATGCGTGTTCTCTCGTTGGCTGATCCCACGTCGACGTCCACGCCACTCCCCACGACGCG
Source organism: Hetaerina titia (assembly GCA_037158775.1). Taxonomy (NCBI): domain Eukaryota; kingdom Metazoa; phylum Arthropoda; class Insecta; order Odonata; family Calopterygidae; genus Hetaerina; species Hetaerina titia. The sequence goes on from CM073776.1 coordinate 100,143,873, forward strand.
GTCGAATTAGGAACCCCTGATGAATGGCCGCCTCCCTGAACCCCCCGAACCAAGCATGTCCCTCGACCAAACGCAATATATTTAGAGGCGCGCATGCGAACGCGTGCGCTTTTCCTCCGCGGACATACTACCTTGATCAAAAAGTTCCCGGAATTTATTCAGAAAATTAAAAATACAAGTTTATTAATCTAAATCTATATTGTCCCCTTCAAAGTAATCCCCATCGACTGCAACACACTTATGCCAGCGCTTGATCCAATCCTCGAAACATTTTTTATATTCGGTTTTCGGTATGTCAATCAGTGCTTCCTGCGATTTTTCCATTACTTCCTCTCGGCTGCTAAAACGCGTTCCCCGTAATGGTTTTTTCACTCGATTGAACAGAAAGAAGTCACAGGGAGCCAAATCAGGTGAATTCGGTGGCTGTTGGATGGTATTTGTTGCATTTTTCGTCAAAAAATTACGAATAATGATAGCACTGTGCGACGGTCTCAACACACTGTGCGACGATTTCTGGTCTCTTTCGGCGAATTGCTTCACACAAACGTCTCATAACGCCCAAATAATACTCTTTGTTTACTGTCTGGCCTTCTGGCAAAAATTCATGATGCACTACACCGTTGTAATCCATGAAAACCGTCAGCATTGCCTTCTTTTTTGACTGAAAACGACGTGGTTTTTTTGGTCTCGGCTCATTTGGTGAACGCCATTTACTTGCCTGATGTCTGGATTGCGTGTCGTACTCATAAACCCACGCCTCGTCTCCAGTAATGATCCTTTTGATGAATGTGGTATCGGATTCAGCCTCGCAAATCATGTCTTTTGCGACGTCAACACGGTCTCTTTTTTGCATGAAATTGAGGTCTTTTGGCACCAACTTTGCTGCTACACGACGGAAACCCAAATCATTAACCACAATGTCTTGGGCGGATCCATAGGCAATGTTCAAGTCCTCCGCTATTTCTCTGATGGTTAATTTGCGGTTATTGACCAACATTTCCTTTACTTTATCAATTTTTTCACCGACTTTTGATGTCGATGGTCTGCCACTGCGTTCATCATCTTCGATTGACTCACGACCACTTCTGAACTGCTCGTGCCACTGGTAAACGACCGTTTTTTTTAGAGAATCGTTGCCGAAACACTTTTCCAATGTCCGTGCGCCACTAAATCCGTTTTTACGCAAAATTTAATACAAGTTCGTTGTTGCAAATTTAAATCCATTTCTGTAATTGTAAAAAATCGCCAACACACACAGAGATAGATGTACTCTTGGCTACGTAACTTTTGCAAATGTCAAGTTATGACACTAAGATTTAAAGGGAATATCAACAACAGATGTACCAATTTAACAAAAAAAACAGAACTCAAATCGGAACGATGGGAGCGCCACACGGTGGTTATTCCGGGAACTTTTTGATCAAGGTAGTATACCTTCACTTGCACTGCATAGGCCATGATCCCAGGTCAGAGAGAGTGCTCTCACCACCACAGTTTACTCTCAGCTTCCTCCAAAGTATTTTAGCAACCTTGTCAACTAATCCTTTTGATTGAAAGAAATTCTAATCGCTCTATTAAAGCATTTTCACGTATTAAAGCACACATCATTATGCAATTTGACATATGAAATTAAGCATTCAAATGCATTGTGAAGAATTAAAGTTAACATGAAAATTTATGAACTCAAGTTAATATGATTTGAGCATTACTGATGGGCATCAGGGTGATAAAAACAGCTCAAGGAGGAGCAAGTAGATTTGTCATTCAACACAAACAGTGATGAAGCAGATCTATTCTGATTTCTTTTGATCTGACTCTGATAGAAGAAAAAAGCAATACACTGTCTTCAAAATATTTACCAATTACTTCCTTCTGAGGAAAAACATCATTTTTGAACAACCCTTACAAGACAACTTTACAAGAAACTGCTAAGAAAAGGCAACCCATGGCCATCATTCAGAAAGCATCATGGAGACATGGATTCATGGAATTCTCATAGACCCTTGGTATTTCCCTCTAATGAGGAAGTAGGACCATTAACCTTGAGAGGTGGTTGCATCTAAGAAAGAGAAAAATACGGTGCACTGGCTTGGTGAGAAAAGTCGCTTTGATTCAGCAACCCTTCTTCCGCAGGTTCTCCACCTTTGCATTTGGAGGATGCAATTAAGGGGAGCCAAGGAGGTGCTAGAATTAAGACTTGAATGATATGGCCTCATTTAGCAGCCCTAGTGTGAGGCTACACTTCAGGGACTTCCACCAAGCTACTACTACTAAACGGGGGTGGCTGTCACTTTGATCTCAAAAAACAGGACATTCAAAACCAATTGTAAGTGACAAATTCGCATTTGTGAAGATGAATGGAGAGCCACTATAGATTTGCAACCAATGTGTGGGAAGCAATGGCTTAACATGCTTAAGCCTTTATGTGTAGGTGCAGAGATCCACAGGAAATAATGCAAAACCATCTATTTGCACTTTTCTAGGGACCCAAGGAAAAAAGTATAAAATGCAGCAGAATGAAAATAGCGGGTAAAGAATTTTAATTTTTATATGTTTAATTTCTGAAGTCTTTGTCTGTAGCATCTTCAACATCACTAAAAACATCACCTGGAATTACCTCATCACAATCAACATAAAATCCTGCCTTCCTAAAGCAGTCACATAATGCAGAATCCTTAACTTGCTTCCAAGCCCATAATAGTTGTGTAAAGCATTCAGTACATTCAATTTGGTTGCCTTTATATTTCAACCACAATCATCCAGATATATCAATTTCTGCACAATCATTCTTCGATGATGCACCTTTCAAATATGGGATTTCACTCTATGTGGAGCGAAGTAACAGAAGGCTGCAGAATGAAGTAACTCATAGTTTGGAGAAGATAGAGGCTCACAGTGAGAGAAAGTTCCTCCATTTGAAAGGTTACAGCATTTGGCAAATCTGCTTGGATGAAACGATGGCTGTTTGGCAAATGAAGGCAAAGACGGTGAATTTGGCTGACAGGGAGATGGTCATGGATTTTTTGGATGAAGACAGAATCATATAAATTGATTCCTTGCAAAAAGGACAAGTGATGGTATTTTGCATCGTTATTGCACCAGTTGAGTGAAGAAATCAAGAATCAACATCCTCGTTTGGCAAAGATAAAAATTCTCTTCATCAAGAAAATGAATAAACATGTAAGTCCACATGTGCAGGTGTGCATGTGCATACACGAGGTGTGTTCAAAAATTAATGGGAATTTTTTCAGTTTGCGGGCTTGGAGAGTCCGATTGTCAAACTTTTTTTCATTATGTTGGTATACATGCACCTGAAGTATGATTAAACTTTCAGCTGTTTTCATTGTGGACGTCTGTGACAGCCACTAAGGTTGGACGTGTTTTATGAACTCGGTGTTTTACGTTTGGTAAAAGAAATTAATCAAAGAATTTATATCAAATTTTGCGTAAAAAATTAAATAAAGTGTAACAAAGTGTGTAAAATGTTATCAAAAACCTATGGTGAGTCTGTTATGTGTAAATCAAGAGTTTAAGAGTGGTATAAGCGTTTCCAAGAAGGCCGTGAAGACCTTGAAGATAACGAACGCCCTGGATGCCCCAGCATATCAACAATCAATGAAAACGTGGAAAAAGTGAAAAAAATGGTTATGAACGATCGTCGAATCACAATTAGAGGTGTCCCTGATGATGTTGGCATATCGATTGGATCATGTCATGACATTTTTTCCAATTTTTTGGGTATGAAACGCGTGGCAGCAAAATTCGTTCCAAAATGGCTTTTGCACCACGATAATGCACCAGCTCACACTTCATTGCTAGTTCATGAATTTTTGGCTAAAAACAATACTGTAACGATGCCCCAGCCTCCATATTCACCAGATATGGGTTCGTGTGACTTTTTCCTATTTCCAAAAATTAAGAGAACCTTGAAGGGCCGTCGTTTTACAGCCATAGATGACATTAAAAGCACATCGCTGAAAGAACTAAAGGCTATCTCAAAGATCGAGTTTCAGAAGTGTTTCGGGGACTAGAAGAAGTGCTGGTACAAGTGCATAATCTCCAATGGGGACTACTTTGAAGGTGACGACATCAATGTATACGAAATATTATTGTCGAAAAAATTAAAATTTCCATTAATTTTTGAACACACCTTGTCATCGCCAACACGGATGTTTTTTTTGAGGACCTTCCAAAATCCTACTGTTTGGTCAGAAAAAAGAAGTTAGAGAAAGGCTGAGGAAAGTTAATTGAGCTTAAAGAATATTATGCTGAAAAATCTCCCCAAAATAATTTGTTTTTCAGTCTGTCCAAGGACTTATTGAAAAACCCACTTATATTACATACACCCTGTACTTATACAAAGCATTATCTGTCCACTGACTCACCTGGTCCGCATGCAGCTCGGGGATGTCCTTGCTGAAGGCACTGGCATCCATGGTGGAAGGGTCAAGGGTTGGATGCTCAGATGGGGATGGCCCTGGCGTTTGTGGGGCGAGGAGGGAGCCACTGGGCATGACGGGGAGGGGCAGTTGGGCCTGCTGGGGCGTCGGGGGTGGCTGGCCATCAATCTCCATATGCTCGATTGCAGATGGGGGCAACACGGAGGCTGGGGGGGCCATGCCGAGGGGAAGCTCTTCGTCAAGTGGCTGCATTGGATTCTCACTTGGGGGCAGCACTTGCTGCTGCTCGTTTGCCAGCTGAACACCTAGAAGCTGCTGAGCATCCAACTCTGCCTGCTTAGCAGTTGCCTCTTCCAACATCTTCTTTTGCTGTGTGGAAAGACAGCAGTATCAATGAATTCTATGGTTTCAGGCTCAACTTTGTGGAGGTTCATTTTCGTTTAAAATGAATACACTTTGTAACTTCCACACAAATTTTATTCGTGCTACCGGTTTTACCTTACTCAATGTTCTTACATGTAGGTAACAATCCTATTATATAATATACTGAGGTCTAGACCTCATTACCTTTCATCCTAAATAACACCTTACCACCACCCAAATCTCCAAATAACAGCGCATTTATTCAACTCCAAGGCCTTCACTCCATTACCTGAAAATGCTGCTAAAACTCCATTTAAACCCCTTTCAAATATATTTATAGTATTTTTGTTTCCTAGAATATTATTATCATCAAAATGTAATATTTTATTTCTAAATTTCGAGTTCCTCAAAAATTTATGAAAATCTACAAAAGGACCATCTTGGGATGAACATCATTCAATCATCATCATCCAATTTTGAACAGCACTGTGATCATAAAAAAATTTCAGCATATATAATACAACTGGTACTTAAACATGACAAATGGATGAACAAAAAATGAGAAGTTTAGCTTGCCCATGCAGAGGAAATGTGTTTAGGGTCGCCTCATAGTTGGCACCATTATAACATTCTCACATGAAAGGAGAGCAAAGCATAAAAGATTAAAATTGATTTCTCAAGCTATGGAGAAAATGAGATTTTCAAGCAATTATTGTAGTACATTGTTATTTTATTTCAAATACAGTAAACTCTGGATTACCTGTGGGCTAATGGATGAACTCTGAAGCAAACCAAAATCGAAAAGTGCAGATAACCAAACTAAGCAGAAAATACAGTTGTGAAATACATTCAGAGGCTTTTCTTCATTAATTGTGATTAATTTGCATTTTTAGAAATGGAAAATAAAATTTGTTCCATTTTTTGGCCATTTACATATGAGTAGAATAATAATTTCACATGAACCTGGAATTACATGTCATCAAATGAATGATGATAGACAGATACTGACATAGGATTGCTGACGAGGATTCGCATTCGTCGCATGATACCAATCACATAAATGCAGTGTATATAGTAAATGACTTACTTGCTGCATAGTAAATCTATGTATTTTCTCGCTTTAAAGGAGATTATGGAATTCTCAGGGCTAGTGAACGTGAGGGGAACCATAATTGGAAAGTATGGATAGTAGAAACTGCTCAAATTAAAACATTAAACTCTATTGACCCCTTTTTATTTTGTAACACAACTTTTTAAGAAATTCTAGGTATTTCACACTTGTATTTTTTGAAAAAGCATAGCAAAAGTTTCAAAGCTTTTATTTATCTTTACGAATGTAAAATTACTAAAAATGTTATATAACAGCTCAGATAATCTACAGCATGGATAATGGAGAGGGTGCTGCACAACTCTATGAAATACCTATCATGAACTACAATCATTCCACTTACAAACAGCCAAGCACAAACACAATTATGTACACGTAAAATATACCCTTCACCTCATGCCATCAATGTCCTTTCCAGTTGCACCTCAAGGACTGCTTCAACCACATCAAACTGACCTGCTGCAAGAGGTCATCTGTATCCAGTTGCAACTTGCGCTTGCGTCCTTTCTTGCCTGGGGGCAGGGGTGTCCCGGGAGGGATTAGGTTCCCATCCAAGAGGTTGCTGAAGCCATCCACATCTGCCCCACCCACTGGTGCACCATCTCCTCTCACTTGCTCCAGCGGAATCTGCTCCCGCTCCTCATCTCCCATCATGCCAAAATCCTCATTGTCTGCGGCACGGCTGGTCAGGTGACGCTGGTAATTCTGTGGTGAGGCATACCATTTCCACATTGAGAACAAACAAAACTCACAAAAATCATTAGATTGAAATAATATGAATATGCATTCTTACTTAATTGTGGACAAGTAAAATGCATTAAGGATTGCAATGGCTGCATCTACATGTTTATGTAGAATCGGCATCAGGACTGTTACAAAGATAACTATTATGCTTTCTCAATGGGAATATCTTATATTCTATGCCATATATTCTGCAGCTGGTTGGAAATAAGCCATAATATTAGCAATGCACAGGAAACCACCTCAATTATGATTCCCAAGAATATTATGATGGGCACTATAGATAATATGAGTCCTGGCAACTACGGGACTCGGCCCAAGAGGCCGTGTGTCGTGCCCGGCAGCGGGAGAGGCAAGGCTTCCGCGGTCGTCATCCCACGAAACCCTTGCAGGGAAGAAATAACTTCAGCAGGACAGAAGACTCAGAAGAAGGCGAAAGTAGTTCGAATAGGAACCTGGAACGTCAGGACAATGTTGAGGAGAGGCAAATTAGAAAATATTAAGCGAGAGATGGAAAGAGGTAACATAGATGTTTTAGGCCTCTGCGAGGTGAGATGGAAGGATAGCGGGGATTACTGGAGTGACAATTATAGAGTGATATACAGCGGCGGGGACGAGAGCCAACGAGGGGTTGCCGTAATTTTAAATAAAGGGGTAGGAAGAAGCGTAGTCAACATAGAGCAAGCGACAGATAGAATTTTACTCGTAGAGATTAAAGCAGAGCCGACGAACTTGGTCATTATTCAGGTATACATGCCACCGAGCAACCACAAGGAGGAAGAAGTCGATAGGATGTATGATGAGTTAGAGGATATCATCGCGAGTGTTCCTGCAGGGAAACATTTAATAGTGATGGGGGATTGGAATGCGACGGTAGGCGAAGGAAGAGATGGTGGTGAGGTCGGGGACTATGGGTTAGGCACGAGGAATGAACGCGGAGAGAAAGCAATTGAATTCTGCAGGAGACAGGGGTTAGTCATCACCAACACATGGTTTAGACACCACAAAAGGCGTAGGTATACATGGAAAATGCCAGGTGACTTAGAAAGGTATCAGTTAGATTATATTATGGTTAGGCACAGGTTTAGGAACAGTGTGATAAATTCGCACAGTTTCCCAGGAGCGGATGCGGACTCTGACCACAATTTAGTTGTTATGAAATGTAATGTTCGTTTCAAGAAGTTAAGGCAAGGGCGGCGGGTTAAAAAATGGAATTTAGAAGCAGTAAATGAATTAACGAAGAAGGAGTATCAGGAGGCTGTAGAGAAAATGATGGATGACGGTAAAGAACTGAGTGCTATCGAAGAAAAATGGGAATGTATCAAGAAAGGGATATTGGAAGCCGCTAAAGACACTATAGGAACCGTTAACGGGAAAAGGATAAGGAAACCATGGGTAACGGATGAGATGATTGCAAAGATGGATGAGAGAAGAAGATGGAAAAATGTAAACACAGAGTTAGGCAAAATGAAGTACAAAGAGTTAAACAATAAATTGAGAAGGGCCACAAATAAAGCAAAAGAAGAATGGTGGAAAACGCAATGCGAGGATATGGAAAGTCTACAGAAGAAGGGTGAAATTGGTGCTCTATACAGCAAGGTTAAGTTATTATCGGGAAGTAAGAAGGCAAGATCTGTGCTAACAGTTAAAGATAAATGGGGTAAGATAATAGTTGAACCAGGAAAAATCCTAGAGAGATGGAAGGAATATATAGAAACACTGTATGGTAAAGAACTTAGGCCGACAAGGTTAGACATAGAAAAGGAACATGAGGTAGAAGAAGATAGCTTAGGTCCAGGCATACTCGACGATGAAATAGAAAGGGCATTAAAGGAGATGAAAGCAAATAAGGCTGTGGGGGTGGACAATATTCCTGTAGAAATGTTGAAATGGTTAGGGAAAGGTGGGAAGAAGGCCATATATGGACTGATTCGTAGTATCTATGAGGAAGGAATCTGGCCGGAAGATTTTGTGAGATCGGTGTTAGTTCCTATTCCAAAAAAGGCAAAGGCTTCGTCATGTGAGGATTACAGAACAATAAGTTTGATATCCCACGCAGCTAAAGTTATTCTCAGGATCATCAACAAAAGGATAGAGAGTAAGGCAAATGATTACTTAGGGGATGATCAGTTTGGGTTCAGGAAAGGAAGAGGTACGCGTGATGCCATTGCAGTAATGAGATCACTAGTCGAGAGAAATATAGAATACAGTCAGGACGTTTTTGCCTGTTTTGTAGATTTCGAAAAAGCGTTTGATAGAGTGAATTGGGAAAAATTAATGCGTGTATTGGAGAAAATAGGAATGGATTGGAGGGACAGGAGACTGATCCGCAACCTGTACATGTCTCAGACTGCTCAGGTGCGAGTGGGGAACGGAGAGTCCGGATGGGCAGTGTTAGGAAGAGGTGTAAGGCAGGGTTGCCCATTGTCACCGGTACTGTTCAACGTATATGTAGAGGAAATGATTAAAGAGGCATGGGAAGAACTGGAGGTAGGAATGAAAGTCGGAGGGGAATTCGTAAAATCGGTTAGGTTTGCTGATGACCAAGCATTAGTTGCTCAGTCAGCCAAGGGGTTGCAAGCATTGTTGAGTGAATTGGAGGTTCAGTGCGATAAATATGGGATGAGAATCAATATTAATAAAACAAAGGTTATGCGATTTTCTAGAAAGAAAAAGGCTAAGCTAAATATTAAAATAGGCGGGGAAAGAATAGAACAGGTAGAGCAGTTTACATATCTCGGAAGTGTTTTGGACCAATACGGTCAAAGTGGTAGGGACGTAAGGAGAAGAATTGCGCTAGGCAAGGAGGCTTTCTCAAAGAGGAGGGAGTTGATGACGGGGACGTTGAGTAGGAATGTTAAGACAAGACTCGTAAAAACTCTGAGATGGAGCGTAGCTATGTACGGCGCGGAAACGTGGTCACTGAAGCAGGAGGATAGACGTAGATTGGAGGCTTTTGAAATGTGGGTATGGAGAAGAATGGAGAAGGTGAAATGGACCGAAAGGAAAACAAATGAGGAAGTACTAGAAATGGTGGGGGAGGAGAGGGGTTTGTTGAGAGAAATCCTATGGAGGCAGGAAAAATGGATGAAAGGCGTATTGAGCGGTAGTGGAATGTTGAAGAGGGTAATAGAGGGGAGAATGTTGGGCAAGCGTGGTAAGGGTAGGAACAGGATAGGGATGTTGGACGGGATGAAGGGAGGTAAGAAGTACACCGAGATGAAGAGGGACCTGATATAGATTAGTTTGCTAGGTGGGGAGTTACAAAATGTTTATTTGATAGTTGTGTCCATCCAAAAACCTACCTTAACCGGTAGATTACCTAATAATAATTAGCAATGCCACAGTCAAAATGATCACCAGAAAGCAGAAACTTAGGCTGGCAAATGTGATTCCAAAGAAACAAGCAGAGAATGGGTTCTCATACCCATGACTGAGATCTGTTTTTTATTTCCCCTTAATGAGTCTCCACTCTGCCTGATTCCTCTCTCCTTACTCCTTTCTTTCCACATTTCTAGGAATAACACATTTACATTCATTTTCAGACACCTATGATGGTATAAGGTTTGAGTATTTGGAAATTCATCCAAAATGACAGAAGAATACTTGGTACTTTCCATACACTTTTTAATCTTGAGGCCCAGGGTTCATCGCAGCGAATTTGTATATTTCATTCTTGTTGGGAATATGGGGAAGGGGGCATGGCATTTAAAACTTTTTTAACCACCCTTGGAAATTGGATGGTTGAAGCATCACTTTGTCAAAGTGATTCATTGTGAAAAAGAAAATACTTTGTTCTACCACATAACTTTTATTATGCACGACCTAGGTTTCAACTTACAAAGTCATCATCAGGTGCAAGAGCGCACGTACAGAAGACACATTGCTTTGTATAGCATACAGAGAGTGAGGGGGGAAAGAGAAATCACCTCAGAAACCCTTCGCGTCCTGCCCTGCCCCGGTTTTTCAGTCTCCCAAAAATTCATAAATCAGATACTCTCATCAGAACAGTGGTTTCCAAAGTTTTGGCCCCAAATCACCTTGTGGCAAGAGAAACAAACAGCACCTTCAAGGAATACACTAAGTTCTCCCCAAAATTTGGAGTCAAGAACTCCTCCAATCTGATCATCCACCATGTAGAGTTAGTCCTCCCTCCCAAGTGCATCCTTGTCTCTGCACTTCAATTAGCCAAGTACATTCTAATTCAGAGAGTGGTCCCATTTCCAATTATTAACAAGTTGGCCATGGGCCTTAAAACTTGCATCCCAGAACTACTTCCGACCTAACGAGAAATAATTCATCAAAACCCATGCTCTGGACTCTACTGGTAGACATCTATATGGACTGGGCAGAAAGTGATCTCTTCAAACAATGTTGCAGAAACGATCATTTGGCACCATTATGCAGATGACATTTCTTGTGTTGGAGCAGGTTCAGAAAGACAACTCGACATTATCTAGGTGTTTTTGTATTCTTTGAACCAACACATCAGGTTCTCTGTGGAGAAAGAGCTTAACAAGTCCCTTAATTTTTTAGACATAACTGTCACAAAAACAATTAACAACTGACTTCTCCATTTTCAAAAAATATACCTGCAGAGATCACATCATTCACTTCATGTCAGGACATAATTTTCCATAAAAATTAGCAGTGTTCAAGACAATGTTTTTGGCAGTACCCCCACAACACACAAAAAAACAGCAACAAATAATAAAAATGATAGCTGTAAATAATGCCTCCAATCAGTTCAAAATTGTATCAGAATAAATTACAATAATAGCAGTTGAATCCATAATTTCTTCTACCCCCAAGAAGGACACCACAAATGTAAAAGCATTGACTTTCTAGAAAATTTGTCCCCTAAGTGACCAAAACCTTTTCAAAGAACAAGATAAAACCAGCCTTCCAAATCCAACGAAAAGAACAAAATTCCCAAAAAATGGAAAGGAATGGAGTATATAAGCTGCGCTGTGAGTGCTCTGCCACTTACGGTGGACAAACACATTGGAAATGTACCTCCTGAGGTATGGTACCTCCTGGGCAAGTGACTTTGATCCTGAGATTGTACATTTTGAGAAGAAGTGCTTAATATTAGACCCCTCGGAACAATTGGATATTTCGAGGAACACTCATTGTAAGGGAATATCGGTTGTTGACTTGATATATTCCTCCCCCCCCGCCCCTCCTCCACCTCCCTCTGCTCCTCACCAACCACCTTTCTTCCCCCTCCCCCCCACACACACCAGTTCCCCTTCTCTCCCCCCCCCACTCCTCTGTTTTATATATAAAGCAACGTGTCTTCTGGACTTCATCTGACAATGACTTTCTAAGTCGAAACCTAGGTCGTGCATAATAGAAAATAAGCAAATATGGATTGAATTTGATTCATGTGAAAATATGTGGAAGTAAGAAGTATTTTCTTTTCCAGCACCCTTTGGAAATATGGAGTGGGGATCATTGGAAAGTTGTGTCATATTATCACAATTGAAGAAAATTTAGCATATTACTAAACAAATGTTTCATTTCACAAGAAAGATTGCAGAATCAATTATGCTCACTGTACAAGGTTCCATTGAAGTATTGCCTCTAAATAAATCACCACTTTGCCACAGTACCCCAAAAAGATTTCAGGAAGATATTCATGAGATAAAGTAAGCATTTGAAAAATTAACAAAAATATAAATTATGTTCAGATAAAAAATTAAGTTATTTTGAGAAAATTAAGTAATTATGGGTAGATGTGTTTGATATAATGAGGCCAATACATCTTCTTTCACAATTTTTATGATAATGCCCCTACAGTGCATTTTCTTAAAGTAGAGATTGAGGATTTTAATTAAATGAATGGTAAACATTGTAATGGACGTGAATGAAATGCTCTCACAGAAATGTAAATCCTGCGCACAACTCTAAAAACAAAGAAAATAGTACACAGTGAAAAAAAGGTATACATCCAACAGTGGTGGAGACAGAAGCTCACCTTGAAGAGAGCACGTGCTGGGATGGGTCGTCCAGGCAGGGCATATAGTTTCTCCACACCACCTGTCTCCTTCCAGTGCATAAGGCGCTTGGTGGGTGGTGCCAGGTCCAGGGTGGTTACTATGTCACTAGTGTCGGACAACTGCGCCTTCATTTCTTCCCCACTGATGTTCTTCACTTCATCAACAATTAGCTTGCGCTTGCGTTTAGTCTTGGTGAAACCTGTTAAAATATTAACAGAAGAGTTTAAATAGATGTAGGATTTTAATTTTAAAGCCCTCAGAATTGAGAAAAATCTAGATGCAGTATTACAGCATCGTGTGCGTACTGATGACCCCCCGAGCTGTGTTGGCAGGAGTAAATAATAATTGCTTCAAGTAATGCAGCCTATGCCAGAAAAGTGGAAGGTTAGGAGCCAGATGAAAAGTAGCCCATGCAATGTTTTTCCTCAGTGAGGCAGCCACAAAGGTATCTGACCCCAGTGGGGTGGCCAATAAGTGATGGTGTCATGTTAAAAGTACTATAGAGGAATGCAATGGCAAACCCCCTCAATTATCATTCCCAAGAATATAATGATGGACAGTGTATGGAATGAGTCCTGGCAACTATGGGACTCGGTTCAATAGGCCATGTGTCGTCCCCAGTAGTGGGAGATGCAAGGCTTCCACAGTCATCATCTCATGAAACCCTCGCAAAAGACAACCAACAGCAGCAGCACAGAAGACACAGAAGAAGATGACGAAAGTAGTTAGAATAGGAACATGGAATATCAGGACAATGCTGAGGACAGGCAAATTAGAGAATATTAAGTAAGAGATGGAAAGAGGTAATATGGATATTTTAGGTTTATGCGAGGTCAGATGGAAGGATAGCGGGGATTACTGGAGTGATAATAATAGAATTATATACAGCGGTGGGGATGAGAGCCAATGAGGGGTTGCCGTAATATTGAAAAAAGAGGTAGGAAGAAGCATAGTTAACATGGAGCAAGCAACTGATAGAATATTACCACTAGAGATAAAAGCAGAACCGACAAACTTGGTCATTGTTCACGAATACATGCCACCAAGCAATCATACGGAGGAAGAAGTCGATAGGATACATGATGAGTTAGAGGACATAATCCCGTGTGTTCATGCAGGGAAACATTTGATAGTGATGGGGATTGGAATGCGATGGAGGGCAAAGAAAAAGATGGTGATGAGGTATGAGGAATGACCGCTTAGTCATTACCAACACTTGGTTTAGACACCACAAAAGGCATAGACATGCATTGAAGTGCAAGGTGACTAAGAAAGGTATTCGTTAGATTATATTACAGTTAGGCAGAGGTTTAGTAAGACAGATCAGTTTGCACAGCTTCCTGGGAGCAGATGTGGACTGTGACCACAATGTAGTTGTTAAGAGAATATGATGTAGATGATAATAGCCTAGGTTAAGGCATACTCGACTATGAGACAGAAAGGACATTAAGGGAGATGAAATCATTAAGGCCATGGGGTTAGACAATATTCCTGCAGAACTACTAAAAGGTTTAGGATAATATGGGAGGAAGAGTGATATGGAGTGATTTGTAGCATCTATGATGAAGGAATCTGGCCTGTCTGGAAACACGGGCATTAAAGCACCATGATGGGCATGGATTGGAGGATTTTTGAAATGTAAGTATGGAAAAGGTTGAGTGGAGAGGAAGAAAAGTTAATGAGGAAAAGGTAGGTATGGAGGTGGAGGAGGGGGGATCGTAGGGAGACGTCATAAGGAGACAGGAAAGATGGCTGCCAAGCATATTGATTGGCAATGGGATGTTGGACGGAATGAAAGGAGGAAAGAAGTATGCAGAGATGAAGGGAAGTCTAGTGTTAGGTTGGATATCGGGTTGTGTTTTGATAAGAGAGAGACAAGGGAATTGTCACTGTACCATTTGGTAGCTTCTGTACATGTAAAATGTACCTTAATCAATAGATTACTGATAATAATAATAATTACAGCTAAAATCCAAGTTGCTGACATTTTTCAATGATGCCAAGACTCAATGAGATAATATTTCCAATTTCAGAGAAATTTTCTTAGCCGAGCCACTGAAATGATGGGTCCATGTTTTTTCTTTACTTTTGTTGATTTGCACAGCCTATGCAGTACATATCCAGTCTTATGAGGGTGATGACTCTCAATATACGATGCAACAGACAATTATAGTCTTCATATCTTCCTTTACCATGGATTTAACCACCCTAGAATTTGATTTGTTAGAAAAAATTAATTAAAATGATGTTCATTATTTATGATACCTGATTCTTTTTTACTAGTAAATGTCAAAACACACTTTTTTGCTGACTCTTCAAAATGTTGCAAAAATGAGACAGCATTATCATCATATACTTCATAGCAAGCCTAACAGCCATATTAAGGTGATGCTCCTTGATGTATGACGCAAGAGTTTCCCATGCTTTCAGCATTTCTCTAAATGCACTAGATGATTGTTGCTTTGCTGTTACCTAATCCTACTCAGATAAACTATCCTACACAACTTGTTCCTGTGAAACACAATGCAACAGTGTCCCCTAAGCTCTTGGGTATTCAGCTTACAGCTGAGCTCTTCCACATGCTCATCGATATCATTGTTCTCACCTCCAGTCCCAAGAACTTGGCCATGGCCAAAGACAAAATCTCATCGACTACAGTCCCTACACACTGTCTCAAATCCCTTCAATTCAATCTTGTCAATTTCATCAATGCTCTCCAACCAAAGCTTCTCCCGAGCAGTAGTGAGAGTTCTCTCGGTAATCCCTTCGGAACATCTTAAGGCAGTCAACGATGTTGAAATGATATCTCATAAACTCTCTCAGATGGAGATTGGCCCTTTCAGTCACAACATTATAACACCTGAAAAGTGCTTTAGTGTAGAGCTTCTAAGAGTAAGAAATAACCTGCTGGTCGAGAGGCTGGAGTAATGGAGTGGTATTCGGAGGAAACTGGTGGTCAAGTGGAACTTGTGATAAACAACCATAAATAGCCAGTGTAATCACTCTGGGAATCCTCCTCTCCTAATCACTCATTACGTGAAAGGTCACTTGCTGAATGAGTTATTCTTGGGCACAATATTTTTGCTCATTTTGTGAATCAATGGAAATAATGAATTCATGCCCATATTTAAAAATGGAGACAGGGAGGACCCCAGTAATTACAGGCCAATAGCGCTCACCTCCATCTCCTGCAAGATTCTTGAACACATCATTGTTAGTTCCATAATGAGGTACCTCGATAGCCAAGATTTATTGATTAATAACCAACACAGCTTCCGTAAGGGTAGATCCTCAACTTGCACTTTTAGTACATGATATATTGACCTCCGTAACTCCGTAAAAGTAATATTCCAGTTGATGCAATATTCATAGATTTTAAGAAAGCTTTCGATAAAGTCCCTCATTGCAAATTACTCACAAAATTGGAAACTTTTGGAATACACGAGAGTATAATTAACTGGATTAAACATTTCTTAAGTGATCGTGCCCAAACAGTCGTCCTGGATGGTGTATCATCCAATACTGTCAAGGTCACGTCGGGTGTACCACAAGGAAGTGTCATAGGTCCCCTCCTGCTCCTTATTTACATAAATGACCTCAGTACCATAGTAAGTAGCAAGCTCCGTCTTTTCGCCAATGATGCAGTAATTTATGGGGACATTCGAAGTCACGAAGACAGAGTCATGTTAGCCAACGACCTAGATGCAATTCAAAATTGGTGAAAATATGGCAATTGGAATTAAATTTGAAAAAATTCGTAGTAATACATTTTTGGGAAAAGAGTAATTACCTCCCTAATGGTTACAAAGTGAAACAAACCAAAATTGTGAGGGTAGATTCCTTTAAAAACTTGGGTGTAAAAATTACTCACAAGTCTGTCCTGGGGAAAACACATATGAGAAATATGCAGTCATGCCAATAAAAAATTTGGATTTGTGAAAAGAGTGCTAGGTAAATGCGATGAAAAAGTAAAGGAATGATGTTTCCTTGCCTTGGTCAGGCCCCACCTAGAGCATGCTGCCAGTACATGGGATCCTCAAAATTAAATTTGATTTCGGAATTAGATCGAGTTCAGCGGAGGGGGCTAGAATTGTCAAACATTGTTATGACCAACGCAGTAGCATATTCACTTTGCTAGACAATTTAGGATGGGATTCTCTTACACAGCGGTGTTTACAATATAGATTAAACTTATTAAAAACATTTAAAGATGGGCCCCTTGCTGATGAAATCAAGGATATAATACGAACCTCAACGTATTACGGTCGGAGGGAACACGAATATAAGATTAGAGAGATAGACTGCAAGACTGACAGATTTAAAATTTCATTTTTTCCTAGAATGATAAGAGACCAGAATGCTTGTAGCCGAAAAATCCCCCAGGAGTCAGTAAATTACAATAAGTATTAACGTACAGGTTAGGGACTGCACGTGGATAGATATATATATTTTTTTTCATACAGGTTCCCCCCCTTCCCCTACCATTTGAATAAACCCCAAACCTCTCATCCCTTAGCCTTTCCTCCTGGTGCTACACCCCCTGCCACACACCCTTTTGGTGGCTTGCAGGGTATTTATGTAGATGTGAATTACTTGCTATCCGAGGTGCTCCTGAGGTTTGATTGCATTTAAAAATATATATTTTCAGCAGAATATGGAATACCTAGGCTAATGAATGTGAGTGAAATGGTGTTGGGAATGTGCAGGTAGTACAACAATGTATAAATTGAAATATTTAATATGATTGACAACTTTTGATTTAGTCATCAAAATTAATACCTTTTAGAAGGCAAAAGTATTTCAAACTTGTTTTCAAAGGATATCAGAATTTAAAAGGATTTTATTGTGTTCACGGTATTTTATGATTGTAATTTTATTGAAATGTTGAAATTCTGGGAAGAGAGAGAATAGCACAGATAATCAAGAGTTTACTGTAGTTATTTTGTTGTGGTTTTTAAGGTCTCATTATATCAAGATTCTATGTATGTACAAAAATAAAATTATTGCTCATATTCATCTACAAGAAAATCATATGAATGAATTATCAGTATGTATTGCTACATTGATTGATTTTTGTTAGGATTGTGGGCAATCACTAAATCCAGATATTCTCTTGTCACTTGCTTCTTTTCCCAATGCGATTCATCTCCTGTATCTAGACCACCACATGAAATTTCATCAACAATAAGTGCCACCTTCTCCAATTTATTCCCTTCCAAATCCAGACATGCCAACTTTCAAAAATGAAAAATCGGGAGGACATGCCAACTTTCAAAATGAAAAATCGGGAGATTTTTAGAAGTGTATCACGAAGTAATCACTTTTAATTACCACAATATTTGCATGGCACCTTAATCCCTTTATGACACTTTGCCAATTTTTAATGAATGTCACACTTTATTAACATGTTAAGCTAAGTACACAATTTGAACAGTTCATCAAGAACGTAAGAAGGAAAAATCGGGAGTCTCCCGCTTAAATCGGGAGAGTTGGCATGTCTGCAAATCACCACTTCACTTAGCCCCGATACTTCCTCAGAATCAGAAAATTTTCTTTCATTTTTAAGGATTTAATTTTCATTCCATTCCTTTTGGAACAATTCTATAATGAAGTCAACTACACTTGCCATGGACCTCACAAACATTTCTCTCAAAATTCCAACACAGCCTGGTTCCCCATTGCCAGCAAAGCGGTACCAACCTTTGAGTGCTGATGCATCAACGGGTGCCAATGCAAATGTTTCTTCTTCGTTGTGCAGCAGGGTTGTCTGGTCCATTGGAAGTGCAGCAGCCACCACATTCTGCTCCTCCCCCTTCAGTTCCTCCGCTAACCCATCAGGGCCCATGTCCACTGGCTCCATCGGCTGCTGCGATGACGGAACCAGCGGGTCTGACACTGTGGTTATTTCATCGCCATCCACACCCAACTGGGTGGGATCCTCGTGCATTGGTGTGGAGCTGGGTGGAGTCTTACCAGCATCTACCACCTGGGAAACAGGTGTGCCTGGGCGAGAGTCACCATCACTGCAAATGGAGTAATAGTCATTACTATACAAGATTAAGCCACACTACATTTTACATTTGTTACATAAATAATTAACTATTTAGATTCTTTTTTAATTTTACAAAGAGTGTTCACATTCCATGATAGAAGAAAAGATAAACATGAGATATGATCATAAACAATGTGTATATAATTTTCTTTGAATAAACCTTGTACATTATTTATTTTTTCAGCTGACAACTGGGATTATTTGCACTGCCTTGATGCAAAAGTTAAAACAGCAATGGCTCCTGAATAATAAAAGAGTATTGAAACTGGCTTTTTCGCATCAAAACTACACTGAATCAAATATAATTTTATTTTTAACAAAAGATTTTGAAGTTGGACAATAGATTGCACTAGACAAATGGCAAGTTAAGGCCAGTCAGATGTGTGACATTTTCCTCAATTACTCGGGAAGAAAATTTATCCTGCTCGACAATGGAAAGACATGGCGAAAAAAGTAAAAGTAAAGAGGAACAAAGAAAAATTCTGGAACAGGTTGACTTTCATGACTATATATTATGTGTATTTTGGTTATCCATACCTCATCAAACATCCATTAGTCCGAATACTCAAATCATACTAAAGAACACTGATATTTATGAAACCGAAAAACCAATATTTAAATTCCTTGTTTACGCTTATATACTATCCATATGATCACCATTTGCTTAAAATAAAGTGCACCATTTTGCTAATGGTCAAATGATGCAAATAGAAGGATTTTCAAATTTCAATAGTGAATGTCACAGGGTAAGATTATATTGTTGGGATACAAAAATTTTAGACTAAAGGAAAATGTAATAAACCAAAGGAAAAAGTTAATTTAGGAGGGAGAAATGGGGGGAGGGGTTCAATAAAAAGTATCTTTCACCATACATTTAAGAAAAGGTGGCTCATTTATCATCATATAAAATAACTTGATTTTACATAAAACACATTAATGTGTCCCCAGCTATTCCAGATGTAAAATCGAGATTGGACGGCGTATTCAAGGGCTTACCTTGCCCCTCCGACAGAGGGAGGGCCTCCAAACTGGTCACCTCCCATGTCATCCTCATCATCCGTGTCATGTGCAGATGCTGCCCCCTTCTCAGCCATCCCAGCACCCATCTTAATTCCATCCACACCACCTTCGGTACCATCGGCACCATCAGCACACACCTTCTCTCCCAGGGCCACCTCGCCAACATTGATGGAGCTAGTCTCCACGGGGGGCACTTCACCCATGGGGGCATCGTCAAACAGTCCACCCTCAAATAGGCCACCATCTGTCACACAGAAGAGAGGACCATTAAACTCAAAACTTTGAGCAAGCATGTACACTTCACGTCACACAAAGGGTAGAAGCTTCTTATCCTCAGAAGAGAACAATGTCAAGAAGGTAATTATAAGGTATCTATGCACAAATATCCAAAAAGCTACCATATTTTTCCATCCAAGTTCGACTTGTACAAGAGATGTTTTTTAATATGGTATCTGAGAACTCTCAACATTTCAACTCTCAACATATCAACACTCAAAAACATATCAACACTCAAAAACATTTCATGTGAAAAAAAAAAAACAAACTGAAAAACTAAATTTCCTCAATGCTTTCAATTAGGAAATGGAATCATAAAATGTAGATAAATGCATTTATGCTAATTTGAATTCCTTATTTGAATCCCTCAACATCTTTATTTACCCATCTCTTTTCTTTTCTTGCAATGAGCTCAAATCCAAGTTTGATTGATAATACCATCACTCACACTTTCCTCATGACAACATTTCACAAATCTAGCACATTCTTGAGCTTCAACTTAAAAAAACACTATCTCCGACAGATCATATCAGTGGACAAATGCAAATGTGGTTAAGCAAAACTGCTCTTCACTCTTTCCTTACACTTTTCTGTGACTCACGAAAAGGTAAAAAATTAAAGAATACCAATTACCAATAATATCCTGTCCAAGGTTCCCACCAAAGCCATCATCACGGATGGGGGCATCAATTTCAAGGGAAGATGTGGATGCCTCTGGGCGCTGTGGACGTGGGATGAGCGTGATGCCGGCACTGCCACTGGGCCCGGCATGGGCACTTGGGCCCATGGCCGACGAGGGCCCAGCCACATCTCCACCTTCCACTCCCCCTCCCCCCTTCCCTCTTCCCACGTCCACACTCTCGCTAAACAGAAGGTTTGCCTGATAAAGGGGAGACGAGAGGAAGAGACCAGTCAAAAACAAAATAAGCACAAATACACAACGCAGGACGAATTTGCCAATCCAGGGAACAAAAACTGAACAGAAAACTAAAAGTGTCAATTGAAGCATTCCAACTAAAGTGTGAACTTGAAATTAATGAATTCAAAACTTCAAGAACCAAAATTCTATTCAAGATACATGATAAAATATTCTGGACATTGAAATTATTGCGCACACCACAGAACATAATACAACTTAGCGATGTGCCTAAGTGAAGAAAAAACTTTGACCATGGCAATCTCTTCATTGTGTTATGATCTATTTCGGATAACATTTGCAATAATTTATCACCAAATTATTAGCAAGTCATAGAAAGTCATATTAATTATCTGCTTATATCTAATGGAATGATTACATTGAACTAATTATTTTTAAAAATTAAGATTACATTAATAATATTTCCAAATTCTAGTCTTCAATCAAGCATTGCTGTCAAATAAGCACATCTCATCCCAATAAAGATTATTATACTTGTTGGCTAAACTCACTGGTATCAAATTACAACAAACAATATGAGTATTACACTTAAATGCAATTAACTAGTCAAACCACTAGAACTCAGCAGAATCCATAGAACAACAAACAATCCATAGAAACAAAAATTAGGTCCCAGTTTTCCTCCCATTAAGTTACATGAATTTTCACTCTCTATTGAACAACCCTCATGCAATAGAAACTGTTCTGTTGAATGAAATGTCTCGCCCAAATGAAAAATTTTAACCTTTCTTTTAGGGAAATTGAAAAGATAAACACAGATGCAGATTCTCCTTCTGAGATATGATTTGCAATTACATCAAAATCCAGATTATTTACAGTGGAAACTATCTAATAATCAAGTACCCAAATGGTCAAATACATTTATCATTGATTTACCAAAATTTAGAGTCTAAAACTTTACTGAAATGATCTCAGAATTTTGGATCACTATATGTTGTAATACATGCAGTTTACTCAAAAAATACATAGGTGTGAAGTCCTTTCAATTGTTAAGACCCTCAAACCAAAGCCTGTTAGCAATAATTTTGATTTGACGATCTTTTAAGATTTGCATATAAAATGCTCCAATCTCAGAATATTTATCACTGATTATCAGTGATAAATATGTGACAAGATGAATCATTTTATCATTTATTTGACTAATATGATTTTGAAATGATTAAATACATCGACCAAGGACGATCAATCGCTAATCATCATAGACTTAAGTTAGCTGAAGCATCAAACACTTGATCTTCAGTAACAATGTTTTCATTTTAAGTTAACGGAAAGCTTTAATGTGCTTTTCAAATGTTATCAAGACATGCATTTTGCATTGTATTTGGATGATCTCTGTGCTACTTCCTCCAACGAAGAGAAGGAATATGAAGTCTACAACTCATATTTATCAGTAAAACTATTTAGCCATATGGACTGTATAAAATTTCAAAGAATTTCAAGGGATTTAATTATATACAACATAAAATACAACAAAATGCTAATCCTACTTGACACTGCCATTAATAAAACAGAATGATTTGGCAGTTTAAAAATATTTAGAAATAAAAAAGGTTTCAAGAAATCATAGGAATGGTACAATTGTAAGTTTAATTTTACCTTGAAATGAATTAAAGACTGCCATATAACAGTTTTCCATGATAACATAATTAAATGACTTTTTTTTATTCCTCTGAACGAAATAAAAATAATATATGTTAGCTATTTCATTTTTTGTCTGTCCATCAAGTTCTTCTTGTGCATTAGAACTGGTTAATCTCTGTACAAAATGTCCTTTCCATATACAAAATTTTTTTTTGGCCCAGAAAGTTTGCTATAAAAACGTCTGACTGCACAAAGCACATCTCTCCTCAAAGTGAGTAATTTATCTTATTTGAATGTCTTTCTTTTAGAGCTATTCAGGTGGAATTTATCAATATGCAGCACCAACAAAGAAAGTTTTAGCTTGATATCCCAGTCCAGAGCTGCTATATATAATTCTGATTTATGAGTTTCCTTAATTTAGACAGCCTAAAATGAACCAATGGACTTACTTGCTCAAGAGATGCCTCTCCTTGAGTTGCATCACGCATCAGTTCAGGAGGCTCTGTGTCAAAGCCCATGTCACCAAACCCCTCATCTCCATTAGTGACAAGAGAAATGTTGCCATAATCTTCTCTCATGGTGATTTCCTCAGCCCTTGATTGGTTCATGCTGAACTGTGCTTGTATATCAACATCACTAGAAAATTGGAGGAGATTATTTGGTGGAGTAGTAGAAACCTCTTACCACGGTAATACAAGTGAAAAATGTTCAAACTATCGACTTCAATTGCAAACATTAATCACTTAACAAGAATGACTGCCGCCTATCAGCACAAGATGGTACAATAAAAAGAAGCATTTTCCACCTTCAGATAAACGACTGTCATTATTCATCCATTTATCCTTTCCATTATTCATCCACTCAAAATTAAATGGGTACTACATAATTCAATTGAATAAGTCAGTAGCAAACGCTCTGACCACTTTTCTCCCTGTATCCTCTAGACACATCCCACATCTATGTTCGGATAATTGCAAAATAGTCATTGGAAATCAATCATCTGTAAGTGGTACCCCAAACCCAAACAATGGTAGTGAAACTTACTTTAATTCTGGCATTGCTGTATCAAAATCGTGAAAAACTTCCGGCAAAGTTATAGCTGTTACGGCGGCTTCACGATTTTCTTCAGGCAAATCAACCATCCCAGGTCTGAATGCCATTTTAATCTTGACAAAAGCCTCATTGCAATCTGCTAGAAGGTACTTAGCTTTACGAGAGTAAATCCGTACAACTCCCAGCAAGAGATGACCAGAAGTTCGCAGAGCCATTTTCACCTGTAAATAAGTATTTTGGTTGAAAACAGTCAAAAATATCAAAAAAATTCTACACAAACACAAATCTACGTACATTGACAAAGAAAAATACCCCAACAATACTAAATTTCCACGCATTCATGATTGATACTCTTTGTGCCCAAAACAAAATCATTAAAAGTGAAAGTTTACTTATTTATGAATGCATAATGTACCCCCTACAACAATGAAAATCAAACAATCTCCACGTCAAATAATTTTTATAATATGTTTAGGACAAACAATACCAATTGTTACACCTTAAATACTATATTTATTTTGTTTCACCAAATATTTACTTTGACAAATGAATTAATTACAGCAGAAGATATGCACTTAACAATTAATGTCATTGCCAGTCAATTTCATCTTATAATCTTTAATTGACTTACCTTTGGCTGAAGTATTCCATCAACAGACTTCTCTATATTGGTTTCAAACACATGAGCTTTGGTTAATTTTTTATCCCAATGGGCTGCTAACCAAATCCGGGCCAGTGGCCCCTTTTTGGCCAACACAAAATGAGCGTAAAACATTTTGAAGGCTATTCGCAGTTAAATAATTAAGAAATGACACACCTGCAAATTAATAATTTGACATGCATATTATTTTAGCACTTTCAATTATTTTCGCAGTGATAAGCAATGTAAAAGGATATAATCGGTTTTGCAAATAAGAAATTATGAAAGTAACAACGATTAAAACAACAGTCGAGAAACAAATACAACATTGTATGAAACCGTTACTCGAGTGGATCAGTAACTCCCATTCGTGGCGCCATTTCCTGAACAAATGAACACCGCTACTAACAATGATTACAAAATTGACTCTACAGATCAACAAGTTAAAATATATACGTTAAGTTGACATAACCATCACCTAATCTTCTACTCTTGGGTTGTACTGAAAAGTTATTCGGCAGGATTACCAGACCAATAATTGTGAATCAAAATGCTTACACTACGGCTTCCTCAGTCACATACACCTCGAATCTTGCCCTAAATCAGTTATTTCACAACGTAAATATCATGGCCACCACATTGGGCACATCCACACACTAAAAACACTTCTTCCTGAGATTATCGAAGTTCACGTCAGGTTAATAACGCATTTGTAAATTATTAATTCACTCATTATCACCATCCTAAACAAAAGGGTGTCGAACATCTGTAAACAAACTGCATACTGAAAGTAAAATGGCGTCAGTAAATTTACATTCGGCAACGTTGGCGCCTTTTTCAAATTTATATTGCAATTTCTTCTAACTGTGTGTTATTTGTATAATAAAATTAAAAATTATAATATAATTAAGCAACTTTTTGACATTTCCACGAAAGTGGGTGTTTGTCAAAGTTTTTCTCAAGAGAATCAAAAAATCAAGCTACGTCATCCCCTTGGAGAATAGTGACGTGTATAACTCTACAGGAGAAATGATGAACTAACCACTGCAAAGCAATCTTGCAATCTGGAGGATATAGAGCACAATGGCGGGTGGAAAAACGCTAATCAACTGGCCTGGTATAAAATAATTGCATGCTAAATAGGGATGGTTAATTATATGAGTGTTGGTCCTCAAATTCGTTTTGCCTTGCAGTTATATTGTCCGTAAATGTGTTTCTTAATTTTAATAAATTCCTTTATCTTGTAGTATAAAGTGCATGTTCACCGGAAAATCTATTAATGCATTAAAAACATGTTTATAGAAGCACGGGATCTTTTTCGTTCGTGGCGAGAACTGAATGATCGTAAAAGCTGCGAGGTAGTAAACCTATGGGAAAATATTCTGCGAAAGAAAATTCATAAACTTGGCGATGAAAGTAAGCTTTAAATGACAATTTTTTGGCATATATTGATTTGTGTTATGTAACTAAAAGATGGTTTTGCTGTAAATAACACAGAACTGATGGTATACGAGCAAGTTTGCCTAGCTGCCCTTGATACTAACCGGATGGACATCGCTGATCAATGCTTACTAGCTCTGAAAAAAGAATTCTCCGGGAGTTTAAGAGTTCGGAAATTACAAGCCATGAAATTAGAGGCAATGGAAAGGTATTTTTCGGATGAATAATTTAAGTATTTCATTCATCGTTAGGTTACTCATAGTGCAATGTAATTTGTATGCCACCTTGCTATTGTAGAAGCATAAAGTTCTACATATTGCCATTTGATAACTTTTTTTAGATATGACGAAGCTTTAGAAATACTTGATAACATAATAAGAAGAGATGAAACGAATGCTGCCCCAAGGAAACGTCGTGTAGCTATCCTGAAGGCTAGAGGCCGGATATCAGAAGCCATTAAAGAATTAACTGAATATCTTAAAAAGTAACTATGAGCATATTCTTAATTACTAGTCTTTGATTAGTAAATGAGCAAACTCTCAATCAAACAATCATTTCATGTAGATTTATGAGTGATCAAGAAGCATGGCAGGAACTATCCGAGCTGTATTTAATGGAAACTGACTTTGCTCGAGCTGCATTTTGTATGGAAGAATTACTTCTTCAAAATCCACATAACCATCTTGTTCATCAACGCTACGCGGAAATTCGGTATACCCAGGTTTGTGGTAATATAACCTTAAGAAATTGATACGAACAATGAATAAGATTCATAAATTGTGATTAGTTCTGAACCATAGCCCAGAATCTGATTCTTGATTGTATAATCAACCATTGAGGGAATGTCGTGAGGTTATCAGGGATTAGAAATGAAATAACCTCCTTATAAGTTTTTATTTGTATTGTACCTAATGATCATTGATTGTTTCAGGGAGGTTATGAAAACATGGAAATTGCCAGAGCACATTATTGTCAAGCTATTAAACTCAACCCCAACAACATAAGGGCGCTTTATGGTCTATTTTTGGTTAGTATTAAAAGACATAGTTGAAAATTATAGGTGCGCATTTTTTTCAAGTACAAGCATGCATTCCTAAACGTAGAAGCACCTGCTCACTTAATAAATGTGACTTCATATTTAGTTAATTTTATAGTTAAACTAATTGAAATAAATTTTAGTTCGCACAAGTAACTTGAAAGTTAAGTAGATAACACTGATATTTGTGCTCCAGGATTTTGTCTTGTTCAAATTACTTGATAAAGCATTTACCATTTTGCATGTTCTTATGTTAAACTTCTCCCAGTATTGTCCAATTTCAACTTGGTTCACGAATTTGTGAGCTACTTTGATCTGATATAAATGGTTTACTGGCATTCATGATACTCTTCAATCAAGAACTTGTTTTTCAAAGAGTTATTGTGATAAAAATATTTTTTTATCTTCTCATATTTGAGGAGGGATCATTATTTTTCATGTGTAGTAATTGATGTTTAAAGATAAGAATAAAGAAAATATTTCAATATCTTATTTATTTGTATATTGTTAGTATCCGCAGGACAAAATTTCAGTGTCTATCTTTTTTGTTTAATTGCTTGGGTGAATTGCATTCCATTAAAATGGAATGCTCAATACTCATTCTTGTCAGTTTAATTTAAAACTTCTGCTCATTATGAGGGTAAAAATGGAACTTCACACTTCCACAATAAAGATTAAATATTTCATAACCAAGGTTTCAATGTTGTGCATCACCATTAGGTAACATACATTAAACATTTATCAACTTAAATAAGTTTAAGTTGAAAAATGTTTGATACATGCTACCTGATGATGATGCACAACATCGAAACCATGGTCGTGAAATATTTAATCTTTATTTTGGAAGTGTGAAGTTTCTTTTTTACCCTCATCATGAAGGAGTTCCACAAATTTAAACCTGAAACTGTTATGTTTTTCTGCTCATTAAATTAAATTATAAATATGATGAGAAATGTGTTTACTTTGACCTTATTTTCATTGTTTAATCATTAATGTATTATCCCTATAAAAGATGGAATACGTGCAGTTCATTTAGTAAAACACATCAATATGAAATCACACAGACAAATGAAAATGCTCAAAGTGATTGCCCATATAGTAAGATTGGAGTACTCATTTGTTCTTGGATCATATTATTTTGTTATTTTACAAAGTTTAGTATTTTGGGCTGTCATTGGCAATTGATGTATTTATTTTGGGCTTTGGAAATAGTGCATCTAATGGAAATGCAATGGTGTCTGCAAAGTAACTTCTGCTTTGATGTGACACAATGTAAAGTGGGAGCAGATGTTCCATATTCATGACACCAAGGTAACACCACTCGGTATGCATTCAAGCATTCTATCGGCAGAGGCAGATTGTTGTTTGTTCCACAACTGTCATTCAGAAAATATGCTGCAATTGAGAATTTCCCCCCCCCAATAATGAGATTTCTACAACCATAATTGGTAAATATTGTAGACATTCACCTTAAACTTTGTGAAGTTTATAGAGAAGATGTGATGAGGGAAGGTTTGAGACTTTCAACTCAGGGGTCTACCGTGAAACGTTAAAAAGTTGAGGAGGGCTATTCAAAGCTGAACATGACAGCGCGTTGAGCTCTTGGGTGTTAAACCTGTTTGCCATCATCCACTTGCATGTTTCAATGCATACTGGAACATTCAAATTGGGAATTGTTCACCTACCCACATAATAGTCTGGGTTTGCCACCTGAGGGATTACCACCTCTTCATGCACCTGAAGGAATGTTTGCCCATCACTGCACTTCAAAGAGGTTTTATTGTACCAAGATGTACTGTTGAGGACTAGTGGAAATCAAAGTTGGTAGAATTATGACAACTGGGAATAAAAGCTTGTAAAACATTATTAGTGTCTCAGTTAAAATGGAGACAGTTGAAAACCAGTGCAAAAGTGTAACTTTGTGATGTAAGTGAGGAAAATTTGTAACTTTATTGTTTTTTTTCAGTAGGCAAAGAAAGGTTACTTTCTGGACAGCCCTCATATAGTTAAGTCTTTTGAATAGTGTATTTTTGAGTAGTCCAAAACTTAGTAATTATGAATACATAGTTAAAATTAAGTGAAGAATCTATCTTTTTTGCTTTCTACAGACATCTTCTAACATAGCACTTTCACCTAAAACAACATCCCAGAAGAGGAAGGACGCTGGCAAGCTTGCTCAGTGGGCACTGAGGCAAATTCAGGAAAGGTATGGTTCCAGAATTCATGGCTAAGAATCCATTTTAAGAACTAAGAACATGTGTATGCATTCTTTTTGTGTTTCTTGGGTGCAAACCATTTGATCATTTGAAAAAATTGTAATTTTTAGGGGCCATTTTATAGTTGCACGAAAAGAGAATTGTTTTAGATTTTGAAGTACGTATGATTTGTACCTATAAATCAGTCTTCCTGTGTATGTTCTGAAAATATACTCTATGGTACTAAAAAGAAAGTATAAAATAGAATATTTTCATGATTAGAAATGCCAGTTCAGTGCTTATTTTAAGCACATAGGGACTTAACTTTTTTATTCGGCAAATTGTTTATGTATTTGTTATTTTTTTAAATGGGTTTAGAAGCATATGAACTGTTTAAAAGGTTTTTAATTGAAAATAATGGTATGTGCTTAGTATGCATAATTTGTCTTTCCTTATTTGCCATATGCTTAGGCCAATGATCCTTTCAAACTGGAGATCATCCTCATGAGTAGGTTTGACTTATTTGTGCTTGGGGATGACAAAGTAGCTCTTTAGTTTGAATCACTGCTTCCCACATGAAGAAAACCATAAAAATAGCTGATAAAATCTACCAATGCCGTATAATTCAGTTTCAGGTGCTATGACATCTACAAGTGGTTAGGTGAAAGAAGGGACTATCTAGTCTCAATCTCATCCCATTAAAATGCTTTATTATTTTTACACTATTTCAGCCTGAGGTCACAAGGCTGGCTATCAGTTACGTGAAAAGTTAATCTTACAGGAAAGGTGCCGGCCCACCCCTTGAATTATAGATGTTAAATTGTAAAATGGTATGTGTCTTCTGATGACCTCAAGATCTGTGCTGACGGGAGCAATAATATTTGCTCCTGGTAGGGTCACCCATGCCAGATAGGTCGACAAGTAGGAGCCAGATGAAAGGTCCACACAGCGTCTATTCCTCAGTGTGGTGGCTTCAAAGGTCCAGTGCTAAAAACATCATTGAGAGAGGCAATGGGGAAACTCCTCAAAGAAAGAACTAGCGTTAGGAATGAGAATCAGTAGAAAGAAAGGAATATAAGTTAAGAAGACTCATTAAAACTTTGATTATGAGTGTGGTTTTGTACATTTGAGAAATATTCATTGAAGCGAGAATATTATGTGGATTGGACAATTTTTATATGTGGATGTGGAGAAGGATGAAAGAGGTGAAATGGGCAGAAAGGGAAACAAATGAGGAAGTGGGTATACTGTTGTGTCAGATGTTAGGTTGTGTGTTGTTAGGAGATGCCAAGAAATTAATCATTGTACTGTTTTATAGTCGATGTCCATGCAAAACCTACCTTCAACTACGGAATTCCATTAATTATAATGGTTCTGCCCTTTCAAATATATTCTGCACACCTCCTTGTCTTGTTTGTTCATCCTCTGCATATGCTATATGCTTATCTTTACAAATCACACATTGGGGATTCCTACAGTGATAAATCTTTTTTCTGCAGCAAAGCCTTGTATCAGATAATTATATTCACTGATGAGTATCAATGATCCCATTGAATGCTTTTAGACTACTCATTGAATGCTGGTGTTTTAATATTTCCAAACATGCTTACTTGAACCAGCTGGCAGGGTGTTCTGTTGTCCTCTGTACATACAGTAGACCGTATTAATCAGAAAGTCCCTTGCAAAACTTATTTAGCAAGTCTTATCTAATAATCTGCAAATGGAGGTATAAACCAGATGTTTGAAAGACAATCATCCACGTAAGTTCCATTCAAAATCTATGTGTGATGAAGATACATGGTCAAATTACACTTTTCATGGATGAAAAAATTTCACCGAATGTGTAAAAAATTGGAATTTGGAAAGTGACCACTGAAAAATTATGCATAGAAACGTCATATTCTTATCTATTCTGGTTCATATATTTATTCATCGTAATATATTTGGGCCCTAAAATGCCCTCTTGTTAGGCATTTCATAACCCCCTGGTAGTACTCCCGAGTTTACCGTCTGGCCTTAGGTATGTATTCATGATACACAACCCCCTTGCATGCAAAAATAACTCAACCTCACCTTTATATTCAAGCGAACTTCTCAAGCTTTTTTGGGGTGCATGGATGTTCCACCAGTCCATTTTGAAGATTGCACTTTTGTTTCGATGTCATATTCATAAATCCTTGACTCATCCATGATCTGTTATGATCTTGGACAAGAATGTTTCATCCTCTTCAGCTCGATCAAACAATTCCTGACGGACTTAAACTTAGTGTTGTTTCTGGTCTACTGTCGTCATCAGGTAAGACACAAATTTGGCAGTGACTCAAAGTGTCCTCCTTCAAAGGCCTCATTCCTGCGGATATGATTTTTCACTGCACTCCACAAACACACCTTCGCCTAAATGGCCATAACTAATTAATAAAACAATAAATATATCAACAAGACATTTATTCGGGAAGTTTCCTTGGACACAGTGCATTCCAGCTGATTAAAAAATAACCAACTGGAAGGGCACTAGACAAAAAGTTTGGGAACTTTTTGAACTGACCTTGTATAAATACAGAAACTCTCCAGTATTGCAATGGAAAAAGCTCTGGCTCGACCAGGCTCTGAATTGACCACACAGTTGTGTTTATTCTCAACTGAGAGGCACCCATCTTGCCTAATTTTGATATGCATCCATTTTTGTGCAACATTGAAAACACTGTACCTTGTGATATGCCTGTGGTCTCAACTATTTCACAAACTTTAATTTATCGATCACTCCAAATCATAATGGGGAATGTTGTCAATCAATTCAGAGAAAGTCACTTCCGCTGGATGTCCAAAATGATGCTCATCATTTGTGGATGGAAGGCCATGTTTATACTCATTGACCTAATTGTAAACAGTCGCAAACACAGGAGTAGGTGTGCCATGAACATTTGCCTTTGTTCTCTTTTGGTATTAAGCCTTTCAAATAGAAGTGTTTAATCATTACATGAAACTAAATTTTTTCCATTTTCCTAAATGAACAAAGGTTTGTTGCTTCAATTGATTATGAAAATGAAACCATGTGATGGATGTAGCTGAAACTTTAAACAGTAGTTGTACTGAAAGCAAACCTTTTCCAATACTACAAGTGCCTTCTTTTGGATTTTCTGAGGAGTTATTGAAGGACCCACATGCTAGTGTGAAATTCCAAAGGTGTTTTTAAAAAATGAAACAAATTTTAGCAAAAAAAAATTTGTGAAACCATATTTTAAAATTTCTATCTGTAGTTCTTTTTGTAGTAATAAGGTGATTCTTGTTGTTTGTGCCATTTTTTTAAATTGCTTGAACAACAGATCCAATTACTGCACTACTAAAAACGAGTACAATATATTTTTAGCCACAAATATAATTTCTTAGTAAAAAAATTATTTTTTATATTAAATATTCTGATCAAACTTCGATTTTTGCAATAAATGGTTAACTGAAAACAAATGTGGCAAACATCTTATGAAAATAAACAAATTATTTAATTTTTTGTAAGCCTCTTCCTTACATGCCATGTAAGCCTCTTGCATCCATGCTTATTTGTTGTAAGTCTCATGTCCCTGGCCAGGAAAATCTACCTGAAGATTTCCTCCCAACATGGATTCCAGGATTTTTCCAGATGGATTTAGCACTTATGGTGAACCAAACAAACTCCACGAACACTGTTCTTACACTTAATTAAAACTCTTTGCCACCTGATTTTCTTTTTTTTGCCATGTTCTCCAGCACAAAAAACTTTTATTTTCTATCTTGCCAGGAAGTTGCTGCAATCCAGCTTTTGATTTTTGTGGTTGTCCTCTAATTCTTGGTTTCTTCCATGGTACCCACACCACTATGTCACTGTCATAGGAATCATCTCCACAGGTGAATCTGGGTATTTCCACTTGTGTGTCCACTTCCAAATCATTTCCCTTTGAGCTATGACAAATAACAGACCATGTCTTCATACAGGTATTCTTTTGCAGTGCCTTCATTTGGCATTTCCGGGACTAAAATACACCCTTTGTAAAGAGGTAGCACTCTATCTTCAAACTGTTTGTGAGGTTAGGTCAATTCCTATAGCCAATAATAAGAAACTTAGAAGGCTCCTATAATGTTAATTTGGTCATCCGGTGGCCATCAAAGGTCTTGGCTGTGAGAAGTCAGTGGTGAAGCACTGTTTGATGTCAAGTGAGTGGCTGAATTCAATAGCTAATGTATTCTTTCGAGCTGTTTGACCCACACTCCCACCTACGCTAATTCTCACGAGGCTCATCACATCATAAATGAGAAACCAGTCTGCGTCATTTCTTCTGCCTAGGATCCACAACCTCTCTCTTTGGCACTAGACTGCTGACAAGACCGCAGCAAAACAGCAGTATAAAGAAAATGACTACAGTGTAGTGTTTGAATCTGATCACCAAGTTGTCAAGGTCAGGGAGCTACTGTTTTTTCAAAGAGTGGGTTGCCCTCCACCCACTTTGGGGCAGACAGGCAAAGAGATAGTTTTATTAGATCACAAACCCAAACTGTATTTCAGCAATTTATTATGAATTGATGAGACAATCAGGGTAATGGCATGGAAGCACAACATGGATTGGTTTTCCCAACTCTTATACAAATACATGTGTTAGGATTGTGCAAGGATTTGCTTTATAAAATTAGAAAAATTATGCAGTAATAAGTAAGTAAAATATGTCACATTAAGTGGGTTAATAAAATTTTAATTACGTCATTCAAATCAATATGATGGTATCCACCAGAATCCAGACAGTGTTGTATTGTCCTTTGAAAAATCTATTTGTTTTGCATTAATTGACTGAAGTATTGGATATGGGCTTGCTGCTTTAATTTTTTTGGTGTTGCATTGTATGCAAACTGTGATGGAAAGTGAAGCTTAATGCTCTGATTTTTGTGTGTCTACTGCAAGGTTCAATGTTTTGAAGTGTTTTTATTTTTATCTTGTAATTTGCAATACCTTCTCGCAAGAAATGTAGAGACCAACATAGCAATCAATCATAAAGCTAACTTAAAAATTATTTGTGTCAAGTGATCTGCATGAATAATTTTAGAGAACACCAGTCTGTGGTAGTTTCTCTTCTACCGTGAAAAATGTTGAAAGAGGACCATTGAGAGTGAGCAAATAAAGTAGATTTGTAAATTCAAGGGATTTCCCTTGGTTTTAATATTTAATCTCACCTATTTCATTTCTATTCAGAATCAAAAAAAAGGACTTAAGTGAAGACCATCTGCTGTTCCTTGATTGAAGGCTCCCATTGACAGAGATCATGTCATCAATATTCTAGCTTAATCTCTTCCAGTGAAATTATAAATGAAAACTTCCAACAAAGTTATATTGTGTATATTAATGTTAGTCAAGGTATCCATATTCTTCCTTAAACCTTGCCGTGTCCCATTTGTTGTTGTATGGTGGCTAGATATGAGGAGCCAAACCAGGTCGAGGCCCTCGAGGGAATGCTGAGTGGTCTGCAGTTGGGCCCTGCTGCTGCAGTGAGCTCGGCACAGTCATCGACACCACCCTCCAGTCAATGAGTCTCGGAGGAATTCCATCATTTCACGGTCGTTTGGGAAGTCCAAAGATCATAAATTATTCCACTTCTAACATGGGAGAATACATATATCCAGTACAAGTTGAGAGAAGTGTATTGGATATTTTGTCAAAATATCTCTCCATTTAATTGTTTTGTGTAGATTCTGATTGCATTTGTTTTATTTGTATTTATCTCACATTATGTAAGGAAAAATTCTCATAGAATCCTCTTTATTGTTATATTTGTTAATTATAATTATCTGTTAATGGTGTAAGGGAGTTCATTGTCTAGTGAGGGGAAGCTGGATCTACCAGGTGGCCTTAATGTGTAAACATTCATTTATATGTACGCATGTGTACCTGTGAGATTTTTATACATGAGACAAATCACAGCATATATTTACATGTGTGGAGGAGCACACTTGGAATGCCACTATAATGAGTGCCAAAGATTGTACAACTCAGAGATCTGTTGTCAGTTGATTTTGTGGAGTAAATAATCACTTATATTATGTGAAGGCTGTTTTTGTCATGGCAACTTCACTGTTGCCACAACTCTCTCATCCCTCCTGAGGACCTCTGTCAAATTCTGCAGGAAGACCTCTTTATAATTCGTGATGCATGGCACATTTCAATTTTCAGATGTAGGCGTTCACTCTATTATTCATTATTATTTTCACAAAACGCCTCGATAATTTTCCACACTTTTGTGTGTAAAAACTTCAATATTTGCATGAAATTTTAGTATTTTCGGAACTTTCAAGAAGATGCATGAGAAAGCTACGATATTTTTTACCTGAAGATAATGATAGTACAGGAGGAGCATTGTTAATATTAATATTTTTTTGCATGGTGTGCCCGAAAATATTATTATTATTAACTATAAAAATTGTCCAATGTCACATTCACTCGAGGTCACCCACTGACTTCTCACCTCGTAAGATATTTTTACCATTATGTTTTGCATCCTTATGAAAGAATATTGGGGCAGTGCATAATAGCATATCCAAAACTTGTGCCAGGCTCTCCACCATTTTTTTACATGGTAGTATTTTATAGATTACTATTTTCCAATCAACTGTTACCCAGTGTCATTCTTCTTATTACATGTGCACTTTCATGAACTTTTTTCTGTTGGAATTGGAAGCCTGGTAATATTTTATATTGGCAGATAAATTCAGTAGATTTGATTAAATTTTCTTTCAACAAATTAGATGCTGCAGGGAGACAGAATGTAAATGCATGGAATTGAATCCAGTTGCGGAGAAGGATTTGTGCCTTTATATTTATATGGAGCCTGGCTGTGATATGTTGTGGTCATCATCCATCATGGTTGTGTGTGCTTTTTATATAAATTTGATTGGTTATTATTACTTAAGCCACCACATTGATGTTTTTTTATTTACATCAATCAGAAATGTTGGCTGGTTATGCACCACTGGGAACATCACTTAAGTTGAAGGCTGTGGAGAGTTTGAGCAGTTATTCTCTTTTTCAATGTATTGACTGCCACATATTTCAAAAAGACATAATGCTGCCAACTCAAAGTATATCACTTGGGAAGAGTGCTTGACAATTTACATTATTTTCCTAAATTGAGTCTAAATGTAACTCTAGATGGAAAGAGAGTAAAAATTATTCGCCTTGACCGGGATTCGAACCCGGATCCCTCGATATCCGGCCGAGTGCTTTAACCAATTAAGCTACCGAGACGTCCTCTTACACTCTGAAATTTTGAGTGTAAGATTCCAAAATTTCAGAGTGTAAGAGGACGTCTCG
Organism: Hetaerina titia; assembly: GCA_037158775.1. Lineage (NCBI taxonomy): Eukaryota > Metazoa > Arthropoda > Insecta > Odonata > Calopterygidae > Hetaerina > Hetaerina titia. The sequence continues at coordinate 100,180,041 of CM073776.1, forward strand.
GTAGCTTAATTGGTTAAAGCACTCGGCCGGATATCGAGGGATCCGGGTTCGAATCCCGGTCAAGGCGAATGATTTTTACTCTCTGAAATTGTTGCATCAAATGCACACATAGCGGATGACTCCGTTAAAAGTTACTGTTGCGGCATCTCCCGCAGTTTCTTCTAGATGGAAAATTGAATGCTGGATTCACTTAAAAGCAAAACTGAAAAGAGAAGTGATTCCAGAATCAATGTGTGCATGCAATGGGACAGTGGCCTTATCTCAGGGGGAACACATAAAAAGAGGGCAACGGGAAGGAGATAACTTTAAAGAATCTCAACTTTGCCACAAAATCATCATAAATACTTCATTAAGGTTGCCCAAATTATAGCTCATGTATCAATATTATATCAATTTAATCCACTATAGTGTAATTATGCCCTTCATATCCTTTATTTCCTTTGGAAATCTTTATAATGTTACCAGTAAGGTGTGTTCACCAGGTAAGTGATGAACTGAAATGATAATCGCCAAGCATTTGAAAATGGATCCAAGTGGTTCTTCAGGCTATCCTTAAATTCATTTATGGCTCTTTGGGGTTGATGAGTATGCCATTTCCTCACTGTTAAATGGGGTTTATTATTCAGTTATTTGAGTCATTGTATGTGAAGAAGGAATTTTGCCTTTGATTTCAGAATTATTTAAGCATTTGTCAGGCTGTTATAAGTTTTCAAAATCCTAGCTTCATTTCACTCTTAGAAAAAAAATGCCCACATGAATTGTGTAAATGATAGTACTGGTAATTACATAAAATGAGCGGGAGAGGAAAAAATTAGCCAGATGAAAGGAGAGGGCAAACATATCACGATCCTAAACACAGAGGAATTGAAGAAGGCATCACATAATAAGGACAGCCCTTTTTTCAATGCTAAATATGCTTAGTGGTGCATTGTGTGTGTATTTACAGCCATTTCATGGGATGTTTTAGAAGTATACCACACTTTTTTGTCCCTCGGATTTTTCTCAGATGTTATGTGTATATTTTGATGTTTCCCCTTAACTAAAACAAAATGTTTTGCCCTAAAAAAATTAAATATGTTAAGTTGTAAACATCACGGCTGTTTCTAGTTACAAAGTTTGAGATTCTATCTGGTCCAATTATATATGTTCATTCTCGTGTCCCATTCACAATCCATTGTATTATCATTCAATATTTGAACTTCATTTAGGTCCAATAGATTTTTCATTTGCTTTCAAGCAGATGGAGTTATGATTTGCACTAGCTCTGTCCCCAAGCCATAATTTATCAAGCAAATGTCATGTACTTGTTTTAAAAATAATGCATCTCTCCAAAACAAAGGAGACTGCTGCTGGCAATAGAGGAGAGAGGAAGACCCCAGTTTGGAATTTTTGGAGGATTTTAGTTTTATTAGTGTTTCATTGTTGGCCTTTGTGGAATATTGTTATTATTTTTATTTAAGTGTTTTAACTTAATTTCTGTGTCCATTTATTGCTTACCTAAGGGCAACTTTAGACTCTTCTGTAATCAACTAGAAGAAGTTTTGATCTTTTTTAAAAGTGTAGGGCTAATAATGTCATAGGGATTGACTTAAATATTGATTTGACCTGCGATTCAAGATATAGAGCTGAACTTGGTATTTTACTCCAATACTCTCATCGGTTTTGTGGCAACTCACAACCAACCAGAAACCTGGCAAGCTCAGTTAATGTTATCTCTAGCTATTATGCCCAGGAATATTATGCAAATGTTAAATAAAACAGTTTCTGGTGTAACTTGGTGGAAAATCTTCATATTAACGTTTTTCAATTAAATAACTTTGCTTTTCCACATAAATTAGTATCTGTATAATATCATTTGATCAGGGACCTGATGATGTTATACTGTAATGAAACCTGGGTTGTGAGAATAAAATTTTATTTGGAAAAGCAAATTGTTTAATTGAAAAATGTCAACATGTAAATGTTTTTAATCTTCTCATCACAGGACCATTACCTTCAGCATATTGGATGCTCTGTCAGATATGAAATTAGAAAAACTGCGATCACATGGCCAATTACTCCGAGCTGTATGGTGAATTTCAAACCACCTCGCCGTAATAGAAAGTGTGTCCTTAATCACTTTACATAATGACTTTACAGAATTAATTAATGTCACACCTGATGATGATGTGAAAACATCGAAACCGGTAGTGTCGAAATAAAATATCTAGTGGAAAATTGCAATACCTGTGGTTTTAATATGTTACGCTTCCACCACATCACGCCTGAGACCTCATCATTCGACTTTACAGAACTTTGCCTTGTTCTTTGAAACATTAATTTCAATATTTAATCAAGCATTCTCTCCCATAGTAATTGAGCTTAAAACCAGCTAATTAACAAAATAAATGGTTTATGCTTGGATATTTAATAGAAAATCTGCTACTAATCTATCATGATGTTAAAATAAAGTGTACTGATTCATTAGGTAATCTTCTGGTTAAGTTAGGTTTTTGGATGGACGCAACTATCAAATAAATATTTTGTAACTCCAAAAAAAACACAGCCCAGCAACCTACTCTACATCAGGTCTTCCTTCATCTCTCTGCACTTCTTTCCTCCCTTCATCCTGCCAACATCCCTATCCTGTTCCTGCCCTTTCCTCGCTTGCCCAACATTCTCCCCTCTATTACCTTCTTCAACATTCCACTACCGCTCAATATGCCTTTCATCCATTTTTCCTGCCTCCATAGGATTTCTCTCAACAAACCCCTCTCCTCACCCACCATCTCCAGTACTTCCTCATTTGTTTTCCTTTCGGTCCATTTCACCTTCTCCATTCTTCTCCACACCCACATTTCAAAAGCCTCCAATCTACGTCTATCCTCCTGCCTCAGTGACTACGTTTCCACCCCATATCAGTTTTTACAAGTCTTTAGTGTACTAACCTTAAAATGTACAATGAGCTAAAAAGAGAATATCATTAGAAGCTCCACTGGCAACATACAATGCCTATTTATTGACAGCTCCCAAAAATTTAAAGCTGCTGGTAAGTATAAAGAAAATAGTACTCTCAATTAATGTAACAAAAGATGCATCAATGCAGCCCACTGAATTCAATAACTACTTCACAAGTTCCTTATTATATTATTTATTCAAGATAATATTCATTGTAATATCACTAGTGATAACCTGAATATTAGAGATTGCCTCGATTCCATCTGCTCCTGAAACTTTTCTCATGAAGTGTCACGCCATCTGAAAAAGTGAAAGTAGTGTCTGGGATCAAACATCAGATATGTCTTATGTTATTTCTAATGTAATGAATACAAATTACCCAAAGCCGTACTCTTGGCCCCAAGAGTACGGCTTTGGGTAATTTGTATTCATTGCATTCATTCGGCCGTAGTACGTTCCCCTTTTGCTTTATTATTTCTAATGTTATGAAGGCTGAGGTTATACCTATCTATAAGTGGAGTGATTAAAATAATACCAAAAAAATACCTCCCCGTTTCCTTCATTAGTGTGATTGGCAGAGTCATTGAGGCTATTGGTATTGCCACCCAAATACTTACTACATTTAGAAAGTAAGAACCAAATCAGCTCCTCACAATTTGGCCTCGGATCTCGATGTCCTACAGGCTAATTTTAAGCCAAGTGTCTCTCTCATTTCTTGATCTCTCTGGAATTGACTATGTAGACCAATCAATCCTCATTCAAAATCTGCAATATTATGGCAAAGGCTCGGAACTAAAATGCTTGCCTTCACATTTGAAAAAATGTATATAACTAATTATATTTGATATGCAGGTTTGACTGGGTCCTGGTATGGTGACTGTGGTAGTGAGAATTTGCATGGAGGTCTGACACATGTTGTTTCGTGCGTGTTACTGTGAATAGAATGTTTATGGATGGGAAAGGTTAGAGCCCAAGATCTTGGAAGATTGGACGGGCAGATGAAATTAGAGGTTTAGGTGCAATGATACAAATAGCCTTCTTTTGCAGTTTAAATATGACCCAGGAGAAAGGAGATGAGCCCCAGAGAACGATACCATATGTAATATTGGAGTAGATAAGGCCATAGTAAAGCATTAGTAGTGCATCTTTGCTCTCTTGTTTTCTTCAAAGTTCTTAGGAGGAAACATACTGAACTTAATTTTCCCGAAAAGTGATTTATATTGGTTTCCCATGTCACATTTGAGTTCAAATGGGTACCAAGAAGTTTTGTGAATGTGATAAATTCTATATTTTGGCTATTCACTGTTGGAGCACAGGGTTTGGATGGGTTGAGAGAGATATATTCCCTGAGCTTCTGGACCTGTTTTTCATGGACCCATCTTGACGACTTCATAATAAATTATTTTTACTGAAGTGGGATGTAAGTCTATTTAGAAATGCTTCTTCAAATATTTTAGTGAACTTTGACTGTATAGCAATCGGTCAATAGTTATTAGGGTCCTTGCTTCCTTTATTTTAATAAATTGGAATTACTTTCCAAGACTAACAAGAAGATAAAAACATTGGGAAGAAATGGAAGGATTATATTGATGAGATTTGAAGAGAGTGATGATTAAAATACTGGAGAAACAACAAACAGATAAATGTAAAGAATATGGAGCCTGATTTGTGGTGCATTGAAAATACTTGCATAGATAATTTTGTTGTTTGCCTTCAACTTCCCTGTTCCTCACACAAAGATTCAGTTTTCTTCTTGGTGATTCTCGTATCATATTCCTGAAGTAGCATAACGTTCAGACTTGCTTGCATGTCACCTCATAATTCTACTGCCACTGTGAACTACTGGAGTATGTCAGTTCTTTCTTGACTCCTTTGATATCCATTTATTTACCTTGGCCTTTTTTAGTTCCATAATTCATTTGCGTGGTTGTCATCTTGATTCTTGTAGAGGAGACAGATTATTCTTCTGTCATTTCAGTGTAATCCAAGCATTTCCAATATCTTCAACATTTTTTCCATTTGATGTTTAAGAAGGCCTTCTCCAAGTCCATAAATGTTACATATATTGGCTTTCTTTTGTATCATTTTTTATCCTGTAACTTCAAGCAGAGTATTGCCTCAAAATCATTGGTTTTGCCTGAATTCAAGTTGGTTTTTCATCATGCTTTTGCCTCATTATCTATGTAAGTATTTTCAATGCACCAGACATCAGGCTCAATATTCTTTACATCAAGGAAATGCAAAATGGCAGCAAAACCATGACTTAGATCAGTGAAACCGGAATTTATATAATTGATACCTGCCAAAGGGAAAGTTCAATCGTATATACTACCTTGAACAAAAAGTTCCCGGAATAACCACCGTGTGGCGCTCCCATCGTTCCGATTTGAGTTCTGTTTTTTTTTTGTTAAATTGGTACATCTGTTGTTGATATTCCCTTTAAATCTTAGTGTCATAACTTGACATTTGCAAAAGTTACGTAGCCAAGAGTACATCTATCTCTGTGTGTGTTGGCGATTTTTTACAATTGCAGAAATGGATTTAAATTTGCAACAACGAACTTGTATTAAATTTTGCGTAAAAAACGGATTTAGTGGCGCACGGACGTTGGAAATGTTGGAAAAGTGTTTCGGCAACGATTCTCTAAAAAAAACGGTCGTTTACCAGTGGCACGAGCAGTTTAGAAGTGGTCGTGAGTCAATCGAAGATGATGAACGCAGTGGCAGACCATCGACATCAAAAGTCGGTAAAAAAATTGATAAAGTAAAAGAAATGTTGGTCAATAACCGCAAATTAACCATCAGAGAAATAGCGGAGGACTTGAACATTGCCTATGGATCCGCCCAAGACATTGTGGTTAATGATTTGGGTTTCCGTCGTGTAGCAGCAAAGTTGGTGCCAAAAGACCTCAATTTCATGCAAAAAAGAGACCGTGTTGACGTCGCAAAAGACATGATTTGCGAGGCTGAATCCGATCCCACATTCATCAAAAGGATCATTACTGGAGACGAGGCGTGGGTTTATGAGTACGACACGCAATCCAGACATCAGGCAAGTAAATGGCGTTCACCAAATGAGCCGAGACCAAAAAAACCACGTCGTTTTCAGTCAAAAAAGAAGACAATGCTGACGGTTTTCATGGATTACAACGGTGTAGTGCATCATGAATTTTTGCCAGAAGGCCAGACAGTAAACAAAGAGTATTATTTGGGCGTTATGAGACGTTTGCGTGAAGCAATTCGCCGAAAGAGACCAGAAATGTGGGCAGAAAACTCGTAGATTTTGCACCATGATAACGCACCGTCGCACAGTGCTATCATTATTCGTAATTTTTTGACGAAAAATGCAACAAATACCATCCAACAGCCACCGAATTCACCTGATTTGGCTCCCTGTGACTTCTTTCTGTTCAATCGAGTTAAAAAACCATTACGGGGAACGCGTTTTAGCAGCCGAGAGGAAGTAATGGAAAAATCGCAGGAAGCACTGATGGACATACCGAAAACCGAATATAAAAAATGTTTCGAGGATTGGATCAAGCGCTGGCATAAGTGTGTTGCAGTCGATGGGGATTACTTCGAAGGGGACAATATAGATTTAGATGAATAAACTTGTATTTTTAATTTTCTGAATAAATTCCGGGAACTTTTTGATCAAGGTAGTTTACGAAGTAGGAGAGAAAAGGTCCTCTTTTTGGACTAGATATTACATTTCATGAAAATGTAAACAATACACTTGCCATTTATTATTGTTGATGCTACACCACCAAATCTAATTATCAGATGAACTGATTCCTCTCTGGATTCTCACCCGTTTTATTCACACTGAACCTTACTGCCGAAGTACTAAGTATTGTGAAGTTGGGCCAACGATAGACCAAATGAGATTAAACCCCTTCAAAAGTTTCCCTTGTGCGAGAAAGGCTTGGAAATATTTTCAGCCATTTCTACTTTAAAATGTAAGTATATAAATGGTTTAAATTACTTCCAGATGTGGGAAACATGTAAACTTTGAAAACGAAGCTTTAAAACAGAGACAAAAGGAAGGTTACCGAGCCTTCTCAAATTTCTCATTGTCAGGACCCTCTGTTGCCCTCCTGCCTCTTGACTCTTTTCGCCCCAATTGGAGAGAGCACCCTCGTAGCACCCACTTTGGGAACTACTGACAGAAAGCATCCAAGGGATTCTAAATAAATCAATCCTCAATTACATTTTTGAAAATATCAGAGCTCATTTGTCCTGCAGTAGGAGGTAAATAGTTTTAGAGCAAGGTTATCTAACTGGTTGAAGGTTTTTGACAACCTAAATTGGGAAATACCTGACATATTTCTTGACCTTGTATTAAGATTGTTTGCTGCCTCTTAATACAATCTTATTTACATTATCTTTTGCGTGAATTAAACACTGGTAATGTGTAAGACAGTCACCACTCTTAATCAATAAAAGGAATAGTGGATGGCTTTCCCTCCATCCCTTATCGTTCATGGGAAAAATGACAACTTGAATCTATTTGTTCTGCACTTAAGCTCTCTAATTTGATTGACATAGCCTGATACAATGGCAGTAATAACAAATTTTCAACATCCTCGCTAGTGAGACATGCTTCCAATTTATACATAAGATTTAATCAGTCATTTAACCTTTGCTCCATGAGTGATTCCCCATGTAGATTCTCTAACAATTTTGATGCGCTAATCAGTTTTCATAACAGCATGTTATCATTTAACAGCAGTTTCATACATTTTACAATTGCAGGTCCTTTCTGCCGTATATGGTCCAGTTCAGGAATTAATCCAACAAGATGATAACCCCATATACTAGCAGCATAATCTATCTGAGCAAAAGTTGATATTCTCTTTCTCAACAAATAATATAACTTATTAAACAAATTTCCCCATTACTCTCCTAATAAACCCTAATTTTTTGTTCATAATAAGGGAAGAAGAAGCGTAGTCAACATAGAGCAAGCAACTGATAGAATCTTACTCGTAGCTATTAAAGCAGAGCCAACGAACTTGGTCATTGTTCAGTATACATGCCACCAAGCAACCACAAGGAGGAAGAAGTCAATAGGATGTACGATGAGTTAGATGATATAATCCCATGTGTTCCTGCAGGGAAACATTTGGTAGTGATGAGGGATTGGAATGCGACGGTAGGCGAAGGAAGAGATGATGGTGAGGTGGGGGACTATGGGTTAGGCACGAGGAATGTATGCGGGGAGGAAGCAATTGAATTCTGCAAGAAACAGGGGTTAGTCATCACCAACACATAGATTAGACACCACAAAAGGTGTAGGTATACATGGAAAATGTCAGGTGACTCAGAAAGGTACCAGATAGATTATATTATGGTTAGGCACATGTTTAGGAACATTGTGATACATTTGTAGTTTCCCAGGAGCGGATGCGGACTCTTACCACAATTTAGTTGTTACGAAGTGTAACGTCCGTTTCAAAAAAAATAAGGCAAGGGCGGCGGGTTAGGAAATGGAATGTATATATATATATATATATATATATATATATATATATATATATATATATATATATATATATATATACACCTCAACTGTGTTCGTCCTTTATTTGTGTTCCTTTCCCCTTTCCTTATCTCTATTTCTATGAGAATGAATATTTGTTCGCTGTATGGCGGGATTTCGTGTTTGAATGTACATATATTATTTTATATACATATATCTATTTTACACATATGTATAAAAATATGTTTATATAAAAAATATAGATGATGCAGAAGTACTCACTAGAGCGATATAACTTTTGGACGGCACAATAGAACATAGAATAAAACAGATAACACGTAAAAGGACACTTACACAGTAGATTATTTGAGCTTTCGGCTTACTCCGAGGTCTTCTTCAGGTCAGACTCGGTCCTGTCCAGACTCTGTCTGACCTGAAGAAGGCCGAAAGGTCAAATATTCTACAATGTGAGCGTTCTTTTACATGTTATCTGTTTTATTCTGTGTTCTATTGTGCCGTCCAAAAGTTATGTATGTATTATTTAAATATATATTAGATTGGAGGCTTTTGAAATGTGGGTGTGGAGAAGATTGGAGAAGGTGAAATGGACCAAAAGGAAAACAAATGGGGAAGTACTGGAGATGGTGGGTGAGAAGAGGGGTTTGTTGAAAGAAATCCTATGGAGGCAGGAAAAATGGATGAAAGGCGTATTGAGCGGTAGTGGAATGTTGAAGAAGCTAATAGAGGGGAGAATGTTGGGCAGGTGAGGAAAGGGCAGGAACAGGATAGGGATGTTGGATGGGATGAAGGGAGGAAAGAAGTACACAGAGATGAAGAGGGACCTGATGTAGATTAGGTTGCTAAATTAGGTTTTGTTTGGAGTTACAAAATGTGTATTTGATAATTGTGTCCATTCAAAAAAACCTACCTTAACCGGTAGATTACCTAATAATAATTCATGATTACAGGAACAGGATAGGGATGTTGGACGGGATGAAGGGAGGAAGGAAGTACACAGAGATGAAGAGGGATCTGATGTAGAATAGATTTTCTTAGGAGTCACAAAGTATTTATTTGATAGTTATGTCCATCTGATAACCTACCTTAACCGGTATATTACCTAATAATAAATAATAAGGGAAGTCAGAAGAAGAAATAGATGGATTGGACACAAAGTGAGGCACAATGGATTGATTAGGAATATAATAGAAGGGAAGATTGCATAAGGAAGACCAAGAGACATATCCATAGGAAAAATTAAGAAAGACGTAAAATAGAAAATGTATCAGGGATTCAGGGAAACAACGTTAAATAGAGGGCTGCAATAAACCCGTCCTAGGATTGAAATACATCATGATCATGAATTAGGGAAGCTGGCCCCTGGCCATGTGTATTATTTCCGGTAACACAGACGGTGTTATTAGTGCCCATTTCCATAGAGCGTGTAAGATAGAAATTTGGTATAACGTTCCTATTAGCTCAGCTTAAATGCCTTTTTAAATAATAACACTGGCACAAATTTCGATAGGAAGGTATATGGTAATATAGACATATTTTCTCCTTCGCTCACAATGGGAAGGAAATTCATACCGAGCAAATGGCGTTTTTAGGGCATAATTTTCTCTCGTGGGTTATGTGAAAATGACTGCAAAAGTCATCAATGGCTCTTCCTTCCATTATTCCATGCACCCTGGTGAAGTTCAAGGGAGACAACTTAAGGGATGATAATATTCAAAGTTATGTGTTTTCTTTTCTACTATTTGTGCGATTAATTTTATAGTTTGCGGAGTATAATCAATGAATTACATTCCAATTAGAATAATAATCCTTATCATGCTTGCCCTGAGTCGGACTAATAATGGCGCCACCATTCATAATTTGAGTTAACATCGAACAAACCTTTGTGTAGTCTCAACGTGACTCCGGTGCAACAGCTCTAAACGAACAGCAGCATGTCGAAATGATCAGGCCGAATCGTGAATGCTGAATTTCATATAGGTTTTACGCACTATTGCTCAATGCTGTATGTGCAGCAAACTATGTATTGAGGGATAAGTTCGCTACCCAAGAAAGTTGACTTTTTTAAATTTAGTGTGTTTCCTCATTGACAAGTGAGGTAGTAGAAGAAATCGTGTTGCGTACGTGAGCGATACTTGTATCACTAATGGCTGGTATGAATTGTAGAACAAGTAAATGAATATGTTAATATTAACTCTCACTTATTCTATTTGAGGTGCTTGTAGTAAAGGGTTGTCTCGATTGCACGACCTATAATTTCCAATAACAATAGCGGTGTTTGCGGGGTCATCGTGAAATTATCACGGGTGTTTGCGATTACGTAGACATTTTATTCACGATGAGTGTGGCTATTGCTATTATTATGCCGACAGTTTTCTTCAAAGACTAATGTACCATCCGTAACATTAATTGGTACCAGATAATGTACACAGAGAAACAAGATTCTGTCTCTAGCTATAAGCACCTTTTCTAAGTTTGCTCTTTCGTTTATCATATATTCGTCTACAAACGTTGATACAGATGCCAGTTAATATGTCTCAAAATTTTGGTCATTATGTGATGGTTTTCTTTGCAGCTAATAACCCCTATAACCATTTGCTTCGGACAGTTGACGTTGACGGGAAAACCTATTCTTTCTATGACCTGACAACGTTGAGTGCTAATTATGGTAAGTTAACGGACCTTAGTGTTTCGTTAAAGAATAGGTAATCAGTTTTTGAACCAAATTCTTGTAGGTGTAGTCACAAATTTTGTTGATGCTCCAAATTTGGCTTGTAACATTCTAGGCAGATAGGTATAAACAGCCAACCTGAAAATTAATTACAATAAGTATGGACAAAGGAAATCAATCATTGGATAAATAGTTATTAAAAATAAGTCACAATTTTATAGTACAAGTATTGATCGTGTACTTTGCTATTAATCATCAAAAATGCAATTTTATTAAAAAAAATATCATCTAGAGTGGTAACTTTTCTGGAGAAAGTACTTAGTCACCCGAGCCCCCAGTCATTTTACAAGACTGCGTATGAATGGTGTTTATAGGAATTCTTCTTCGTCTTGGAGTGAGGGTCATTTGGTTAGGATTTAATCGAGTATGCGTACTTACTAATTCTATCTGAAAGGTCTTCTCTTACAAATTTTACTGGTGCAGTTCAGTTTCACCGGTTCAGTTCTGGATTCATAACAATTCTCTCTACCGATAAGGTGGTTATTTCGTACGTTTTATTACGTTAATCTATTTGAACGATGCATATGTAGTGTTTGTTATGTTAAAGAACTTTGTCTAATTTATATCTACCCATTACAAGAACTTCCGGTTTTACTTTTTTAGATACCATAATTACCAAATTTTCGGTTCAAAATAATTGGACATCATTACTACATTTTCTCACCTTTTTAAGTTCATCACATTATTAATACAACTTTTTATATTTCTACAGAACTCTTTGTAATGGTTTTCATAAACTTACACTGTTACTTCTGTTTCCCTTTTCTGAAAGGCTGTACTTCTGTTGGTTTTGCCCCCTGTTGTTTCTGAGAGACATAGAACAGGGGGGGGGGGCATTTGGTGGCAGCTCCCTTAAGGACCACAAAGTGCACCTCTGGCGTTGAGCTTCTATTTCGGATAGAAGAACCAATTCTCATGATCAGCCATAATGAAGTGATTGTACCAGATGTTTTTGAGCCCTTCATTTCCTTTTTATTTTCTTGTACCTTTACAGCACTTAAAATACCATCATAAAATTTGATGTAGCTATACATTATTCTAACCCGCCAACTAAAATACAGATTTTGAAATGAGGTTGACTTTTTGAAACAGTGCTTTTTCCATCCTACTCTAGTGCTGTATCAATTTTTTATTATTAAAAAAAAATTTTTTTTATAGATTTTTTATTAATCAGTGTTATTGATGGGTCAATGGCTTAGGAGGGATCCTTGTAAACCCTGAGTGTGTGTGAATGTGATTCACGAGAGTGGCAGTTTTTCTTAACACACCCTAGTGATCGAGTGGTTGTAAGTTTGTTTTATTATTTATTATTTTTATTATTTATTTTGACTTTTGTGTGTGATTGAAGTATATGTGGGTCACTGTTGCTAAAACACACCCAAGTAACCTTGTGTGTATTCCCTATTTCTTCTTTTTCCGCTTTTTTCTTAAACCTTTTCTTTCTTATCACTTAGTGCCAATCAAGTTTACTGTCTCGGCATTTTGTTGTTTACATTGATTCACGACCTTAGCTACGTTCCTTGTGTATTTAAACCATCTTTTTGTTGAAAATCGCAATCTTTTTACGTATTAACTTTGTACCACGTGAAGTTATACAAGGAGGCATTAAATATTAATTCAGTCATCAGCAGCTAATTAATAACTAAGGTAATTTCACCCATTAGTCCGTGATCAAAAAGAATAATACTCGTACTATCCATTTATTTTAAAACATTATTCACATGCAGCAGTAGCACTAATTTACATGGAAAAAATTAACAAAATCATGAAAGAGGGCAAAATACAATAACAGGGTAACAATAAACAATGAGAACCGAACATGACTGGAGGAAATATTTAATTTGTTGGCAGGAGGGATAAAGCATGGGTGGTGAAATGTTACATGATAAATAAAAAGGATACACAGTGTGAGGGAGTGAATTCAGAAGGGAGGAGAGGCGAAATAAAGGTGAGCACTTAATGAGGGATATCCTAGGAATAGGCAGATAGAGTAGGGAGTAGGTGTGGGTGGATCGAGTTGGTATTGGGTTGGTTGGGAGTTGGCTGGTTGGAGTTGGTTGTGGAGGAGTTTTAAATCAGCTTTCAGTCTGCAGTTTTGGGTGTTAAAAATGGATAAAGAAGAAAGAACAGCATTTGAGGACATACGTGGTGTGTTAAAAAATTAATGGGAATTTTAATTTTTTGGACAATATCACCTTCAAAATAGTCCCCATTGGAGATTATGCACTTGTGCCAGGGCTTCTTCCAATCCCCGAAACACTTCTCAAACTCGATCTTTGAGACTTTAGTTCTTTCAGTGATGCCCTTTAAAGTCATCTATGGCTGTAAAACAACGGCCCTTCAGGGTACTTTTAATTTTTGGAAATAGGAAAAAATCACACGGAGCCATATCTGGTGAATATGAAGGCTGGGGCATCGTTACAGTATTGTTTTTGGCCAAAATTTCACGAACAAGCAATGAAGTTAAAATGAAGCTGGTGCATTATCGTGGTGCAAAAGCTATTTTGAAATGAATTTTGCTGTGATGCGTTTCATACCTTAAAAATTGGAAAAAATAACATGACATGATCCAATCGATATGCCAACATCATCAGTGACCTCTCTAATTTTGATTCGGGGATCGTTCATAACCATTTCTTTCACTTTTTCCACGTTTTCATCGATTGTTGATGTGCTGGGGTGTCCAGGGCGTTCGTCATCTTCAAGGTCTTCGCGGCCTTCTTGGAAAGGCTAATACCACTCGTAAACTCTTGATTTACTCATAGCAGACTCACCATAGCAGCAATACAAGAGAGCAATGTAACATTTGGGTGGCATAATAAAACACAGAATAAAATAGAGAACACGTAAAAGGACACTCCCATTATAGATTGTTTAAGCTTTCGGCCTACGCTGAGGCCTTCTTCAGGTCAGACTACTGAAAACCAGTACCAGTGAAACTAGTGAAAAAGAAGTGAACAGTTCTTCTGTCACCAGTAAAAACCTAGTAACGTCTCGTGGGATTTTATATTGCAGCGCACATTTTAACATGTCGCAGTGAGCAAAGTAAAGGAAGGACCACAGTCTGCCCACACATGATGCATACTATGTGTAGGGATGTTTAGACACCAAGCAGTTACTTCCTGGACAGCCGCCACAGTTTTTAGGATATATCTGTCGATACCAGCACGCTCCAAAGATTGAGAGATACCCAAAATTGGAACAATTAGATCAAACCTCTAGGGATAACTGGTGAATTGCAATAGGCACCTTTCTCTCATCATCGGAAGTAAAATTATCAAATGCCTGGGAAATGTCCACCGCTGCTCCCGGGTCAATTTAATTAATATCATTGCTTTCCCTCCATAAACCTTTGTCAACCTGTGCTCCCTTCCCTCTCCCGAATCCATTGCTCACTCTCCGCAATCCCCTCCCCTCCCTCTTTTTCAATCTTCACTCTCCCCGACACTGCCGGGGGATATTTCATTCCTATATCATTTTTTATGCCGGTTAAAGTCCACGACGGCGCCGAAGAGCATTCCATAGCTGGTGTACCTTTTCTAATATCCACGGATGTCATTTCTTGTGCTATATGATATACTGTAATCTAAATGGACCGAAATCGACTGAAACAAGTGGGATCGGCCTCAAGAGCAATAAGCGATGCATTTCAATTTGTCTTCTTGGTAATGCTTATACCACTCATAAACTCTTGATTTACTCATAGCAGACTCATCATAGGCCTTTGTTAATATTTCACATACTTTGTTACACTTTATTTCATTTTTTACGCAAAATTTGATACAAATTCTTTGATCCATTTCTTTTAACAAACGAAAATCGCCGAGCTCATAAAACACGTCTAACCTTAATGGCTGTCACGGACAAAGTCCACAATGTAAACAGCTGAAAGTTTTGTCATACTTCAGGGGCATATATACCAACATTCTAGAAAAAAAAGTTTGGCAATCAGACTATCCAAACCCGCAAAATGAAGAAATTCCCATTAATTTTTGAACACACCTCGTATTGTGAAAATGTGGGTAAAAAAAACTTGTGTTTGACTATTTCGGCAAAGAAGTGAGAGATACAATCGAGGGATTTTAGATTTGTGTGGGCTGAGGTGGACGAAATTCGGGAGTAAAATGGTATATTATGGGAAGGATAATTGTTGAGAAACACGAATGGTGTGCTATTGGATCTTTAATTTCTGTGAAGCGGTAAAGGCCTAATAGGGACATTGCTTTATTTTTCAGGCTGAATGTGGTTAAAGTAATTTAGTTTATTGTTGGTTAAAACGCCTAGGTCTGTCATGGTTGTTACTCTGTTTAAGGGAGTTCAGTTAATATGTAGTTGAAAATAAGGGACTTTTTTTCAGAACAAGAGTAATGATGCTGCATTTTCTAGGGTTTAAAGTTTCCAGGTCATCACAGAAGTTTGATTTAAGGCAAGTTGAAGGTTAATACTGTCAGAAGTATTATTAATTTGCTTGTAAATCTTGCAATCATCAGCATAGAGAAGGGTGTGAACTTGGGAGGAAAGGAGCGGGGAAGGAAGATCATTAATGAATAAATTGAAAAGATATGGCCGAAGAACCCTGTCCTGGGTAACTCCAGATGTCACAGGAGACCAAGAGGAAGAAGCATTTGAGAGTATCACACGCTGGGTTCTGTAGGTGAGCTGGGAGGCTGAGGAACATACCATGTATGCCAAACTGTTGGCTGAGTTTATGAAGAGGGAGTTGATGATGGAGTGCATCTAAAGCCTTGAAGAAGTCAAGGTTAGTGGCATCAAGTTGACTTGATTTGTCTATTGCCATGATGGTGTGGTGCTGAAAGACAGCGAGATTTGTCAGGCTTGATCTTACTGGTAGGAAACCATGTTGCTAGGAAGATAAAAAGGGAGAGGTGAAATAATGAATCCTGTTTAGAATAATATGCTCACAAATGGAAGACAGGATTGAACGTAATGAGATAGGGCGATAGTTTGAATAATCATTCTTGGGACGTGATTTATGTATCAGAATGACATTGGCGCCATCAGCATGATGCCAACACAAGGGAGATCTGAAAGCCCGCATAACTCATCTGATTGATGTGAAAACCTTAGTCAGAAACAATAATACCAATCTTCCTGCATGTTATGACTGCACATATTTATTGTCCAAACCATTCCCTTGCAGAGTATGCAAAACCTTGTTTTTAGTTATTTCAGGTCTCTTAATTTCTTTTGATTATTTCCCCATTATTGCTCTGTTTTGGTATATTTATTTTACATCAATTATTCTTACGTTGTATCTTGAAGACTTCATTATTTTTCTCTAAAGTCTCTTTCATTACTCCATTCATCCATGACATTCTTAATTGATCCCTCATTTTGCTAAAACATTTTACTTTTCTCTCATATACTTTTTGGAGATTGGAATCTCTTCCATTCTACCAACATAAACAAACCAGCTTAACTGACTTCTTTCAAGGCTATCTATTACTGGTGTGGACTCAATCATTCCTCACTCTATATTTATTTTTTTTTACTGCCAGCACTTATCCTGAAGTACCATTACCTACTGTACTTGGTCAAAATAGTTACTTACACTTGCACCTAGTGTTTAAATATTCCGCATATGCATTGTGGACAAGTTTTTCTGCAAAGCATTATCATGACTTCGTCTCTTCATTTTTTGTACAATATTTCACCAACATTCTGCCCAAGTATACTAGAGCAATCACTTGTTCGATTGTTTTTGTGCTTGCAGTTAATACACAAGTTCCTATTTTCCTTATCAAACACAAGGGCTCTAGTTTTACGATTCATTTACCCTCAATTTCATTCTCTCTTATCTCACGAAAGCTGTGGTGTCCCATGTTAATCTGTTGGACTTGGGTTGGCAATACTGCATCATCTGAGTTCTGAAGGGCAGGCACAGCAGTATCTCCTCTACCTTCTTAGCCACACACTCAGCTTTCATGCAATTATCCATAAACACATTAAAAGTAATGGAGATGTTATATATCTTGTTTCACATCCTGCTTCCAATCTAACCTGTCTCTTAAAGTCCATTGGCTCTTAAATCTACTTTATTATTTTCATGTATTAGTTCATATGAATCAATTAAAAACTGTTGATTGAATTCATATTCTGTCATAACCATCATTACCTTTCTTCATTTTCCTTTGATTTAAGATATTTAAGACAATGAATTCACGATAAACTTTCTTTTATGCCAGCATGCACTTCTCAATTACAGTGGAACCTCAAACAATGAGCATAACTTGTTCCGGGATCTTTTGCCTTAAGCAGTACACTGTTAAGTGAAACAAATTTTCCCATATAAAGTAATGTAAAAAATGTGGTCCATGCCGATAAATATAAATTTTGTGTAAGTTTTATTCAAAGAAAATTGTATAGACATTTTTTAGCATCATGAATCATATTTATATTTTCTTCTATCCCAGAGTGAACCAACATGAATGAGAATTCGTTTTGTAGAAAACAAAAAGAATCAAAATACATAATTATTTTATTATTTATGATACATTCCTAATTCCTATTTACGTAAAAGCTATTTAGAGACCTTTGTTTATGTTCATGCTTCAAAATTTGGTAAAAATGCGATTCAAAATTTAAATTTCCTTTTCTCCCTCTCTTTTATTAAATTCCTTTTCTTTATGGCTGCGTAGATTTTCGTGGCGGTGGCTTGAAGAATTCTGCATATTCGGGTTTTCACCGCATTGTATTTTGAAGCCGACAACAGTTTCGCCGAAGTTGCATCCGGTGTCTTCAGGTCGAAGATGAGGGACTCAGATTTTGGCCGTCCTTATATAGGTGGTCCCGTCCACGAGGACCAATCAGAGAGCAGCACCTGGACGGGACCACCTATATAAGGACGGCCAAAATATGAGTCCCTCATCTTCGACCTGAAGATGCCGGATGCAACTTGGGCGAAACTGTTTTTGGCTTCAAACAACAATGCGGTGAAAACCCGAATATGCAGAATTCTTCCTTTTCTTTAATTTCTCTCAATACTTTATGTATATTTTCGTGCCTTTCCATTTTGTTCTTGCTATTCTTCTCCAAATCCACATTTCAGTTGCTTCCAACCGAGCTTTTTTCCTCTTTCCCAATGTCCAAGTTTCACATCCATATGATTATGTAGTCCAAATAAATGTCTTCACAAAGGACTTAAATTTATTTCCAGTTTCATGCATTTGTTTCCCAAAATATTCTTTTTATTTTCATATGCCTTCTTCGCCAAGGCTATCCTTCTTTTCACCCCAGATGTACGTTTGTTGTCTCTTGTTATTGCACTCCCAAGGTAGCAGAACTCTTCCAAATGGGTTATCATTGATTAAATTATTACTATTGTATTTATTAAATTGGTTTCGGAATTACCTGGTTGGTTGCAAGCAACTAGTCAAATTGAAGTCCATTACTTCATGTCTGTCATGTGTGTTCAGGTGTAACAGTGCTCACACCTTGTGCCTGTATGTTATTTTAATATTTATTTTGTTGATTTTGTTATTTTCCCTATTCCACACACCTAAGGTATGCTGATGATGTAAAAATATTTATTGTAGTGCAAAAATCAGATGACTGCAAGAGTATCTGTGATTGTGTATTGAGAATCACTGATGGGGTGTTTTATGTCCTTAACGTTTTGCACTTGCATGTCGAGTGTGACTCGACAAGATTAGCAGTGGCAGCAGCTCGTATGTCGAGCCACACTCGACACGGAGTTTCACCGTGTGTGGAATTGGGATTTTTGTCCATATTTTCCAATAACTTTACTTGTAATCATCTGCATGAAAGGACAAGTAAAGTAAGGCTTAATTAATAGCATGGCTTGTTCTATAAATGAATAGTATCGACCCATAATGTCATCTTCGACATAAATGCTGTCTGCAAAGGATGCCACCACCTATGCAGATGTTTGTTGTAATCTCTTTGCTGTGTTGCAAGTTCTTTTTCATTTACATTGTTTCCCCTTCATTGCTTAGAAGTCCACTAAATGTAAAGCAATGCCTTTGAGAGATGATCTGTTTCTGAAAATAAGATCGCCAGAATGTATAGTACCTCTCAGTCAGGTGTTCCGTAGTTCATTGCTTTCTAGTTTGGACACTTTCATTTCCCTTTCTTCCTAGTGTCAGCTGTCTCATCAAACGTTCTTTTTCTATCTATTGCATAATCAGGAATCTTGAGTAGGAGGGTATAAATTCATACATATTGTACCAAGAATGCCAACAAAGAATAAATGAAAAACTGATCTCACATGTGAAATTTATTACGAAACCGATACATGATCTAGTTGAGGATTCTGAGATGTGTCACAAACTTCCAGGGTAGGATTACCATCCAAAAACAGAGCAACGGTTAGATGGGAAACTATTTCTAATCACACCTCACCCTAATGAAAATCAAAGATTTTGCAGTTAGCTCTAACGGAAAAATCAAAGGTGGAAGAAGAGAGCCGATATATATCTGTGGGACATGTGAAGGTAAACCAGGTCTTCATGTTGCGGAATCCTTCCAAAAATGTCATACCATGAAAAATAATAGTTTTAATTTGGTTTATCAATAAATTTATCAATAAATATGTAAAAAGATCCAATTAAATTAGTTTGTATGAAAAGAAACTCCAGTTTTTCATTCAATTGCCACGCTTAGTAAATATGGGGTATTTAAAAAAATTTAATCCCGAGTAGACTAAGGAAATCGAGCAAAAAGGCACCCGAGTGCAAAGGGTTAAACATAATGCATGTAATGCCATCTGAATTAATCGTAAGAAATCACCTATTTAGTTTTATTAATCACTTAAAGGTGAAAAAATTCCTAGGACTTCAGTCATCAAAGATTTAAGAGTTCTCTCTAACTCTCCATTCTTAGGATGTCACCGCGTAGGTTGTTTTTTGACAACACTGTCACCCGTGTTCCAACGAGCGTCTTCAGGTCGAAGTGCCGGGACGTTGTTTTGGCCGCGTTTATATGTGTGTGTCACATTTCCCTCCCTGCTGTGTGATTGGTCCGTGGTTTCCCACCAACAAGCAAAAACAAAGCAAAGCAAAAACATGCCTGAAAGAGCACCATAGGGCTACAAGGAACAAGCAGTTCAGTTTATCAGCCATTGCTGAACATGCTTGGAGCAGGCCTGGCCATGACATCAAATTTGAGGAGACCAAGTAATATCTAAGGGGAGAAGATATATTATCCAAGGCTGATTAGAGAATCGATCGAGATACTCGAGGAAAAAGACAACTTCAATAGAGAAGAAGGCTACCGCGTAGCAGGTGCTTGGAGAAGGATTTGGCGGGAAACCACCAACAAATCACAGAGCAGGGAGGGAAATGTGAGACACACATAAAAAAGACACTGTTGTCCAAAAAACAACCTAGGCGGTGACATCCCGAGAATGGAGAGTCAATACCTTTCTTTCCTCTCTTAACCATAAGCACAACCTGAAATTGGGCACTTCAGTTAGTCCCCCTTCATTTCCACATACTTCCTTCCACCCTTCATTCTATCCAACATCCATATCCTATTCCTGCCCCTTACTTGTTTGCCTAACGTTCTCCCCTCTATCGCAGTCTTCAACATCCCACTTCTGATCAATATACCCTTCATCCATCTTTTCTGTCTTCTTGTGATTTCTCCCAACAATTCTCTTTCCTCCCCCACCATACCCAACACTTCTTCAATTGTTTCCTTTCTGTCCATTTAACAATCATTCTCCAGACATAACAAAAGCCTTGAATCTATGCCCATTATCTTGATTCATTGACTATGTTTTGGCACCTTATAAAGCCACGTGCCGTATTGTTTTGATGATCTGTTTCTTAACCTTAATCAGCTATAATGTCATCAATTCCATCCTACTTGCAACAGCTTCTTTGCCTAATGCAATTCCTATCCTTTTATTCCAACTACGTGGACGATTTTGGTCTAAACACATCTAAGATAAGTAAGCTGTTACACTTGCTTTAGTTTATAAACTCCTATTTTAATATTTAACTTAGCCTTCCTCTTTCTTGAAAACCGCATACTCCTTCCTTGGTAAAATTTGAAACACTGTAGACTTCCACATATAGAATTTATTAAACGACCTTGGTTTCATCGCTGAGCGACATCATCAGGTAAAATTTTTTCCGTTACATACCAATATATACCCTCTGAGGCAAGGTAGGAGATTAGGGGAGGCAGCGAGGGAGGAGGAAGGGTCGGTGGGGGGGGAGAAACAATGTAGTCAAGAAGGGGTGGGGACACACAATGGGGAAGTCATTAGCCGGGTTATGAGATGGGAGGCAAGGGAAAGGAAGGTCACGAGCGGGGGGAAAAAGAGAGTGAGAAAGCCTCACCGGGATGGGATAGGGTCTGAGGCAAAGTGGTCATTTAATAAATTCTATATGTGGAAGTCTACAGTGTTTCAATTTTTTACCATGAAGCAATTCCACAAAGTTACGCCTGAAACCATTACTTTTACTCCTTCCTTGTCAATCCAGTTAATACTTCTACATTCCACATCCTAGCCCACTGTCCCATCTTCTTGAATCAGACTCAAAAATTTCATGGGTACTAAATTGTGTAAAATGAGTGATAAATTGCAAAAAAGGTCATGCTGTTCCTAAATCTTTGCTTAACCATAATATAATCTAACTGATACCTTTCCGGGTCACCTGGCATGTTGGTGATGACTAGCCCCTCTCTCCTGCACAACTCAATTGCTTTCTCCTTGCGGTCATTCCTCGTACCTAAGTTGTAATCCCCCACCTCATCACCACCCCTTCCATTGCCTACTGGGGTTTGCGTTCCAATCCCCTATCCCTATCAAATATTTTCCACCTAGAACTACTATATACCCTTTTACTGATCATAAACCCTATCGACTTCTTTCTCCCTATGGTTGCTTGGTGGCATGTATACCTGAACAATGACCAATATCTCCTAAATAACATTCTGTATTATGAAACAATGGAATCATTAATTGTAAAACTTCTTCGTGTTCTTTGCTCTCTGAGTTACTTTTACCACACCATTTATGTTATAATGAGATAAAAATGGCATTACCTTACTAATACTTTACTTGCCCTTACCTGAACTAATACCTTTGGAAACAACATTTCTATATACCTGAAGTACAAAATTATTTTACATAAAAAACTGCAGCTGAAATTTTTGATTCTGTTCCATGATTACAAGGATGCTTTGCTCATATCTCTTATCTTCCATTTTTGACAACACGAAGGATAATCCCTAAAGTAATGTCTCCAAAGTATTTTGATGGTGAGAAACTGTTGTGTGGCAATTGGCCACATTGCAGTGATTGTTGCTTTCCCACTCCCAAACAAGCATGTGCGTGCCTTGCTGAAAGATTCAGTCTTGGCTTGGCAACCAATGAAAATGGAGACCCTTTTGGGCACTACCGCCAAGTGTAAAGTTGGTGCGTTTATTCACTTTTTGAATGCAAAAGGCATTGAACTGATAGACAATCATCACAGAGAGACGGAAGTGCATTGGGAGTGGTTCATTGATGCCAAAAACGTTTGCAAGTGGTTAAGGGGAAAATGGATGATCATGCTGATATTCATGACCAGCAAGGGGGTAGGAGGCCATCAATTTCTGATGGTTGCGAAGGTCAAGGGAACCATGCATAAGATTGGCAGATCCTTCTGGATAATCTCTGGGTTTTGGTTCCTAGAGGCTTTCTGGAAAAGGACAACTCTTTGGACTTCATTGGTTGGCAAAACATGGGAGTTCCTCTTTATGCCCGAGACCAGACAACAATCATGTGAGTGGCAGCATTTGTCTTTGCCCATGCCCTCAAAATTTGAACAAACTTAGTCTGCCGGTAAAGTCATGGCAGCTGTGTATTGTGAATGATAGGAGATATACTGGTTGATTTAATGCCCTCTGGTGCCACAATAGATGTTCAGAGGTACTGTGAAACACCTGCAAAACTCGGATGGGAAATTCAAAACCGAAGAGGAATGTTGAGCAAGCGGGTGAGCATTCTCCATGCCAGTGATAGCTGACACGTCACCCATTAAACTGTGTCTCTTACGCTACAGTTTGGGTGGGGCATCATCTCACAGCCACCCTATGGTCTGGTCAAGTCTGGACTTGGGACCCTATTGACTCTTTTCCCTTAGTTGAAAGAACATTCAGCTGGGAGGTGATTCAACTCCGATGATGAGGTGAAAAATGAGATTCAACACTTTTTCAAGGATGTGACAGTGAGGTCGTATGACAAGAGTATACAAAAACTATCACTGCATCAACAAAAATGCATCGACCGAAATGGCAATAATGTTGATAATTAGAAAAATGTTCTACTTTCGATTGATGTAAATATTATGGGAAATAAATGGAGTTTTGTAGTTCTAAATAAAATATGAGACCTTATTTTTGAGGTTACCCTCATAAATAAATTAATTCATGTTATAGCCAACTTGATTCTTCACAAATTTAATTGGTTTGTGTGAAAAATGTAACAATTTTATTGTAAATTCGGCATCTGTCCGTAGTAAATATTATTATCTGATGAAACTGAAGTTTGCAAACATAAGTTAAAGAATTTACTCCACAAGTGATAAGTAACTTAACCCTCCAGTAGACTTGCTCAATAAATATGTAATCCATCTACTCCTGTCACTTTTTTTCTTCAAAATTCTGATCACCTAGTTTCATTTTAACTGCACACATTTTCATAGCTTAATGCAATTGGATCTCTTTCGTACTCAACGCCACTACAATACAAATCCCCAAAATTCACTTCCTGTAAACATTGTATGCCATAAGTAATTGAGGCCAACTCCAGTCATTTCATTGGGACAAGTTGATTGTAATTTTCAAAGAATTCTGGAATGTATTCACTTCTGTGTAAAGCTGCAACCAATTTTTTTTCATCATTATCATCTTTCTGCACTTCTTCACTTTTAGCTAAAATTATTGTTACGGACCTCTTTCTTGTCACTCACAGAATCTAATTTCTTCATGCCATTTGTCATATCACCTTACATTCTCCTGATTATACCTATTCCACGTACAATCTTGGCACTTTCAGCATTCATGTGACTCAAAATCTCACAACCATTATCCACACTTGTGCTTTTGATAAGCATTTCCCATTCTACATGATTTGCTTTCAGCTTGTCCTAACCAACTCTTCTACATTGATGCAGCTTTACTCTCAAGTGGATTGGAGCTCTTAACTTTCCTTGTTGCCCATTTTCCGCAGTTTAACTTTGGAAACTAACTAAATATTCTGGTCCTTGCTTTGCCCTCCTGTCCTGGACTAAAACAAAGATTGTGTCCTGATAATTGGACATTAAACATTTTGGGCATGGAGTTATTGATTGGTAATAACAACTGATCCCAAGCAGAGCAGAAATGTTTTTGCAACAGCTATTTCCAGTTCTGAATCTTAATCCTCACCTCTGGTGCCTAGAACTAATCTGATGCAATTAACTACTGCTTTATTTTTCTTTTTCTTTTTCAGGACAATTGCCGTATTCCATTAGGGTCCTCTTGGAGTCTGCGGTTCGCAATTGTGACAACTTCCAGGTGACTGAGAAGGATGTAGCCAATGTGATTAATTGGGCTACTAACTCAAAAGATGGGGACACAGAAATTGCATTTAAACCTGCTCGTGTTCTCCTCCAGGTATTATCTTCTTATAATTCTAGACCACCTGGCATTTTTTGTTATGTCACCATGACATCAGTGAATGCCATAATGTGCATTGATCTTTCGTTCTGCTTTTGCTAACTGAAATTTAATTGTTAAGAGTGCATTTTTATGGAAAAGAACCATTGTGGTGGTTTTATATGGCCTCTTGTTAGAGGGGAGGTCCCCCTGGCCTTTCTCCCCTCTCACCTCCATTTTAGCATGTGATTACATTTTGAAGTCTGGTCAGTTATTAGAGTTGTAAATGGTAGAGCCCCGATGATGCTGAAATTCACAGTCAATTACATGAAATATGGGCCTCCCACAGTGTGATGGGAAAGTGAGCCAAATGGTGTTGTGAGTTTATGGAGGTTGTTTAAATGTTCATGATAAGCAAAGGAATGGCAGTCCTAGTGCTTAAACTGACAGTCTTGCCAAGCATGTGGAATGCAAAAGAGAAGAAATAGTTACTTCATGGTTACCAACCTTTCCATATGCAATGATTTCCAGAAGTTTCAGTGGCAAAATCGTTCAGAATAGTGAATGGCACTTGAGGGTAACGTGAATTGTTGGCAGGATTGCAGCCACAAATTTTGGCAATTGTTTACAAAGACTGTGGTATTTACACAGTTTCAATTGCAAGAGAGACAAATTGTTTCTATTCCGTCACTGCTAAAGAAGAGTCAATACTGTATTTGTTGTCTCGGGTGTACACTTATGGAATTTACACAACATATTGAAAGGAAAGAAGTAACTTTGTAATTCTGCACAAACTTAATTTAAACCT
Organism: Hetaerina titia; assembly: GCA_037158775.1. NCBI lineage: Eukaryota > Metazoa > Arthropoda > Insecta > Odonata > Calopterygidae > Hetaerina > Hetaerina titia. The sequence goes on from CM073776.1 coordinate 100,205,630, forward strand.
AGTTTGTGTTTTAATAAATTTATTTAATAATTTTAATTCTCTTGGAATTACGAAGTTACTTCTTTCATTTCAATATGAAATTCATATGCCAATACACGTCAAGACCTTGCTTGCATCTCAGCGATTTGTGGAAATGGAAGAGTGGGATTTGTTGAATATTTGTCCAAGTGGTTGCAATATTTCTCAATGGATCCGTTGCTCAATTAAAATAACTGTTACAGGACCTCTCGTAGTTCTTAGAATTTTCATCAAAGAAAAGCACCATTGTGTTTGAATATTAAAATGAAAGAAGTAACTTTGTAGATCCACTCACACTTTATTTAAAACATGGGCTAGGTTTTGAATTTGGATACCATCATCAGGTGATTCAGGTAATGATGATGTTCAACGTGGAAACCTAGGTCACGTTTTAAATAAAGTATGTGTGGAATTACAAAGTTGCTTCTTTCATTTCAATATATTGTGTAAATTCAATCAAATTACCCCTGAGACAATGAATGCGAAATTCACTGAATTCAACCAAAATTAGTCTCACTGCACAGAGTAATTATGAAAGGCTGATTGACTCAGGGGGTTGTTATTATACCGCTGGAAGTAAGCCTCACCATCCAAAGTGATTACAAATGACTCTAACGGAGTAATACCACACTAAGGGGTTGGAGTTACACCACGGCCAGGTACCCTGTCTTTGGAACTCCACATGGGTATATTTTCAATATGGCTGCAGTTTGTTTACGTTGGTAGTGATTAATTAAAATTGGCAATTTTCCACAAAATAAAATTTTTATTAATACGACTGGTTTTGATGTGGCAACATCATCTTTTGGTGATGATGAGGTTACATCGAAACCGGTCGTATTAATAGTAAAAATTTTATTTTGTGGAAAATTGCCAATTTTAATTAATCATGATATTCCACCATATCACACCTGAAATGTCTCCTTATTGGTAGTGATCTTCACCTGACATATTGAAGTTATTAAATTTGAGCATAGGAATACGTTAAAGCTATTATTTTGCATTAAAAATAATCAGAACAGTTGAGTAAAAACAAGTGAAGTGAAATTAGCAACATTGATTCTTCAAAAAAGTATCTTGTAAGAACTACGCTGAACTTCTCTATTTTATCAATTCAGTGGAATTATTTTGTTTAATGATACTGATGTTACATGTGGCATATATTTAGTTGATTTTAACACTGAGATCTTTAATTTTTTTAATGTAATTGCTTCTTTTTCATTCTTATTTGTCGTTTGAGAAAAATGGGAGAAGTAATGCATAAAACAAGATGTTCTTGTTTAGAATAAATCCATGAAAGGTGATACTTATAAATGCAGAATCTAAGTAACCACTTTGAAATAAGTAATGAAAAATATGTGAAACATTGTGTTCCTGTATGTGATTTGTTAGGTAATTATTCATGTTTGGACAATCATGAGTTGCCAAAGCTCTTCATGTATTCTTTTACATTCTTTGTGAAATACCATTGATTATCCAGAGCTACTCTAATTATCACCCTTTTATGTTTATGCTATTATAAATAGATATAAGCCCTTTTTCCATATTAAATGAGGTAATGAAAAATTTGTGAACTACTTATACGTTTTGGTATGTGATTTCTTTGGTAAACCATCAGTAGTGCCAAATCTATTGCTTTAACATTCTTTGTAATCAACAAATATGGTAATACATTAGTGAAGAAATTATAAAATACGGTGAATCTTCTTGAAAATGGGAAAGAGGTTTCTGGTTCATTGTGATCCCATGGGGGCAGTTACTGTAGGTATCTAGTGATCACTGATGAATTGATATTATAATGAAAAGAGAAACTTTATAATTCCACATAGATTTATTAGACGGACGACCCAGGTTTCGACGTGGCACGTCCGTCCGTCTAATAAATCTATGTGGAATTATAAAGTTTCTCTTTTCATTATGTTAAGTCGATTCCATGAAGTCACGCCCGAGACAACGAATGAATTGATATTATTTGACAAAGGTGTTATTAATTATCTTATGTAATAAAAACCAAGAAACTGTGGGAGATATTGTGACAGTAACTTTAAATGGAGTCATCCACTAAATGTGCATTACAGTGCAACAATTTCAGAGTGTAAAAATCATTGGCCTTGACCGGGATTCGGATCCCTGGATGTCCGGCTGAGTGGTAAAGCTACTGAGGCATTCTCTCACACTTGGAGATTTTGGAGGCTTCGAAGGAACAAGATGAAATAAAACCAAGGACAACACTCGTACATGGATTTTTCAGTATAATACAGTTAAGAGGTTTCCTAATATAAAATACTAAGGTTTATATAGGCTGTTTCATGCTTGTCTTGATTTCTTCACATGTTGACTGTCTGCTTTTGATATAAAGTACTTCTTTGGCCCTATCTCTGTCGCCTGTTTTAGATCTAGGTCTGGTGCTTTCCTGTACTTGACTCCTCAAAGGCTTAATCAAATTCTGTTATGCTTGTGATTTGTTTGATTTATTCATCTGGAACTATTGGTTCTTCTTCCAAGATATCATTTCTTAATTGTCCTGTATACAATTCCTGCATACAATTGTTCTGTATATATTTCTTCCTTATAAAATTCGTTCCATCTCAATACAAATTTCTCTTCACTAATTATTACTTCTACAATTTTCTTTCTTGTAGGTTTGTTCTCATTATGAATATCCTCCAGGTTAGAGACTGAGCTTTTTCAGTATTTCTCTTGGACTTAATTTCCTCAATATCCCTACATTTGCCCTCAGTCCATTTTTCTTTTCAATTCTTATTTTCTCTGTGTCCTACAGTCTGTATTATTTTATAATCATCTGTTTCCTTTCATATTTTCTGCATTATTCCAACATTTCTACCTTGAGTCATTAATAGCATCTTTGTGTGGGCTCTGTGTACTTAATGCTGTCTTTTTCTCTGTATTCTGCCTTATATTTCTGAATGTTTTTGGGTTCTCGTTTCTTTTCATTTTACTCTCTACTGTTTTATTTCTTTACCATTATTGATATATCTTTTGTAAAATTGTTGTCACTTATTGTTGATAAAGTAAACTTTGAAAACTTAATTCTTTATTGTTGGGTGCACCACTTGGAAGTAATATAAAAACCATAAACACAGTAATCAACCCGAAGTTCGGTTTGGTAGGAGATGGTAGAGTTCACCCAGTAGCCCGATGGCGTGTGACCATATATTGTGGCCAATCATATTGTGGTTGCAGTTGCTTTTCACTGTGCCATGCCAAATGCAGCATTGGCACTGTGTATTTGTGCAAAAAATAGAAATACTAATGTATTATTTAGAATAGAGATTTCATTCTTTGGGAATTTTCACCACTTGTAGTTTGCTTTCACATAAAGCTATTTTGACTCTTTTCGTAGCTATATTTTTGTCCCAAGATATGAGGATATGTCCAAGACAAGTTCCCTGTTGCCATTGCTAAAGAAAATATGGCCGTGTATTAGGTAGGTTGATAGATGTGCCTCTCAGTGCAAAAATTTCAGAGTGTAAATATCGTTCGCCTTGACCGGGATTCGAACTGGATCCCTCGATATCCGGACATCGAGGGATCTGGGTTTGAATCCGGGTCAAGGTGAATGATTTTTACGCTCTGAAATTGTTGAATTGAAATGCATATTAGTGGATGACCCTGTTAAAAGTTACTGTTGCAGCAACTCCCGCAGTTTCTTGAAAATTGGTGTGCCTCTGTTAGGTCCTATATGGAATGAAGGGAATAGAATGATGCTGAATTCCTCAAAAAGGTGTCCCAGTCTCCCTAACAAAAATTACTGCAGCCGTAGTTTGACCATAAGATCAACTATTTTTTTTTTAAGTGTTGAAGGAACCTCAAATAAGTATGGAGTCAATTCATCCCTTTTTTATTTGCTGATTTCTATATCCATTGCTGCTCTTCCCCTAGGATTTCACTGGTGTTCCAGCGGTGGTGGATTTTGCGGCCATGCGTGATGCTGTAAATGACCTTGGAGGTGATCCTCAGCGAATCAACCCCATCTGCCCCTCAGACCTTGTCATTGACCATTCAGTACAGGTGGACTTCTCCCGAAGGTATATTATTTTCCACCCATCTCTCATAAAGCATCCATTTCCCGATTTCCGAGTGAATGTGCACTGGCAGAGGCTGAGTGGATGAGAATTGTTTTGGTAAATGGGTAGATTGTGCATAGATGTCTTCCTCAGGCAACCTAAAATGGGTAAAAAGCTGAGCATGGAAAAGTTAGGTTTTGTGTCATCTATGATATGAGACAAACTATGTAGAAATAAATCTATGAATGTATACTGCCACTAAGTTTGTGATGTAAAGCATTGATTTGCTGTTCCCATGAGAGTGAGTGATAGATTCATGAAAAGGTGAACTCCAAGAAACTTACAATTAGGTATTTATTGAATTGATTTATTTGTATCAACCTTCCAACTACCATCATATTCATACTACCAAAGATTTCCCACAGGGATCCACTTTAATACCTTGTATGAACAGCCTAAGTGTTTGAAATTGGCTTTATTAACATCGTGAACTGTGGCGCGTCACGCACGACTACGAATGCCTGTGACATTGTATGTACAGTATTTTGTCATAACATCTTGTTCCTTTAAAGCCCCCAAAATTTCAGAGTGTAAGAGGACATCTCGGTAGCTTAATTAGTTAAAGCACTCGGCCAGATATCAAGGGATCCGGGTTCGAATCCCGGTCAAGGCGAATGATTTTTACTCTCTGAAATGGTTGTATTATAATGCACACATAGCGGGTGACTCCGTTAAAGTTACTGTTACAGTTTCTTTATACCTTTATTTTTTTAAATTTACGTTAATGATTTCCCATTAGCCCCGATTGGGAAGGAAAGCATTAAGCCACTAGTGGCTATACGCTGATGATACAAATGTCATAATATCTTAATTCTAAATTCCAAACTAATTATTAGTACAAATATCACAAAATTGTGCCAGGGTCTGTCTGACCCTTAATGTAAATGAAACCCAAATTGTCTGCCTTTTATATAATAAACACCAAATGAAAAGTACAGTTGAAGGTAGGTTTTTGGATGGACACAACTCTCACATAATTAACTTGTGACTCCAAATGAAACACAATCGAGCAACCTACTGTACATCAGGTCCCTCTTCATCTCTGTGTACTTCCTTCCTCCCTTAATCCCGTCCAACATCCCTATCCTGTTCCTGCCCTTTCCTTGTTTGCCCAATATCCTCCCCTCTATTACCTTCTTCAACATTCCACTACCGCTCAATATGCCTTTCATCCATTTTTCCTGCCTCCATAGGATTTCTCTCAACAAACCCCTCTCCTCACCCACATTTCAAAAGCCTCCAATCTACGTCTATCCTCCTGCTTCAGTGACCACATTTCTGCGCAGTACATAACTACGCTCCATATCAGAGTTTTTACGAGTCTTGTCTTAACATCCGTACTCAACGTCTCCATCATCAACTCCCTCCTCCTTGAGAAAGCTTCCTTGCCTTGCGCAATTCTTCTCCTTACGTCCCTACCACTTTGACCGTATTGGTCCGAAACACTTCGGAGGTATGCAAACTGTTCTACCTGCTCTATTTTTTCCCCTCCCATTTTAATGTTTAGCTTAGCCTTTTTCTTTCTGGAAAATCGCATAATCTTTGTTTTATTAATATTGATTCTCATCCCATATTTATCGCACTGAACCTCCAATTCACTTAGCAATGCTTGCAACCCCTTGGCCGACTGAGCAACTAATGCTTGGTCATCAGCAAACGTAACCGATTTTATGAATTCACCTCCGACTTTCATTCCTACCTCCAGTTCTTCCCATGCCTCTTAAATCATTTCCTCCACATATACGTGGGCAGTCCGATAAGTACTTAGCCTCACAGCCCGATGGCGCCACTGTCGCAAGAACAATTTACTATCGTGTAGGACATTGTTATAGACAGCTATTGTTGAAATTTCAGCCGAATCAGACTGGTAGTTTTGTTTTGACCACGGGTGGAAGCAGGTGTGTCCGCTGATTCTAGGAAAATGGAAAAAGAGCAATATCGGTCGGTGATTCGATTCTTGTTTTTGGAAGGGAAATCGCACAGCGAAATCAAAGAGCGCTTGGATGCTGTGTATGGTGACTCTTCTCCTTCGATGGCGACCGTCAAAAATTGGTTTAATGAGTTTGAACGTGGTCGCACGTCAGTTTTTGATCAGCCACGGCCAGTTGTCCCGAAAATGGCTACCACGGAGGATAACGTGAACAAAGTCCACGATCTCGTTTTGGCAGACCGCCGATTGAAGGTGCGCGAGATGGCTGAGACAGTAGGCATCTCAAAAGACTGTGTGGGTCATATCCTGCATGAAATTTTGGGCATGAGAAAGCTGTCGGCGCGATGGGTGCCGCGTTTGCTCACCCCGGACAACAAGCGCAACCGTGAGACCACTTCAAAGCAGTGTTTGACGCTGTTTAAGCACAATCCGAAGGAGTTTCTGCGTCGTTTCGTGACCGTCAACGAAACATGGATCCACTGGTACACACCAGAGACCAAGGAACAGTCTAAACAGTGGGCTTCACCCGGCGAACGTGCTCCGAAGAAGGCGAAGACTGTCCTATTGGCCGGAAAGGTGATGGCCACCGTTTTCTGGGATTCGCAAGGTGTGATCTTCATTGACTACCTGGAGAAGGGCAAAACGATCACAGGGCTCTACTATGCCGCATTATTGGGCCGATTCGATGCCGAATTGCAGAAAAAATGGCCCCATTTGGCGAAGAAAAAAGTGCTCTTCCACCATGACAACGCACCGGCTCACACCTCCACCTTCGCCACGGCCAAATTGGTCGAATTGGGCTACTTCTTTTTGTTTCCAAACTTGAAAAAGGCACTCGCTGGGCAGAAATTTGAGTCAAATGAGGAGGTTATCGCCGCCACGGAGGCCTATTCTGCTGACCTCCAGAAAACGTATTTTTCAGACGGGTTGAAGAAGTTGGAGCATCGCTGGGTCAATTGTGTCTAGCTAAAAGGAGACTATGTTGAGAAATAAATCGCCACTTTTCCAAGATTTTCATTTTTTCTTTTGTAGGCTAAGTACTTATCAGACTGCCCATGTACGTTGAACAGCACCAGTGATAATGGGCAACGCTACCTCACACCTCTTCCTAACACTGTCCATCCGGACTCTCCGTTCCCCACTCGTACCTGAGCAGTCTGAGACATGTACAGGTTGCGGATCAGTCTCCTGTCCCTCCAATCCATTCCTATATTCTGCAATACACACATTAATTTTTCCCAATTCACTCTATCAAATGCTTTTTCAAAATCTACAAAACAGGCAAAAACGTCCTGATTGTATTTTATATTCCTCTCGATTAGTGATCTCCTTACTGCAATGGAATCACACGTACCTCTTCCTTTGCATAACCCAAACTGATCATCCCCTAAGTACTCATTCGCCTTACACTCTATCTTTTTGTTGATTATCCTGAGAATAACTTTAGCTGCGTGGGATATCAAACTTATTGTTCTGTAATCCTCACATGGTGCAGGCTTTGCCTTTTTTGGAATAGGAACTAACAGCGATCTCACAAAATCTTCCGGCCAGATTTCTTCCTCATAGATACTACGAATCAGTCCATATAGAGTCTTCTTCCCTCATTTTCGTAAACATTTCAACATTTCCACAGGAATGTTGTCTACCCCAACGGCCTTATTTGCTTTCATCTCCTTTAATGCCCTTTCTATTTCATCGTTGAGTATGCCTGGACCTAAGCTATCTTTTTCTACCTCATGTTCCTTTTCTATGTCTAACCTTGTCGGCCTAAGTTCTTTGCCATACAGTGTTTCTATATATTCCTTCCATCTCTCTTGGATCTTTCCTGGTTCAACTATTATCTTACCCCACTTATCTTTAACTGTTGCATAGATCTTGCCTTCTAATTCCTGATCCCTCTCGGGTCCTCCACCGGGTTATATCGTCCATCTCGGCCGACGTTTCAATGTCCGACTCGGTCATCGTCATCAGGGCTTCTGAATGCCGTTGCCACTTTTTTCCCGTATATATACGCTTCTCCGTCCACTCAGGTGTTGTGTGATTGGTCCGTGGAGTGGCGTGTGTCGGGCCTTCCCATTGGCCGCCCGTCGGATCGGGTTTCACCAATCGCTCTAAGGATTGGTTTCCATGTGTTGCTGAGTTGGAAACCCAAGTCCCTGTTGAAATTGTTTTCGGAGAGGTGGATCTCGATGGCTTCCTTGGTGAGTCAGTCCCAATATCCGTAGGATCTAGAAATAATTTTGGTTCCTTCCCACCTAATTTTGTGGTAATTGGTGAAACTGTGGTCCGCCACTGCCGATTTCTCAAGTTGCCCCAGTCTGAGATGCCTCTGATGTTCTTTTATCCTCGTTTCGATGGTGCGGCTCGTCTCACCCACGTAGACTTCACCGCACTCACAAGGGATCTGGTATACGCCTGGGGTCTTTAGTCCAATGGGGTCCTTTGCTTTAACCAACTACTCCCTTAGCTTTTTAGGAGGTTTGTGGATCGTCTCAATTTCAAATCTCCTCAATATTCGGGAGATTTTCCCCGAAATCGTGGAGACATAGGGCAGAAGGGCCTTGGCAATGGGTTTATCTTCGGATGTTCGGCTTCCGTGGCTCTTCAAAGACCTTTTAATGGCCATGGATATATCGCGGTCATTGTATCCATTCTGTAGGAAAGTCTTCTTCAGAAATCTTATTTCCCCCGGAAAGCTTTCCTCATCGGAAATCCCTTTTGCTCGTTGAATAAGGGAAAACAAAACGGCATTCCGTTGCGAAGGATGATGGTGGCTGTTCCCGTTCAAGTACAGATCGGTGTGGGTAGGCTTGCGGTAGACACTATGACCCAAACTTCCATCTTTCTTCCTCCGGAGCAGGATGTCGAGGAAGGGGAGTTTGCCATTGCTCTCCTTTTCCATGGTAAACCTGATGTTCGGGTGCTGGCTATTCATGTGGTCGAAGAAGGCGTTCAGAGTGTCCAATCCATGAGGCCAGACTATAAACGTGTCATCCACGTAACGGTAAAAACACTTCGGCTGGAGGGGGGCTGATTCTAGTGCCCGTTCTTCAAAATTTTCCATTCTTCTTTTGCTTTATTTGTGGCCCTTCTCAATTTATTATTTAACTCTTTGTACTTCATTTTGCCTAATTCTATGTTTACATTCTTCCATCTTCTTCTCTCATCCATCTTTGCCATCATCTCATCCGTTACCCGTGGTTTCCTTATCCTTTTCCCTTTAATGGTTCCTACAGTGTCTCTTGCGGCTTTCGAAATCACTGTTTTGATACATTCCCATCTTTCTTTGATAGTACTCAGTTCTTTTCCGTCATCTATCTACATCCACATCTACATCTACATAAATACCCTGTGAGCCACCAAAAAGGTGTGTGGCAGGGGGTGTAGCACCATGAGGGAAGGGTAAGGGTTGAGGGAATTGGGGGTTAGGTGAGTAAAGGTGGGGGGAACCTGTAAGAAAAAAATTTATAAAAACATACATACATACATATATATACATACATACACATACATACACATATTTATACACATCCTCGCGCAGTACCTAACCTGTACGTTAATACTTATTGTAATGAACTAAGTCCAGGGGAATTTCGGCTACAAGCATTCTGGTCCCTTATCGTTCTTGGAAAAAATGACAGTCTTGCAGTCTATCTCTCTAGTCTTATATTCGTGATCCCTTCGACCGTAGTACGTTGGGGTTCGTATTATATCCTTGATGTCATCGGAAGAGGGCCCATCTTTAAATGTATTTAATAAGTTTAATCTATATTGTAAATGCCGCTGTGTAAGAGAATCCCAACCTAAATTGTCTAGCAAAGTGGATATGCTGCTGAGTTGGTCATAACAATGTTTGACAAATCTAGCCCCCCTCCGCTGAACTCGATCTAATTCCGAAACCAAATTTATATTATGAGGATCCCATATACTGGCAGCATACTCTTGGTGGGGCCTGACCAAGCCAAGGAAACATCGTTCTTTCACCTTTTCATCGCATTTACCTAGCACTCTTTTCACAAATCCCAATTTTTTATTAGCACGACCGCATATTTCTCGTACGTGTTTTCCCCAGGACAGATCGTGAGTAATTGTTGCACCCAAGTATTTAAAGGAATCTACCCTCGCGATTTTGGTTTTTTCACTTTGTAAATATAAGGGAGGGAATTATTCTTTTCCCAAAAATGTATTACTACGCATTTTTTAAAATTTAATTCCAATTGCCATGTATCGCACCAATTTTGAATTGCATCTAGGTCGTTGGCTAACACGACTCTGTCTTCGTGACTTCGGATGTCCCCATAAATTACTGCATCATCAGCGAAAAGATGGAGCTTGCTATTAACTAAGGTACTGAGGTCATTTATGTAAATAAGGAAAAGGAGGGGACCTATGACACTTCCTTGTGGTACACCCGACGTGACCTTGACAGTATCGGATCATACACCGTCCAGGACGACTGTTTGGGCACGATTACTTAAGAAATTCTAAAGCGGATAAAATAATACTTTGTAATTCCACAGATTATCTGTGGAATACAAATCTGTGAAATTAATCTGTGGAATTACAAAGTATTATTTTATCTGCTTTAGAATGAACCGATTCCATAAAATAACGCCTGAAACCATCGATTCACTTAAGAAATGTTTAATCCAGTTAATAATACTATCGTGTATTCCATAAGTTTCCAATTTCACGAGATATTTGCAATGAGGGACTTGATCGAAAGCTTTCTTAAAATCTGGGAATATCGCATCAACTGGAATATTACTTTCACCGGAGTTCAATATATCATGTACAAAAAGTGCGAGTTTAGTTTCTCAGGATCTACCCTTACGGAAGCTGTGTTGGTTATTAATTAATAAATCTTGGCTCTCGAGGTGCCTCATCATGGAACTAACAATGATGTGTTCAAGAATCTTACGGGAAATGGAAGTCAGCGATATTGGCCTATAATTACTGGGGTCCTCCCTGTCTCTGTTTTTAAATATGAGTGTTACCGAAGCTACCTTCCAGCCATTTGGCACGCTTTCTTCTGCTAATGATTTCTTAAATATTATATCAAGATATCTATCATTTTATCTACAGCCTGCTGATACTTCTTCCCCGTTAATCCATTTAATGCTTCTACATTCCATTTCCTAACCCGCTGCCCTTGCCTTATTTTTTTTTAAACGGACGTTACACTTCATAACAACTAAATTATGGTAAGAGTCCGCATAGGCTCCTGGGAAGCTGTGCGAATTTATCACAATGTTCCTAAACCTGTGCTTATCCATAATATATTCTAACTGATACCTTTCTGAGTCACCTGGGATTTTCCATGTACACCTACGCCTTTCATGGTGTCTAAACCATGTGTTGGTGATGACTAACCCCTGTCTCCTGCATAACTCAATTGCTTTCTCGCTGTGTTCATTCCTTGTGCCTAACCCATAGTCCCCCACCTCATCACCATCTCTTCCTTCGCCTACCGTCGCATTCCAATCCCCCATCACTAGCAAATGTTTCCCTGCAGGAACACACGCGATGATATCCTCTAAGTCATCGTACATCCTATCGACTTCTTCCTCCTTGTGGTTGCTCGGTGGCATGTATACCTGAGCAATGACCAAGTTCGTCGGTTCTGCTTTAATCTCTACTACTAATATGCTGTCCGTTTCTTGCTCTATGTTGACTACGCTTCTTCCTACATCTTTATTCAATATTACGACCACCCCTTGTTGGCTCTTGTCCACGCCACTGTATATCACTCTATAATTGTCACTCCAGTAATCCCCGCTATCCTTCCATCTCACCTCGCAGAGACCTAAAACATCTATATTACCTCCTTCATCTCTTGCTTAATATTCTCTAATTTGCATGTCCTCAACATTATTCTGACATTCCATGTTCCTATTCTAACTAATTTTGTCATCTTCCACCTCTTCTGTCCTGCTTCTGTTATTTTTCCCCGCAAGGGTTTTGTGGGATGACGACCGCAGAAACCTTGCCTCCCCCGCTGCCGGGCACGACACACGACCCTTTGGGCTGAGTCCCGCAGTTGCAAGGACTCAATTTAGCTATACTGTCCATCATAAAAAAATCTTGGGAATAATAATTGTTGTGATTTCCCATTGCCTTCCTCAATTGTGTTTTAAACGTGACACCATCACTTAATGTCAGCCTCACTGGGTCAAATGCCTTTGCAGCTGCCTCAATGAGGAACAGATGCTGCATGCTGCGTGGACTACCTTTCGTCAGGCTCCTAACCTTTGACCTATCTGGCATGGGTGACCCTACCAGGAGCAATTATTATTAATCCTGCCAGCACAGCTCTAGGGGCCATAGGAACGCACTAGCCCTTCCACCATGCCAAGGTTGTAGTCCGTGGGAGGGGATTCAGCCATTATTATTTCAATATTTATGTTATAAGAGGCCTTCATTATGTTCAAATGATCCCAATGAATTGATGTTAAGGAAATGTAAGGTTGAATTAATGGCTTGGTATATTGTAATCATGGTGGATTCTCCATGTCCATTCGATGTAAATCCATTATTTCAATAAATAGGCCCTATGTACTTAAGGTATTTTCAACATTGTTGAAAAACACCATGGGTCAGTGGCATTAAGTTAGGCATAAAGGGGAGCTTTTATTAGGTCACATTAGGAAAATATAATTTTGCCAGGCATATTGTTGACACCAACACTTTGTTGATGGCTAAGGTTTATGGCAGGTGTTTTTAGTTCAGGTTCTGTGCGATGACCAGTGAAAAATAAAAGTAGGGAGTTTGACATTAGACTTGGCTTGGTTAGAGGTGGCTTGACTCAGGTGCCAAACGAATTGGGGAATACAGTGAAATGTGGGTTAAAAAGATCAGGGGGATCGAGATGGTGGGGTGGCTATCGTACTGGCTTCCTACCCAGAGGGCCCAGGCTCGAATCCTGGCTGCATTGAATATTTTCCAGTGGTATCTCGATCCCTACTTGATGTGCTTTGTGCAGGACACTTTGAGTGAGTTAGATGTCCGTCGGATAGGATGTTAAACTGCAGACCCCTTGGTGCCTTTTGTTAAGAGCAGGCTAATGCCAACGCCGGGTTTCTCTCCACCCTTCATCCTTTCCTCTCCATCCATAATGGTACCTATGACCTTAGCTGTCAGTCACCTCCCATAAATAGATAGATAGATAAAGGAATTTATTTGGGCGAAATTGAGACCTAATGGTCTCTTCTTCCATTTAACCCATTGTCATATACATATTATACAAGGTATAAAATTTATAAAATACATGCATATAAACACATAAATATATACATATAGACAGACACAAACTTTAACATTGAAAAGTAAAAGGAAAAAAATATTATATATATATATATATATACACACACACACACACACACACACACACACACACACACACACACACACACACACACACACACACACACACACACACACACAATGTTAATCTTTTGTCCAAACCCCTTAACCCAAATCAAACTTCTCTTTTAAACAAGGGCCTCTCGTTCACCCCCACCCCCAGAGTAAACCACGTAAGAATTCTCGCTGACGTACTGCGTTTTTGCCGGAATCTCCGGTGGAAGGCTTTTTGGGAGTCGCAACCGGCACCCCAGCAAATCTCCAGATCCCTTCACACCGCCTTACAGAAATTCAAGCTGGCTTCAGCCCAAGAACCCAGTCCCCTCCCCTCAAATCATCCAATTGAAATTTTTATAAACCTTCTCTTGTCCAGAATCGCCAACCCGTCTTTCCTCAAGTCCCTTAATCCTCGATCTAACCTGTCCCCTACCGAATCCTCAGAGCTAAATAACTTAATGAAAAATCCTAACATCATCATTACTTCCGCAGATAAAGGGTCAACGGTTGTGGTCTTAAACAGATCAGACTACATTAGGGAAGCTGAAACACAACTCTCTGACACCTCTTCCTACCAGCAAATCCCCGAAGATCCAAATCCAGCACTTCAGGAGGACCTAATTGAATTTCTTAGTGCCAATGGGCCGAATGAGGGTCTATCTCCTTCAGACTTAGCCCTCCTCTCCCCTCCCCACCCACGCACTCCTCATTTCTATATCCTTCCGAAGATTCACAAGCCGGGTAATCCTGGTCGACCGATTTTATCCTCCTATCACTCCCCAACAGAAAGAATCTCGGCATTTGTAGACCACTATCTCCAGCCGATTGTCCAGGCCCTACCATCATTCACTAAAGATTCCTACCATTTCCTGGATAGATTAAATTCTATCTCCCTCCCTCCAGATGCCGAGATCATTATGGCCACTATAGATGCCACGTCCCTGTACACATCCATTCCCCACTCAGAAGGTCTCTCCGCCCTCCAACACTACCTCTCCCAACGCCCTGAGCCACACATCCCTAGCACAGATTTTCTCCTCAGCCTTTCCGAGTTCATTCTTACCCACAATTCCTTCTCCTTTAATGATAATTTCTACCTACAAATCAAGGGTTGTGCCATGGGTAGCAGGTTCAGCCCGTCCTATGCAAACCTCTTTCTTGGTCTCGCGGAGAATAAATTCCTGTCACAACAACCCCTGAAACCGCTATTGTGGCTCAGATATATTGACGATATTTTCCTTCTCTGGCCACATGGTCCTGATTCCCTGAAAACTTTCATTTCCAACCTTAATGCTTCGTCCTCTATCTCCTTCACGTCTACAGTTTCCTCCTCTTAAATCACCTTCCTAGATGTAAACATATCATTTATAGACCATAAATTTCACACATCCGTACATATAAAACCCACAAATAAACAACAGTACTTACATTTTAGCAGCTGTCACCCATACCACACCAAACGTTCAATTCCTTATTCCCTTTCCATAAGGGGACACAGAATTTGCAATGACCCTGACTCCCTAGACAATTTCCTCATAAATTTACACCATTCCCTCCTCAAACGAGGTTATTCTGAATCCCTCCTGAATAAGAGGATCCGTAGACATACTTACACTCCCAGACCTTCCACCACCGCGAAAAACCACCCTCTTTCAATTTGTACCATGTTTCTCCCTGGCCTAGAATCTCTGCATTCTATCCTAAAGAACCTCTATCCTATCCTCAAAAACCACAATTCCACCACCAACCTTTTCCCCAAATGCCCCTCTGTCACTTTCAAACGCCCCGCCAATCTATCAGATCTTCTAAAATCTACCAATCCACTTCTTAAATCCTCGCCCCGTTCCAAAATCACTCTCAGACCCTGCAATAAACCTAGATGCAAAACATGCCCTATTTTCCTAACCAGAATCCCATCCCTCTCCCACCCGCTCTTTAACTCTCTCCCACCAATTCCCTACTCCTCGTGTACCTCCAGCAATGTTGTCTACGTTCTCAAGTGCCAACTTTGCCCTGCCTTTTATATTGGACAGTGTACCACACCCCTTAATATTAGAATTAATAATCATCGAGCCTCATGCAACAATTCCTCCCTTATTGGTATGCTCCCAATCCCCAAACATGCCTCCGAACACAACACTGCCTTTGACCAATGTTTTAAAGTATCCGTCTTAGCATCCCTCCCACACTCAGACCCTCCACTGAAACTCAAAACATTAGAGCTAGCTTTCATCTGGCTCTTGGATTCCTGGAATCGCCCAGGTATTAATATTAGACATTAATTGCCCCCTTTATGCATATAATTTCATCCCCCTCCGCCCCCAACAACTTCCATATCATCCCAACCATTTTTTAAAATTCCCGCGCCATACACTACCCCTCCAAACTCCTCACCTCAAATGCCTTACCCCCCCTTTTTCCCCCCTTTTCCTTTCTTTTCCCCTCTTTTCCCCCATTTCCCCTTCTCCTTCCTACCACTGCTTTCGGGCCCTCCTCTGCCTCAGTTCTGTTCCTAATTCCTCTTGAGAAAGGTGGTTGGACCACCAAAAATTCAAGAACCAGTGAGTCCCTCTTTTGTGTGTTTTGGTTTCTGTGTTTGTTATGACTAGCAGTGAATTTATATATATATATATATACATACATATATATACATATATATACACATATATATATATATACACTTTTTTGGAAAACCCACAAACGTGTAATGTAAATTCACTGATAGTCATAACAAACACAGAAACCAAAACACAAAAGAGGAAAAAGTTTTCGGGCCCTCCTCTGCCTCAGTTCTGTTCCTAATTCCTCTTGAGAAAGGTGGTTGGACCACCGAAAATTCGAGAACCAGTGAGTTTTTCCTCTTTTGTGTTTTGGTTTCTGTGTTTGTTATGACTATCAGTGAATTTATATATATATATATATATATATATATATATATATATATATATATATATATATATATATATATATATATATATATATATATATATATATATATATATATATATATATATATATATATATATATATATATATACGGTGGTCTAGCGGGTAGAGCGTTGGACTGCTGACCAGAGGGTCCCGGGTTCGATTCCCGGGCAAGGAACTTTGGGCACCTGCAGCTCCACCCAAGCTAGTTGATTTTTCGGGTACCAGATCTTCCTGGGAAACCATAACCGGCACAGGGAAAGGAACTGGCCCCCCTACCCTGATGTGTGAATATTCACACGCCGTCGGGCTTGGTACACGGGTGAGCTCTACCATCACCTGCTAAACCGACCTTCGGGTTGATTACTGTGTTTTTATATATATATATACACACATACACACACACACATATATATATTATATATATATATATATATAAATATATATATACACCATATATATATGTATATATATATATATGTATATACACACACACACACACACACACACACACACACACACACACATATATATACATATATATACACACAAACACTAACACAAAAAACACTACACACATAGAAACATAAAAGAAGGACACTTACATTGGATATTTACGTTTCGACGGCACGGCCGTCGTCATCAGAATCTGATGACGACGGCCGTGCCGTCGAAACGTAAATATCCAATGTAAGTGTCCTTCTTTTATGTTTCTATGTGTGTAGTGTTTTTTGTGTTAGTGTTTGTGTGTTTGTGCGTCGCTGGAGAGCGTCTTTTCCAAGTTTATATATATATATATATATATATATATATATATATATATATATATATATATATATATATATATATATATATATAAATAATAAATATAAATATCCCAATTCCCCACACGGTGAAACTTCGTGTCGAGTGTGGCTCGACATACGAGCTGCTGCCGCTGCTATCCTTGTCGAGTCACGCTCGACATGCGAGTGCAAAAGGTTAAAAAATTTGAACTATTCCGCGCATGTATATTTTCTGTGCTATTATCATTGTGTAGACCAAAACAAAGCATTTAATTTGATAACCAATACTGATGTACATTGAAGCAATCACAAGAGGGTTAGATGACATGAGGATGACTGCCCATAACACATTGCCATGTTTGCTAAGAATGCTTGTTATGCTGGTGTCAAATTCCTGCGAGAGTGTCAAATTCCATTACCCAGAAAATTGAAAATTTGTTGTCATTTAAATCTAAACTTTATCATTTCCTGTGCAAACATCAATTCTATGCCGTAGATTAATTCATATTATTTTGTATGCTGTTACTGCAAGAGTTTACTGTTTTCTTTTTTATTTGAAACTATTGTTTTTATTCAAACCTTAATTGCAGTTGTGTTGTGTGTACTGGAATATTTTCATTCAATGTAACGTGTTCCATACATGTATCAAACACTCTTTTAGGAACCAATAAACATCATTTATCATTAGGGCTGGCAGCATATCACAAATATTGGTGGTTATGTGTGCACTGCTTGATTAATATATTTTTATTAGTTTTTTTGTCTATTAGTCTGCTTTTCATGTCAATTTCTGTCCTTGGTCAAATGTTTTCAATTGTTTCAAATCATTACAGTCCTGATGCTGCTGAGAAGAATCAAGATTTGGAATTCAGCAGGAATCAGGAGAGGTTCAAGTTTCTTAAGGTGCGTGCAAATATTCTTGAGAAATTTTCAGAAAGGTCTTCTTTTCTACTGCCACCTTCAGTGATTATACTATCATACATAACTTGAAGTGATTATGTATTGACATGTATGACAATTGACATTGGTAGAGGTTAACAAAAAATAGTTTGCAATGGGAAGAAGTGAAGAGAAATGGATTTTGTTGCATTAGACACTGTCATGTGAAATTCACCTTAAGTCTTATCCTGATTCTGTTCAAATGTGGTTAGGTGATAAGTGGGGTGCAATCAAATCACATTTGTGTATTTACTCATGACAATTGATTCTAGACCATCCATTAACTCACTCTTTCCTGATTCCATGACTTTGAAATGATTGAATAATGCCCTTTCTATCCATAAAAATTCTTCCTCCCATATTTTCCTGTAAACCTTTAAGCAGTTCTGTGGGGATGTTTGCCAACTCCCACTGCCTTGTGTGATTTTGTTTCTAATAATCCCCTTTCTGTCTCACCATTGAGTAAGCCAGGAACTAAGCTATCCTCATATCACGAGGTGTGGCAGTTAATTGCACAAACTTTGTGTATGTTGAATGATTTATGCAAAATCTGACAGAAACCCTCCTTGTAAAGTCCTGGGATTTCAGTAAGAGATTGGACACTCGGATGACAATTTCTGCGGACCGATTTTCTGCATGTTTTAGTTCATTTCTGATGTTGAGGGTCATCCAGGGCAAATTATGTCTTCGGTTGCTTCACATCCCTTCTCAAACCTAAACCACGCAAAAACTTGTACGCGCGATAAGCATTCACTTCAGTGCACTTCCTTCAACATGGCATGGGCTTCTACAGTATTATTCCCATTTTTCAAAAGAAACTTGAGCTAACTCGTTGCTCCATTGGAACAATAGGCATATTTTATATGCGATTCTAGCACAATGACTTGAATGGGCAATTGTTACTGTGAGACCGAGCAATGTACTACAACCATGCCCATTGAGCTCAGGGTGGAGTAAGCTTCAACATGCACAGAAATAATATATGAATGAAAAATTTTTAGTGTTGCTTTTTAAAATAATTCTCATTTCAGTTCTTGTTTAGAAATATTTCCTTGAGAAAATGAAATACCTGAAAAGGAAACAGGTTGGCAACCATAAAAGAGAGGCAAAAACTAATAAGTTTGGAAATACTTGCTTTTGATATACGAGGTGTGTTAAAAAAATAAGGATAATTTTAATTTTTCGGACAATAATATTTATTTATTCTAATTAATTGATGTTGTCACCTTCAAAGTAGTCCCCATTGGAGATTATGCACTTGTGCCAGTGCTTCTTCCAATCCCCGAAGCACTTCTCAAACTCGATCTTTGAGATAGCCTTTAGTTCTTTCAGCGATGCCCTTTTAATGCCATCTATGGCTGTAAAACGACAGCCCTTCAAGGTTCTCTTAATTTTTGGAAATAGGAAAAAGTCACACGGAGCCATATCTGGTGAATATGGTGGCTGGGGCATTGTTACAGTATTGTTTTTGGCCAAAAATTCACGAACGAGCAATGAAGTGTGAGCTGGTGCATTATTGTGGTACAAAAGCCATGAATTGTTTTTTCCACAGATCCGGGCGTTTTTTTTTTCAGATTGCTTCACGGAAATGGCGTTGAACTTGTGGGTAGTACTTCTTATTAACCATTTGACCTGGAGGCAGGAATTCATGATGCACTCACTATGCCATGAAAATCGAAGAACACAGTGAGCATAACTTTCTTAGGCTTTACACAGGCTATCAACTTCCGGGTTTCAATGTCGTTCACTAGTTGGGAGGGCTGAAGTGGATAGGTGTGGATTTGTTTAATGCTAGATTGTGGGACATTTTGTTCATCCGCATACATTTTGTCATCCTTGGCCTGGGTTTTGACATGTCGAGCCCTGATGATGACTTTGTGAGTTGAGACCTGGGTCGTGGGTGTTCTGGTATCTGTGGATGAATTGTTAGTTTTCTGTGCCACTTGGAACTATTTTCACATCCTCCGGCTCATTCCTATCCCATCTCCGCTCCCCTCTGGCCTCCCTTTCCCTCTCCACAACCCCTTCTTCCACCCCTACCCTACCACCTGTTTTCCCCCCCTCCCTCGTCCCCTTCTCTCTCTGTCCCACATACCCATATACCTCTGTCTTAGCTAATCTTCTGAAGAAGACGGAGTTCGAGTCTGTTGAAATTATCAAGATATATTACGTGTGAGTGTTCCTGTTATGTGTACTCATGTTGTGTGTTGCTGTCTAAGTTTATATATATATATATATGTGTGTCCCTCCCATGGACTACAACCTTGTTGTGGTGGAAGGGCTAGTGCGTTCCGATGACCCCTAGAGCTGTGCTGGCGGGAGTAAATATAATTGCTCCTGGTAGGGTCACCCATGCCAGATAGGTCGAAGGTTAGGAGCCAGATAAAAGGTAGTCCATGCAGCGTCTGTTCCTCAGTGAGGCGGCTGCAAAGGCGTCTGACCCCAGTGGGGCGGCCATTAAGTGATGGTGTCACGTTAAAAACACTATTGAGGAAGGCAACGGGAAACCACCTCAATTATCATTCCCAAGAAAATAATGATGGATGCAAAACAGAAATTAAGTCCTGGCAACTGCGGGACTTGAACAACGGTGTCGTGTCCGGCAGCGGGGGAGGCAAGGCTTCCGCGGTCGTCATCCCACAAAACCCTTGCAGGGACGAAATAACAGCAGCAGAACAGAAGACGCAGAAGAAGACGAAAGTAGTTAACATAGGAACATGGAACGTCAGGACAATGTTGAGGACAGGAAAATTAGAAAATATTAAGCGAGAGATGGAAAGAGGTAATATAGATGTTTTAGGTCTCTGCGAGGTGAGATGGAAGGATAGCGGGGATTACTGGAGTGACAATTATAGAGTGATATACAGTGGCGGGGACGAGAGCCAATGAGGGGTTGCCATAATATTAAATAAACGGTTAGGAAGAAGCGTAGTCAACGTAGAGCAAGTGACAGATAGAATTTTACTCGTAGAGATTAAAGCAGAGCCGATGAACTTGGTCATTGTTCAGGTATACATGCCACCGAGCAATTACAAGGAGGAAGAAGTCAATAGGATGTACGATGAGTTAGAGGATATAATCGTGCGTGTTCCTGCAGGGAAACATTTGATAGTGATGGGGGATTGGAATGCGACTGTAGGCGAAGGAAGAGAGGGTGGTGAGGTGGGGGACTATGGGTTAGGCACGAGGAATGAACGCGGGGAGAAAGCGATTGAATTCTGCAGGAGACAGGGGTTAGTCATCACCATCACATGGTTTAGACATCACAAAAGGCGAAGATATACATGGAAAATGCCCGGTGACTCAGAAAGGTATCAGTTGGTTTATATTATGGTTAGGCACAGGTTTAGGAACAGTGTGATAAATTCGCACAGTTTCCCAGGAGCGGATGCGGACTCTGACCACAATTTAGTTGTTATGAAATGCATCGTCCGTTTCAAGGAGATAAGGCAAGGGCAGTGGGTTAGGAAATGGAACGTAGAAGTATTAAATGGATTAACGAGGAAGGAGTATCAGCAGGCTGTAGAGAAAATAATGGGTGACGGTAAAGAACTGAGTACAATCAAAGAAAAATGGGAATGTATCAAGCAAGGGATATCGGAAGCAGCAAAAGACACTATAGGAACCGTTAACGGGAAAAGAATAAGGAAACCATGGGTCACGGATGAGATGATTGCAAAGATGGATGAGAGAAGAAGATGGAAGAATTAAAACACAGAGTTAGGCAAAATGAAGTACAAAGAGTTAAACAATAAATTGAGAAGGGCCACAAATAAAGCAAAAGAAGAATGGTGGAAAACGCAATGCGAGGATATGGAAAGTTCACAGAAGAAAGGTGAAATTGGTGCTCTATACAGCAAGGTTAAGTTATTATCGGGAAGTAAGAAGGCAAGATTTGTGCTAACAGTTAAAGATAAGTGGGTTAAGATAATAGTTGAACCAGGAAAGATCCAAGAGAGATGTAAGGAATATATAGAAACACTGTATGGTAAAGAACTTAGGCCGACAAGGTTAGACATAGAAAAGGAACATGACGTAGAAGAAGATAGCTTAGGTCCATTCATATTCGACGATGAAATAGAAAGGGCATTAAAGGAGATGAAAGCAAATAAGGCCGTGGGGGTGGACAACATACCTGTAGAACTGTTGAAATGTTTAGGAAAATGCGGGGAGAAGGCCCTATATGCACTGATTCGTAGTATCTATGAAGAAGGAATCTGGCTGGAAAATTTTGTGAGATCGGTGTTAGTTCCTCTTCCAAAAAAGGCAAAGTCTATATCATGTGAGGATTACAGAACAATAAGTTTGATATCCCACGCAGCTAAAGTTATTCTCAGGATCATCAACAAAAGGATAGAGAGTAGGGCAAATGATTACTTAGGGGATGATCAGTTTGGGTTTAGGAAGGGAAGAGGTAGGTGTGATGCCATTGCAGTAATGAGATCACTAATTGAGAGGAATATAGAATACAACCAGGACGTTTTTGCCTGTTTTGTAGATTTTGAAAAAGCGTTTGATAGAGTGAATTGGGAAACATTAATGCGTGTATTGCAGAAAATAGGAATGGATTGTCGGGACAGGAGACTGATCCGCAACCTGTACATGTCTCATACTGCTCAGGTGCGAGTGGGGAAAGGAGAGTCCGGATGGGCAGTGTTAGGAAGAGGGGTAAGGCAGGGTTGCCCATTGTCACCGGTGCTGTTCAACGTATATGTGGAGGAAATGATTAAAGAAGCATGGGAAGAACTGGAGGTAGGAATGAAAGTCGGAGGGGAATTCGTAAAATCGGTTAGGTTTACTGATGACCAAGCATTAGTTGCTCAGTCAGCCAAGGGGTTGCAAGCATTGCTGAGTGAATTGGAGGTTCAGTGCGATAAATATGGGATGAGAATCAATATTAATAAAACAAAGGTTATGCGATTTTCCAGAAAGAGAAAGGCTAAGCTAAATATTAAAATAGGCGAGGAAAAATTTGAGCAGGTAGAGCAGTTTACATATCTCGGAAGTGTTTTGGACCAATACGGTCAAAGTGGTAGGGACGTAAGGAGAAGAATTGCGCTAGGCAAGGAGGCTTTCTCAAGGAGGAGGGAGTTGATGACGGGGACGTTGAGTAGGGATGTTAAGACAAGACTTGTGAAAACTCTGATATGGAGCGTAGCTATGTACGGCGCGGAAACGTGGTCACTGAAACCGGAGGATAGACGTAGATTGGAGGCTTTTGAAATGTGGGTGTGGAGAAGAATGGAGAAGGTGAAATGGACCGAAAGGAACACAAATGAGGAAGTACTGGAGATGGTGGGCGAGGAGAGGGGTTTGTTGAGGGAAATCCTTTGGAGGCAGGAGATATAGATGAAAGGCATATTGAGTGGTAGTGGAATGTTGAAGAAGGTATTAGATGGGAGAATGTTAGGCAAATGAGGAAAGGGCTGGAACAGGAAACAGGAACAGGATAGGGATGTTGGATGGGATGAAGGGAGGAAAGAAGTACACAGAGATGAAGAGAGACCTGATGTAGAGTAGGTTTCTGGATTGGGTTTTGTTTGGAGGTAAAATATATTTATTTAATAGTTGTGTCCATCCAAAAACCTACCTTAACCAGTAGATTACCTTTAAAAAATTATTAATTATATAGTTCAAGTAAATGTGATCTGTAAGTATTTAAGCATTTTCAGTATTTGTCACCTCTTTCCAGTGGGGAGCGAATGCTCTGGAGAACATGCTGATAGTGCCACCAGGGTCAGGCATTGTCCACCAGGTGAACCTAGAGCACTTGGCCCGTGTGGTATTTGCTGTGAAAGCCCACAAGGATCGCCCACCCATCCTCTATCCTGACTCCGTGGTTGGCACTGATTCTCACACGACTATGATCAATGGCCTGGGGGTGCTGGGCTGGGGTGTCGGAGGTGAGTGAGCACTTTGCAGAGGCACCCATCTCTCTCACTTCCTCCCTCCATGCATGTCTTCCTCCCCTCCCTTAATTTGTACCCTGCAAGTAGAGTGTGGAAAAAATATGTGGTCTGAAGGTCACGCAATTGTTTTTGGTGCTTCTTTTCAGAGTCAGTTTGAACATTAATTTGAAAACAAGTGTTGAAATTTAGGAGGAAGATTTCACATCGATGTAGGTCACCTCCATTTTGAATGTTTTTGTTTTCATAAAATATTATTGATGATGTTCTTTTATCTTACAAGAGATTATCCTTCAAATAGAAAATTTGGGCTGAAAAAAAAGGAAATACAGATGGGTTACTAGAAATGATGGAAAAAATAGGAGTAGCGTAAAGTGATCAATCAGATTGATTCCCTCCTATTTAATGTATTAACTAAATCCCTATAGTTTGATATAACACTCCCAAGCTTTTATTTAGTTCATTGAGGTAGAGATACACTCTAGCAGCTTTGTCAAAGGTACTTAAGAAACATTAGCATTACTAATCTTGTACATAATACAACCAGATGTTTAAGTAGCTCATGTGGGGAATTATAAAATATCTAAGCAGGGAATGTAGGAGGACACGTAAAAAATTTAAGTGTGGTTAAATGCTTAGAAAAAGTTGCAGTAGCACTGTAAAAATTGCATGAGCTGCCTGAATTTATAAAAACTCTTTTTTGGAGAACAAGAATGGATTTGAAAGGATGAGTGCTAAATGAAAATGTTACAAATGATTCATTCTTCTGAAATACTGTGATCAGTACTCCCAAGTGAATTTGTTGTTCATGTTCCTTCGCCCCCAAAACAAAGAGAAGCTTGGATGAAAGCCATATGTAATAGAAAAATAGCACAGAAAAATTTGTTATCAACACAGATAAATAAGCCACAAGAATAATAATGATGTTATAATTGCAGTGAAGAAAATTATAGGTGTACTGCAAATAGAAAGAGGAATTTTCAGTCAAATTAGGAAAAGACTAATGGTAATAATATTTTATTGGCCGTTGCTCATACAATAGATATTGTCATGAAATGGACCAAGAAAAACAAAAGTGAAAGATTTGATCAATAGCAGTGTGAGAAAAATATTTATCAACTGAGTATGGTGCACTAGATGCTAGTATTGGCGAATATCCTGTTATAAAGTTATCAATACTAGCAAGCCTCGCTGACACTGGAAGGTGAGTGTGCACCTTGATGTCCGAATTAGTATTGGATTGTTGGAATATTGATAGAATCTCCATTGCTTAAGAGGTAGGCTATTTTACTGTGTAAATGCATTAGTTGGTATATTTTATTGTGTGTTGGTTGTGCAATTCACACCTTGCGTAGTTTTATATTCATGTGTATTTTGTAAAAATACAAATTATATAATGAAAATTTTAGCTTTAATAAACAGAGGTCTGCAGTGGCCATGAGGTGAACAATAAGGTTACTATCCTGAAACTCTTCTTTCATTGGGTAAAAAGCCATTTCATGGCTGGGGCATGGCCCTATATTTCCAAGACGTAATCAAGGTGGCTATGAAGAGAGCATAGTATGTGGATCTCTGATGCTCCAGAGGTATTAGCTTGCTTAGCTTTCTTAAGATGAAGATAGTTTCAGATAATTTCTTGCTTATGTTGGAGGCGAGGGAACTCCAGCTCAGTTTTGAGTAAGATAATACCCTAAAAGTTTGACAGCTTGGCTTCATGAGATAGAACTTTTAGGCATCAATTTAATTGCGGATTTCTATTAACATGTTCCAAGAAACTGTGGGAGATGCCACAACCATAACTTTTAATGGAGTCATCCACTAATGTGCATTTCAATGCAACAATTTCAGAGTATAAAAGTCATTCGTCTCCCAGCCAAGGTGAATAATTTTTACATTCTGAAATTATTGCACTCTATTAACATGTATTTAATGCAAACCCTGAATCCTTCATAAGCCAATGTTGAACTGGTGATGGCAAAATCAGCCGCAGCAGTCATTCTGGTCAGTTAATGAATGAAAGGTGCATTAGCTGCGTACAAGATGGCCTTGGAAGGGATGTCATGAGGAAAGTCATAGGTCATTATTAAAAATAAGAAAGGTCCCATAATCAACCCTTGTATGATGCCATATTGGATGGGCAAGACACCAGACAGTACTTACCTGATTCCACACCTTGTGGACACTCAATGAGATATGACTGGAAGACAGTTACTTTCACACCAGCGATGCCATAATATTACATTTAAGTAGTATTAGATAAAGGACTCGGTCAAAAGAAGACTTAGTAAGTTTACTGCAGGTTTATTAATCTCTAGATTGCTCCTTAAATGGATTCAGTTGCAATTTGAAGAGCCTGACCAGTTTCCTTTGTGGAAACCAAATTGAGAATAATTTGTTACTTTCCATGAAATGGCATAGTTAACGCTTAATTAACGATTCAAAAATTTTATGGGAAACTGAGGTCACTGGGGTCCTTAACACATTTACTAAGTATGGGAATAACTCTCATGTGTGAATAACTCGACGTGTTTTATGAGCTCGGCGATTTTCGTTTGTTGAAAGGAATCGATCAAAGAATTTGTATCGAATTTTGCGTAAAAAATTAAATTAAGCATGACAAAGTGTGTGAAATGTTAACAAAGGCTTATGGTGAGTCTGTTATGAGTAAATCAAGAGTTTACAAGTGGTATAAGCATTTCCAAGAAGGCCATGAAGACCTTGAAGATGACAAACACCCTGGACGCCCCAGCACATCAACAATCAATGAAAACGTGGAAAAAGTGAAAGAAATGGTTATGAACGATCGCCGAATCACAATTAGAGGTGTGCCTGATGATGTTGGCATATCTATTGGATCACGTCATGTGCTGCTTGATCACATCCAATTTTTTGGGCATGAAACACATGGCAGCAAAATTCGTTCCAAAATGGCTTTTGCACCAAGGTTAATGCACCAGCTCACACTTCATTGCTTGTTCATGGATTTTTGGCCAAAACAATACTGTAACGATGACACAGCCTCCATATTCACCAGAGGCATGGCACCATGTCACTTTTTCCTATTTCCAAAAATTAAGAGAACCTTGAAGGGCTGTCATTTTACAGCCGTAGATGACATTAAAAGCACATCGCTGAAAGAACTAAAGGCTATCTCAAAGATCGAGTTTGAGAAGTGTTTCGGGGATTGGAAGAAGCACTGGCACAAGTGCATAATCTCCAATGGGGACTACTTTGAAGGTGACAACATCAATGTGTTAGAATAAATAAATATTATCTTCCAAAAAATGAAAATTCCTGTTAATTTTTGAACACACCTCGTAGAATATATCAAGTTCTGAACACTGAAAGAAGATATTGTAGGCATAAGAAAGAATGAAGAGTGCAGTCATTTCAGTCTTATTTACCTGACTATTGATTAACCTTATTTTTACAGTAATGCATGATATTTTCAACTGCTCGTACTTCTTATGCCTGTTGATATCATGCACTTTGTTTTCAATGTTCTGCAGCTCGCTGAGCATTTACTTGCTGCTCTTGATAAATAATTTCTTATGGTGTGAATAGCACACACTGTCTTGGTATGAAGTTAAAGGAACCTCTTCTCCCTTAAATAAAACAGTTTCTGGTGCGACTTCTCTCTCATCTCTTCTTCCTTTGTGTTGTCTTAGTCATCACCTTCTTCCAGGTGTTTATTCAAATGCCATCGGCACTGTGTCTGTTGACACAACACAAGAATCTAATTGGACTAATTTGGGGAATGTACAATTTCTTAGAAGAAGATTGCAGTCATTTTCTATAATATCATCAGCATTATCATCACAAGTAACTTCAACTGGAGTTTCTTCATCACGATCAACGTTGAATCCTGCCTTTCTGTAGCAGTTAAATGCTTTAGATTCTTCTAAATTCCAATTTAGCAAATGATTACCTGAATTAAAGACATTATTCTCCAAATTATCTAGCAATATTTCCATGAGCAAAGGGGAGAGTGGTGAGCCTAGCCTAATCCATCAGTCTGTTAATTGAAAATTTGGATGAACGGGAGATAATTTTGTCTATCATGCATTTTTTGAGCAATTCATTAATGATCTTGATGGAAATGGTGGCTGCTTTCAGCAAGTGAATCGTAAGGTTGTGTTCTGAGGTCACAATCCTTGACAAACAATGGTATACTGCCTTTTTCCCCAATCCTAACAGCTGTGATGTGACAAAAGCAGATCTCAGCTGAGGTGGATGATTCGAGATAATTATTTGGTTATTTATTTTCAAATAATTAAGGATGATACATGTGAATGGGAATGTACCTTGGGAACACAGACACTGTCAAACTCATGCATGTGTTGGCATGAAAGATTTGTAGCATATTTTTTGAACTGAGATAAGATTATTGAATTGTTTGAAATTTTTGCAGGGATTGAAGCAGAAGCAGTGATGCTTGGCCAATCTATTTCTATGTTGTTGCCTAAGGTTATTGGCTACAAAATCACTGGAAAACTTAGTCAGTATGCAACATCCACAGATCTTGTGTTAACAATTACCAAGGTAAGTGGTAGAGTTTATAGTTTTAATATGTTCCTTAAAACTTTAAATGTTGCCTCTGGTTAAATTGTTTGACTTGCATTTGTTTAGGGGAGTCATCGAAACCTTGCTGCATGGATATGTTTTAGTTTTAGACCAGAATTGGTATTGTAGATTCTTAGGAATACAGAATGCTTTTATGAAAACCGGCTTTGTAATTCATCATTGGTCATTCGACCCTGAGATTGGCTGACAGCAACCCTCCATCCTCTGGCTTCTCAAAAATGCCAGATCAGTTGGCACTATTTTTAAAAATTGCTGGAGATTTGGAGTATGACTCTTTAAAAAAACCATACAGTATTCAACCCAAAGGTCGTTTTGGTAGGTGATGGTAGAATTCACCCAGTACTAAGCTCAACGGTGTGTGAAATTCACACATCAGGGTAGGGGGGGCAGTTCCTTTCCCTGTGCCAGTTATGGTTTCCCAGGAAGTCTGGTACCTGAAAAATAGCAGAGCTTGGGTGGAGCTACAGGTGCCCAGAGTGCCTTGCCTGAGAATCGAACCCGGGACCATCCAGTCAGTAGTCCGATGCTCGACCCCCGGAACTACCATGACCCACTGTGACTCTTTATGAAATAAATTCATTTGCAACTTAAATGGATATGTGAAACTGCAGAAACCTTGATAATCACACCATCACAGTTAAGAAATTCTAGGAGCAATAATGGCTCAGTTTTGACGAGTCGATGATCTTGCAATTTGGAAAACATGGGTGCAAACATCATATGAGGGAAATCAGCTAGAATCAAATATAAAATTTGGTATTTGAATACTCTAAATGGATAACAAGTAAATTTAGATATGTATCTGGGAAATAATCCATTGAGAAATGAAAATCTTGGGAAGGAGTTTGGAAAGGTCAGCATTAGAATTAGATTAGGCTTTAGGCATTACAATTAGAAATGGCATCTCTAATTGGATTGGTAGACTAGTGAGAATGGAACCACCTTTTCAATTTTATTTTGATAGTTAATCACCTGTGATTGTTTAGTCAATTATGTGCATGGGAGGAGATTCAGAGCCCACCCCAAAAATTAGTAGAATAAACCTGGGGAAAAATTAATTGCAGATCAAAGTACAAATTATTGAAATTCTTCATAATAGCACCCTTGTGCATTGGCAGCATCTCTGCCAGTAGAGGTACAATTCCAGGAAGCTATTGATAGGGACCTCGCTCAGGCCTCCCTGATACAACCTTTTGAGGACTTCCACATAAAACTTGTTCCTTGTCTGTCCCTGATGCCCAAACTCTTTGTGGATAATACCTTTTGAGTTGAAAAATACAATGAGCATCACTTGCACCTGAGACTTGCTCAGTCTTGGCTTTATTGTGTGCAGGGAAGCCTTTCTGTGTCACTCTGCACTTTATCTTAATGACTCGGGGTTGTACTCGAAGACCCATGTCTCATTAATAGTAACCACGCTATCTAAAACATGCAAGAGATCCCTCGAGACTGTCACACGAGCAACCTTCTGATTTTCAAACTGCACCTTAGGGACCATCTTTGCGGGGATCAAGATGGTGCGGAGGCTAATGTACAGGCTTCCCACCACGAAGGCCTGGGTTCAAATCCTGGAGAAAACAAATATTTTTCAGTGGTATCCCGATCCCTACTCGAGGTGCTTTGTGGAGGGCACTTTGAGTGAGTACGATGTCCGTCAGATGGGACGTTAAGCTGCAGACCCCTTGGTGCCTTTCGACAAGAGTAGGCTAATGCCGATGCCAGGTTTCTCTCCATCCTTCCTCCCTTCCCATCCCTAATGGCACAAATGACCATAGCTGTTGGTCACCTCCCCAATAAAGCCATCTTAGCGCTTTCCTTACTAATGGCTAAATCTTCTGTAAGAATGAGATGCACTGTGGTTTTCAGTATATTGCATTCTTCTACTAACATTCTGGCCTTCAAGTGTTGATCAGAGTTGAGTGTCTCTCTCACTTGTTGCGAATTTCCATTGTGCTGTCATTGATGGACGCCACGGAACATCTTGTGCCTGTGGAAAACCATTGCTTGGGAAATTGCTTCATCTCCATAACCATCCTTAAATATGATCATGGTCTCTTAATCTGATTTTATGAGTGTTTCTGAGATTTTTATCACGGATCATTGCACCATGGGACATGGCATCATAACACACCCCTTGAGCAGGGCCCCAGTCTAGCATAGACTTTGCCCACCGCGATGGTCCATACACAATTGACTCAGTTTGTGTTCCTTTCCCAAGACCTCCAACCAACTTTCCCACAAAAAATCTCCCCACTCCAGTCATCATCGCCCCCAGGAAAAAATTATTCTACTTATGTTTTAGACAGACCCTGTATATATATGCAACAGGTACACTTGGAGAAAATAGATTCCCAGAAGACTGTCCCCTGAAATCTATCAGAGAAATAACAAAGATGAAATGGGAAAAATTCTGAAGCTAAAAAATTTGCAAGATAAACAATGCAGTTGTGGCAGTGATATTCACATGCAGTGGGATTTATCCAGCATCCAATGTGGGCTGATTCTCTAAAAAAAGAGAGACAAAAAGAATTATCAACTTTGATTTGTCGATCATTCAAAACCATGCCATAGATTTTGTCAATCATTTTGGAGGAAGACCCTTCCCCTGGACCTTGTGAATGATGCTCATCATTTTTGAATGTGCCACATCTAAAATCATTTACCCAATTTTAAACAGTCGGAAACACAAGAACAGATGCACCATGAACTTCATCCTACTCGGCTTCGATCTCTTTCAGTGTTAAGCCTTTTAAGTAGAAGTCTTTAAATCCAGCACGAAACTCAGTTTTTTTCATTTTTCTAAATGAACTAAAGTTTGTTGCTTCAATCACTCAAGAAAATGCAACCAGATGACCGTTATAACTGAAACTTCAACAGCAATTTAGTGAGAGATAGGGCTCGCTGAAAGCGTAACTTTTCTGATGCCACATGTGCCATCTATTTGATTTTATAAGGAGTTATCGAATGACCCACATATATCCCTTCTCAATGTAAGTGTGAGAGGAAAAAAATGGTTTCGGTACATTTTTGAACTTGGATACCTGATGCCATGATTCACATTGCGTAAATCTTGCTAAAGGTGCTAAAGGTTTAGATATTGCCCGGGTGGAGTCCTGACGGGTCACTGTGTAAACCTACTTGGCAAGATGTAGGAATCCCCTCAAATCCATAGGATGTGCACCTGTTTCTAGGTGGTGTTGGATAGAGATACAGGGTTCGTCCAGAAAATAAGTGTACTGAGCTCAGGAAAAAAAATTTATTACACTTTTACATATCTTAAGCTAATATTCCTCAAAATAGGACCCTTGTGAGTCGATACACTTGTTCCAGCGGCGTTCCCATTCCTGGAACGCTCCCGCAAAGGCATCATCGGGAACCTCTCAAAGACATGTCGTCACGGCCTCTTTGACGGCGTCCAAAGTCCCGTATCGCGCTCCTTTCAAACTCCTCTTTATCTTCGGGAACAGAAAGAAGTCCGGTAGTGCCAAGTCCGGGCTGTAGGGCGGGTGCGGCAACATTGCTACGCCGTGCTTGGCCAAGAAGTCCGACACGACAAGCGCGGTGTGAGACGGCGCATTGTCGCTCAGGTTGTCAGTCATACGGTTGATCGCTAGCCAGATGCGGGCGACTCGTTTTCGAAGCCTGTCGAGCACTTGGATGTAAAATGCAGCATTAACAGTTTGTCGTTCAGGTACAAATTCGTAGTGGACGACTCCCCTTTTGTCAAAAAAGACAATGAGCATCATAAACTTATTTTCCGGACGAACCCTGTAAAATAGATAAATTTAAAATTATTTCACTGAATGTTGATATCAGAAGAGGTTAAGTATGATTGATTGAAAAGAATCTTGTGAAATCCACTCCCCGAGTGCCAAAGATGTACATTGGAAACAATGTTATTTAATCTAGTTGAGTACCCTTAGTACAAGTGTTAGTGGTACTTTATACCACTAATCTAAGTTTTGTGGAAATGCCTAATATTCCTCTTTCATTAAAAAATTAATTTCAACGCAGTCAAGCTTGATACCAATGAATGTAAGGAGGGCCGTGCATTATTTTATGTTCTTCATATTCCTGATCCTGCACCTAATATTTTTATTCAAGTTTAAAAAAGTACACCCTTTTTATTTGTCTTGTTGTGTGGCCAACAATAAAAAGTGAGTGAAAAAAAGGGTGTGTGACATGACACCCACGAATGCTCCTTTGCTGCTCCCTGACAAATTGATACAGTCAAGAAACAAATGTGCAGGGGAGAAATGTCACAACCAATTTCCATGATATTTTGCATCTATCTTCTATTTAGCATCTTCGCCAAATTGGAGTTGTGGGCTGCTTTGTCGAGTTCTATGGAGATGGCGTGGCTGAATTGTCGATAGCCGACCGGGCCACGGTAAGCAACATGTGCCCCGAGTACGGTGCCACCGTCGGCTTCTTCCCTGTCGATGCTGGCAGTCTGCACTACCTCAGGCTGACAAGTAAGTCCCCTTTGTGCAGCTCTCTCTCCTGTTGTGAGGTGTTGCTGCTTCCCAGCTCTCGTTTAGAGCAGGTAGTCATGCCCATGTGGTGAGTTCTTCTCGGTATCCACCCCAGGTTAAACAACCCTGCTTGGTTGCTCAATGGATGCCAAGAAGAGCTGTGTGTGCTGGAAATGGATGTCAAGTCTCATCTGTGTTGTCTTTTTTAACATTTCAGACAGAGATAAGCATCAAATTGCTCTCACTGAGGCTTACCTGAAATCTGTGAAACTCCTCAGAGATTATTCAGATTCTTCACAGGATCCTGTTTACTCTCAGGTTCGTAAGGAAAAGTTCAACTTCTCACCGGATTCATGGCTTTGCAATGAAGTACTTAGCAGATGGTCCCATTCCTTACTGATAGTGAATAATTTCTTACCCAAATGAAATTTAAAGAAGTTTGATTGCAAACGGCTAATGATAGTATATCACTGGAGAAAATACTTACGTCAAAATATGCCATATGTATTGAGTCATGCAATTCAAATAAGAAACTTTGTATTCTATCTTATTGATAAAAGTTTGAATTTGTATGGTTTATTAGAGTTTGTATGCATTGAAGGTGAAGGGAATGTACACTTTAGTTATTCAAGACAAATGGAACAATGCCATGAATTATAAAAAGGGCAAATTAGAGATTCCTGGAGCATTAACTTAGAGTTAACCTCAATTTTTTAAGTATTTTGAATGCTACAATAGCACCATGACATTATGATGGCCAAACAGACAATATTTCTTGTGTCTATTAAAATTTATATTCATTTTACTGTTCTCTGAATTTTTCATTTTGGAAAACAAAATATAAAAGGCTGTCATGTGCATTACAATATCTGGCAGTCATGTCAGCAGTACTCTAATTGCAGTGGAACTATTATCTTAATGCATGTTCACCAAGTGATGAAATTCATAATATTTATACAATGACAGGCGGGTCGCGGTGGTCTAGCGGGTAGAGTGTTGGACTACTGACCAGAGGGTCCCGGGTTCGATTCCCGGGCAAGGCACTTTGGGCACCTGCAGCTCCACCCAAGCTAGTTGATTTTTCGGGTACCAGATCTTCCTGGGAAACCATAACCGGCACAGGGAAAGGAACTGGCCCCCCTACCCTGATGTGTGAATATTCACACGCCGTCGGGCTTGGTACACGGGTGAGCTCTACCATCACCTACTAAACCGACCTTCGGGTTGATTACTGTGTTTATGGTTTATACAATGAATGAAAATATTTAATTAATATTTCATGCTCAAATTTATTTGTGATCACAATCTCACTTGTCAGGTACCACAAGTAATATACCATCTATCATCATAATTCTCATCTATCATCTTAATTCTCTTCAGTGATCCCAAACTGTGGGAAATTTGAAGTACTCTAAGGGTATATGGGGAAAGTTAAGCTGTGTGATACGGTATTTCTGAAAGCATTAATTTAATAAAATTCAAGTGATTTTCATTGAAGAGGGATCATAAATTTTCTATTCTCATGATTTATTGTGCAAAAATTTAATTTTATGTAATATTAGTACATTATTGTGTAATATTGTGTCATATATTTCATTGATATGACTGCCAACTTTGCATCAAATCCTGATATTTCAAACTGAAAAATGTTCATTTTGCCTACTCAAATAATTGATGCAGAACACATGATACTGCATTGAAATGTTGTGTTCTCCTGAATAAATCCTCCCTGGAGGCCCTTGGAGAGCATTTACCCTCTTAGAACATAGCTAAATGACGGTTTAAAATGATCAGGGAGGGGAGACAATTTCAAAAGAAGGTGGACCATGAGCTCCAATCACTGTGCTTCTCTTACAGAAGTAAAAATTATCATCACAGCTGCTATTATGAGAGAAAATTGTCAAACAACGTCAGGAGCTACATGAGGGATATTGAAAACTACAGTGGTGTCAACCATACATTGTCAGCAAAAAAAGTGCTCCATGTGACTCTTTTGTGTTCCTCAATCTGAAGAAACAACTTTGTGGGTAATGTTTTCCATTATCAGAAGCAGGCATAAGCAAACTGAAAATGTTCATTCCAAATGCCTCTACCCTGTAAACTTTTCATTATGTCTTCTGTCTGTGGTTTAAGGAAGACAAGACTCTCCAAGAGCCTCCTGTGGCATGGCACAGACCTCAGCTGATGGTTTGTTTATGTGGAAGCAATTTTTAAATGCAGCTTTGTTTGTTACCTTCCTCATTGCTGCAAGTGAACTGAATGATTTCAACTTGCAATAGCTGGTACTGATGAAATGCTAGAGTCAGGCCAACAAAACATGTATACCATCATATTGTGTGTGTGAGAGTAATCCCTAGAGTGAGGTCTCCAAAGCGCTGGGGCCACGAGAAAACTGTTGACTTGGCTGTTGATTGCATTGCTGTTTGTTGCTTCTCCTGCTCTTATACAAGTCATCTCAGCCCACTGGGATGCCCAGTCTTCGGTTGGCAGCCATTTGTCATGGAGATCCCAGTTGCTGCTACGGCCTGGTGTGAAGTTTGTGCCATTATTATTCAATTTCTGTATCCAAAAGGAGTTCAACCAATTAAAATTCATCGTTAATCGATAGGAGTGCACAGAAATTCGTGCATGGATGTCAAAAATGTCTGCAAGTGGTGTTGGGGATTTATAGCTGGTCACACTGGCATTCATTGCAGAGAAAGGGAGAGGAGAAAAGGAGACCATCTCAACTTCCGATGAGACAATCTCGAAGGTTGAGCAAATCATGAGTCAAGATCGGAAGACCACCGTTGATGATCTCTGCATTCTGATTCCTGAGGTTTCTTGAAGGACCATTTATAGGATTTTGACTGATAAGTTGGGATGGTGTATGCTAGATAGATCCTGTAAAAGCTCACATCAAACCACTGATGGCCACATGTTAACTCTTCCCCTGACATTCTTCAGCACCATGAAGACAAAAATGACCTTTTGGATTCGATTCTTATGGATGATGGAACCTGGGTGTTCCTCTCACACCAGAGACCATACAGCTGTCTTGTGGGTGGAAGCATCTCTCTTTGTCCAAGCTGCGAAAATTCAAACAAACATGTTCAATAGGCAAAACAATGGCAACTGTGTTTTGGGATGAAAAAGGGTATTGTTGATGGCTTCATGGCTTCTGAGGTCATAAGGAACACTGAAAGGTAATGTGAGGCATTTAAACAACTAAGGTGGGCAATTCAGAAGGTGCTGCTGATTGTTTTATTTGATTGGGAAGGGATTGTTCATTATGAATATGCCCCCAACGGACAAACAGTGAATGGGCAGCACTTTATAGAGGTCATGAGAAGGTCTAGGTGCCATGTTGCAGAAGAGACCACAAAGGTGGAAAAACAAGTCTTGGTACATGTACTTTCATCACAGCAATGCACCGGCACACACACACAATTGATTGTTCTTAAATTTTTGGCCAGAAACAGCACACTGGTGATCCCCCAGCCATCCTACTCTACCATTCATGCTCCAGCACACTCTTTCCTATTTCCTCAGTTGAAATCCACCTTGACAGGACACCGATTTAAAACTGTTCAACGCATCCGACAAAATTGTACCACAGACATAAAGGCTATCCCAAAAGAAGCATTCCAGTCGAAAGCTGGAAAAAACATCGGAAGCTTTGTATTGGCAGACGAGGGCTGGCTGCATTTGGAGGGTGATAAGCATCATTGAAGGGTCACTGATAAAATCAAATTTTTAGTTGGCCATTTTCATCACACAGAAGAAAATGTTCTAATTCATCCTCTTGCGGAGTACATAATTGAGTACTGGATTCCTATTGCTCCGTATTTTTCTCAGTTTTTTGTCTTTATACTCCATCTGATTCCCATAAAAAGACATTTCAACTTTCACAGGAGTTCACATTGGATTTGTCGACTGTTGTGTCATCTGTTTCTGGACCAAAAAGACCCCATGATCGTGTTTCAGTCTCTTCCATGAAAGATGACTTTCTGCAGTGCCTCTCCAACAAGGTGTGTACATATATGTAGCTGTAGTCTTTTGGAAGCTCAATGTGTACTAGATATGAGTTTTTGTTAAGTATGATTAATATTTATATACAGAGGCCTTCCTTTTTGAATTTGAGTTCTTTTGGCCAGGGTTGAGCACTAAATATTGTCAGATTTAACTCAGTTCTTCCTTTATTCTGCACAAATTAAATAGTGATCTTTATTATAATTTATAATTATTTCTTCTCTAAACCATTCGACTTGAATTGGAAATTAACTCTTGGCCACAAAGAGATATATACATCTGATGACGACGGCTGTGCCGTCGAAACGTAAATATCTACTGTAAGTGTCCTTCTTATATATATATATATATATATATATAAACACACAAACACTAGGTTAATAAATATTAAACATACAGAAACATAAAAGAAGGACATTTACGGTAGATATTTACGTTTCGACGGCACGGCCGTCGTCATCAGAATCTGATGACAACGATGATCAGAATTCTGATGACGACGGCCGTGCCGTCGAAACGTAAATATCTACCGTATGTGTCCTTCTTTTATGATTCTGTATGTTTAATATTTATTAACCTAGTGTTTGTGTGTTTGTGCGTCCCCGGAGTGCGTCATCTTCAAGAGTGTATATATATATATATATATATATATATATATATATATATATATATATATATATATATATATATATATATATATATATACACTCTCTCTCTCTCTCATACTGTGTGAATATATATATATATATATATATATATATATATATATATATATATAAGTCATAACAAACACAGAAAGGTGGTGGGACCACCGAAAATTCGAGAACCAGTGAGTTTTTCCTCTTTTGTGTTTTGGTTTCTGTGTTTGTTATGACTTATCAGTGAATTTACATTACACGTTTGTGGGTTTTCCAAAAAAGTGTATATATATATATATATATATATATATATATATATATATATATATATATATATGCGGGTCGCGGTGGTCTAGCGGGTAGAGCGTTGGACTGCTGACCAGAAGGTCCCGGGTTCGATTCCCGGGCAAGGCACTCTGGGCACCTGCAGCTCCACCCAAGCTAGTTGATATTTCGGGTACCAGATCTTCCTGGGAAACCATAACCGGCACAGGGAAAGGAACTGGCCCCCCTACCCTGATGTGTGAATATTCACATGCCGTTGGGCTTGGTATATGGGTGAGCTCTACCATCACCTACTAAACCAACCTTCGGGTTGATTACTGTGTGTATATATATATATCGATGATGCGGAAGTACTCACGAGAGCAATATAACTTTTGGACGGCACAATAGAACACAGAATAAAACAGATAACACGTAAAAGGACACTCACACTGTAGATGATTTAAGCTTTCAGCCTACTCCGAGGCCTTCTTCAGGTCAGACATATATATATAATGTAAATTCACTAATAGTCATAACAAACACAGAAACTAAAACATATAAAAGAGGGATGCACTAGTTCTCGAATTTTTGGTGGTGCAACCACCTTTCTCAAGAGGAGTTAGGAACAGAACTGAGGCAGAGGAGGGCCCGAAAGCAGTGGTAGGAAGGAAAAGGGGGAAAATGGGGGAAAAGAAAGGAAAAGGGGGGAAAAAAGGGGGGGGGAAGGCATTCGAGGTGAGGGGTTTAGAGGGGTAGTGTATGGCGCGGGAATTTTAAAAAAAGGTTGGGATGATATGGAAGTTGTTGGGGGCGGAGGGGGATGAAATTATATGCATAAAGGGGGCAATTAATGTCTAATATTAATACCTGGGCGATTCCAGGAATCCAAGAGCCAGATGAAAGCTAGCTCTAATGTTTTGAGTTTCAGTGGAGGGTCTGAGTGTGGGAGGGATGCTAAGACGGATACTTTAAAACATTGGTCAAAGGCAGTGTTGTGTTCGGAGGCATGTTTGGGGATTGGGAGCATACCAATAAGGGAGGAATTGTTGCATGAGGCTCGATGATTATTAATTCTAATATTAAGGGGTGCGGTACACTGTCCAATATAAAAGGCAAGGTAAAGTTTGCACTTGAGTAGGTACACAACATTGCTGGAGGTACATGAGGAGTAGGGGATTGGTGGGAGAGAGTTAAAGAGCAGGTGGGAGAGAGATGGGATACTGGTTAGGAAAATAGGACATGTTTTGCATCTAGGCGGGGCGAGGATTTAAGAAGTGGATTGGTAATATTTAGAAGATCTGATAGATTGGCGGGGCGTTTGAAAGTGACAAGAGGGGCATTTGGGGAAAAGGTTTTGTAGAAGTGTAGAGAAAGGGATTGTTATTTCGTGTTGATTTGTTGTAAATCAGCAAATTACTCAATGAATTAGTCTTTTGTGAATTTTATATTGTCACACTTTTGGTGTTATAAAGTATTTAAGAATGCATCTTAATAGAAAAAATGGCTCTGTTCATTAATTAATAAATATTTGGTAAAGAATTGGTTAATATGCAATTCATTTGATCCTGCCTTTCATTTCTATTGGTATTCATCTGAAAGTGTTTTTTAACAGTTTAGGGTAAGAATGGCATTAGAAATGGAAAATCATTTTTTTATTGTGTCAGTTACTTTACTGCTTTAGGGTTCTCTGACAGTTAAAATAGTATCTCCTGATAGCATCTTCATTGACTTCATCCAGATTTCAACCCAGGGCCTTTGAAGTGGGCAGCTTCCACTCAATAGACCAACTGCTTATCCTTGCTAACTTAACAAGTGCTGCTTTGTAAATGACCTTGTTCACTTAGGGCTAAGGTCTAGTTTTTATTTTCTGTCTCCTTTCACAGGTTAGTTTCAAGGGCTTTGGAATCCCAGAGGAGAGGTTGTCTGCCGAGGGTGTATTTGAGCAGGAGGGCCAGCAGTACACTCTAAGGCATGGATCCGTGGTCATTGCAGCCATCACTTCATGCACCAACACCTCAAATCCATCTGTCATGCTGGGTGCAGGTGGGCCTGAGTCATTGTTTTGAATGCATGCACTCGGGCTGGAAAAACAATTCTGGTGACTTGTTCCTTCCACATAGTTGCTTCTCTGAATGCTGGCTATTATTTTTCAAGTTAAGTTTTCAAAATATTTTCGGAAGTCAAGCATGCATGCACAGAGAAAAAATGTATTGTATAAGTTTAAACTTTATATTTATTACTCCTTAACTCCCTCTTCTCTATTTAACATTTCACATGCATTTTTATTAGTCTTCATGTATTTTGTTTTGAATTTCCATGCAGAAAACTCTTGCCATTAGTGCACATTTGTGGGGTATGGATTTAATGTGATACCAGACATTTTACAGCAACTAAAAGTGCATTTACATGCATAGCAGATCTACTAAATATTTTACAGTTTATTGCAGACTACTGTAGAAAGAGGTGGGCAGGGGAAAAGGTATCTCTGGGTTGTAGATTTGGACACTCCAATGTCACGATAGTCATTTTCAGCCGAGTGATATCTGTTGGGGAGTGTTGGTCTACTGATGTTAGTTGTTGTCATGATAGCATTTCCAAAAGTGAACTCATGGCAAATCCATTCACATTGCAAATGTGTTCCCTTGAGGACGATGGCCGTGATGTGTTGGGAGGGCTTAAGAGTCCTGTTAACTACTCCTAATGTCGAGGAAAATGAAAATTGCTTGTGTTTTGGAGTTCAGGCACCCAAGAATGTCACAGAGAGGCAGCTGCCTCTCTGTGGCAGGAGACTCCCGGTGAGGTGGCCATTTATATAAAAGTGTCACAGTAAAAGCACTATTGAGGAATGCAACAGGCAACCTCCGTGATTATCTTTGTCGTGCAATTATGAATGGGAACAAATGGAGAATGGGTACTGGAAATGGGCTGAGTGAAAGCAGGGAAGAGAAGACTGCAATGGTTGGGATTGAATGGCATTACCATAAGAAACTCTATTCTCTGCTTGAATCTTTGTGGAACTGAAAGAAAAGGTGCCCTGATGCTATTCGAAAGAAATGGCCATTTGGTTGCTAACATTTTTATTTGGAGATTCATTCCTCTTTTTAATATTTAAGCCTGTTTTAAAGCTAGTGTATCATCTCACTTGACTCTCTCAGGGCTTCTGGCCAAGAAGGCGGTGGAGGCTGG
The DNA here is from genome assembly GCA_037158775.1 of Hetaerina titia. Classification (NCBI taxonomy): domain Eukaryota; kingdom Metazoa; phylum Arthropoda; class Insecta; order Odonata; family Calopterygidae; genus Hetaerina; species Hetaerina titia. The sequence goes on from CM073776.1 coordinate 100,246,744, forward strand.
CCTAGGAGTGGCACCCTATGTGAAGACGAGCCTGTCCCCAGGGTCCGGAGTGGTCACCTATTACCTCAGGGAATCGGGAGTCATCCCCTCCCTTGAGCAGCTGGGCTTTGGTGTTGTGGGCTATGGTTGCATGACTTGCATTGGAAATTCTGGGCCTCTTCCCGATGCCATGGTTAACACAATTGAAAAGGTAGTAATACTAATGAGACATATCTGTAGCAATTAGATTTATTTACATACATGCATAGCGCAATTCTTCTCCTTACGTCCCTACTACTTTGACTGTATTGGTCCAAAACACTTCCGAGATATGTAAACTGTTCTACCTGCTCTATATTTTCCCCACCTATTTTAATATTTAGCTTAGCCTTTTTCTTTCTGGAAAATCGCATAACCTTTGTTTTATGCAATTTTTATTTTAAAGGTTATGCGATTTTCCAGAAAGAAAAAGGCTAAGCTAAATATTAAAATAGGCGGGGAAAATATAGAGCAGGTAGAACAGTTTACATATCTCGGAAGTGTTTTGGACCAATACAGTCAAAGTAGTAGGGACGTAAGGAGAAGAATTGCGCTAGGCAAGGAAGCTTTCTCAAGGAGGAGGGATTTGATGACGGGGACGTTGAGTAGGGAGATTAAGACAAGACTTGTAAAAACTCTGATATGGAGCGTAGCTATGTATGGCGTGGAAACGTGGTCACTGAAGCAGGAGGATTGACGTAGGTTGGAGGCTTTTGAAATGTGGGTGTGGAGAAGAATGGAGAAGGTGAAATGGACTGAAAGGAAAACAAATGAGGAAGTACTGGAGATGGTGGGTGAGGAGAGGGGTTTGTTGGGAGAAATCTTATGGAGGCGGGAATGATGGATGAAAGGCGTATTGAGCGGTAGTGGAATGTTGAAGAAGGTAATAGAGGGGAGAATGTCGGCAAGCGTGGTAAGGGCAGGAAGAGGATAGGGATGTTGGATGGGATGAAGGGAGGAAAGAAGTACACAGAGATGAAGAGGGACCTGATGTAGATTAGGTTGCTGGATTGGGTTTTGTTTGGAGTTACAAAATGTTTATTTGATAGTTGTGTCCATCCAAAAAAACCTACCTTAACCGGTAGATTACCTAATAATAATAACATACATGCAAGGAGAAGAGAAAATGCTACTACTTATGAAACAGGGATGTAAGATTTTCTCAAAGTATGAATTTGCAAAAGATCTCTAAAGGAAATTCAAAATAAATGAAAATTTTTTTGTACATATTTTTCCCTTTGGAAATTATCAGGAGAACATTCATCATCAGTTTGCTTTTGTCGTAGAGTGACCTCTTTTAGAATGCTAATGGAAATGTGCAATTCTCCAATTCCAATAAGACATGCAATTCTCTTCATTGAGGAAATGTTTCTACAGCCAAGAGTAATTATTTTGTGAGATAAATGAACCCATCCAACATTTCAGGACCATGGATTGCAACATCATTTTTTTCTCTCCCCATCTGCATTCCAAATGCTCAAGTGTAGCAGTCTTGTTCTTGAGGTGCTCTGGAAGCTCCTTAATGTAATCAATTGGTAGGACTCGTCTATCACACAAGCAAATTGCATGCTAGCATGCAGGATTTTTCTTTTAAAATTGGTAACTGAAGGTTCTTGGTAATGAAAGATGCAACTTACTATATGTATCAAAATTTCTTTTATTCATTACAATGCTCCTCGATCATTGAGGTGGATAAAGGGCAAACAGCATTGGCATTTTGCAATAAGTTGTAACCTTTTGCACTCGCATGTCGAGTCTGACTCGACACGGTTAGCAGCAGCAGCAGCTCGTATGTCGAGCCACACTCGACACGGAGTTTCACTGTGAGGGGAATTTAGATTTTTGTCCATATTTTCCAATAACTTCACTTGTAATCATTTGCATAAAAGAACAAGTGCAGTAAGGCTTAATTAATAGCATGGCTTGTTTTATAAATGAGTAGTATTGACCCATGATGTCGTCATCGACATAGATGCCGTCTCCAAAGAGGGCCACCACCTATGCCGATGTTTGTTGTAATCTCTTTGCTGTGTTGCAAGTTCTTCTTCATTTGCATTGTTTGCCCTTCATTACTTGGAAGTCAGCTAAATGTAAAGCAATGCCTTTGAGAGATGATCTGTCTCTGAAAAAAAGATTGCCAGAATGTAAAGTTACCTCAGTCAGGTGTTCTGTATTTCATTGCGCTCTAGTTTGGATACTTTCATTTCCTTTTCTTCCTAGTGTCAGCTGTCTCATCAAACGTTCTTTTTCTACCTATTGCATAATCAGGAATCTTGAGTAGGAGGGTATAAATTCATATATATTGTACCAAAAATGCCAACAAAGAAAAAATGAAAAACCGATATCGCATGTGAAATTGATTACGAAACTAGTACACATTCTTGTTGGAGAATTTCGAGATGTGTCACAAACTTCCAGGGTTAGATTACCATCCAAAAACAGAGCAACGCTTAGATGGGAAACTCTATATAATCACACCTCATGTTAACAAAAATCATAAAGATTTTGCGGTTTGCTCTAACGGAAATATCAAAGCTGGAAGAAGAGAGACGATATATATCTGTGGGACATGTGAAGGTAAACCAGGTCTTCATGTTGCGGTATCCTTCCAAAAATATCATACCATGAAAAATAATAGTTTAGATTACGGAACTCAAGGAAAAAGGCACCCGAGTGCAAAGGGTTAACCTTCAAGTCAGTTTTGAGACTTCAATGAGTACTGCTGGATGAGCCAGGTGAATTGGCCTGGTGTACCATGTTGTCATCCAATAGTCCAAGATTGTGTGTTTCCAAGCTAGATGTTTATCATTTAAATGGTTAAATGTAAGGGAGGTTCTACATAAACCAGTCACTTAATACTGACTTTTAATAATAAAACCACTTTACTTTTCCACATAAACTTTTTGATTTTTACTACCTAGGTTTCGTTATAACATAACATCATCAGGTCCTGACAACAACATAACAACAATATAACGACATCTGATGATGTTATGTTATAACGAAACCTAGGTAGTAAAAATTAAAAAGTTTATGTGGAAAAGTAAAGTGGTTTTATTATTAAAAGTCAGTATGAAGATTTTCCACCAAGTTACGCCAGAAACTGTTGTGTTTTTTTATCAGTCACTTAATATTTATCTTGAAATGCACTTATGAGGAAGTGCTCTTATTAAAGATAGGGAAAGCCTATGTAAACTTGATAGTCCTAGCTTAAGGCATTAAATGCATTGAATTACAATGAATAGATAGTAATTAATGTGTTCATAGAAGTAGTGATTGGGTCAGATACTCAAACACTTGTGGGGAGCATGTATGTGATGAAGTATGTTTTAGAAGTTGATCAAAAGCAAAATAAATGAGGAAAGAGTAGAATACAGTACATTTTGATTTAATTTACTGTGGGACACGTTCCATTGAGCATAGTGAATATTACATTGGATTTGAGACAAATGGCTAATTTATGTGAGTAATATGACAAAAACAGCATGGAAAACAAGGAGTAGAAACAAGAGCAGGTGAAAGTAGTAAAAATGTAAAGATCAGCACATGTTGTATATTGGCATGTGGTTTCGTTTGAAAAGTGGTAGTTGTGGTGTCGGCTTCAACTGGCCACCATGAAGTGATTTGTGCTAAGTGTGAACCTCTTGTTGCAGAATGAGCTTGTGGTGTGTGGTGTGCTGAGTGGCAATCGGAATTTTGAGGGTCGCATCCACCCTAACACGCGGGCCAACTACCTTGCCTCGCCACTCCTTGTCATCGCATATGCCATTGCTGGCCGGGTGGACATCGACTTTGAACATGAACCATTGGGTAGGTGACGACTTGTTGCCACTTTGATGCACTACTGATTAAATGGAAAATTTCTCTACTTGGTCACATGAGTGTATTTTCCTCTCCAGTGTTGTCTGGAAATTTTTTCTTTTCTTCAGCTAACCACTATTAATTTTTTCTTTTATCTCTTTTAATACAGGATACTATAATGATTAATAATGCTAATGGCTTATTTTACCAGCAATTTTCTAAAGAATAAGTACTGGATATTAATCCGAATTTCACATGTTTTTGATGAAGACATTTCAACCTCAAATTTATGTACTTGTTAATGGAATTTATGTAAAATATTACCATCCCTTGGAAATGAATTACTGATTATTGTCTTTATTTTCCCAGGTTTTATTTGTAACAAGTTGTTTGTTAGTTTTTATACTTATAGAGGGGACCCTTGCTTAATGAGCACCTCGCACAGTGAGTAATTCGCATAACAAGCAAAAGTATTGGTCCCAAAAATGACTTGCTTAACGAGCAACGTATCTCGTAACGAGTGATGAAGAGAGAGGAATTCTTGGATTCATAGCAAGCCTACTACTGCAGTTCATCTCTTGCACTCGTTTCAATTGCATCTTAGCATCGTTAGTGATCACACATTTTGCCCAACTTATATTTAAGTATATTATTAGTGATTTTTTTGTGGAAAGTTGAGTAATATTTTGTGCATAGTTTTAAAATTGATCTTGAAGAAAAATGTGAGAAGAAAGCCCCAAAAAAATTAAAATAATGGTAGAAATGAAAAGTATGAGAACAAGATGTGAGTGTGGCTGATCTAGTGCACACAACAACTTTTCGACATCAAGGATTGGCTTTTTCTTCAAGAACGTGGACAAGACTAAGGAGATAAATGGTTTAGAGAGAGTGGCAAGAGTATCTATGCAATGGTTAAATATTCTCAATTATGTTGAAATGTTGTCTATCAAATGCATAAATGAAAAGCTGTTGCAATATGACACTATTAATGAGACCATAATTTGTGAGAAGGGGAAAGTGATTTTTGCCGCTCTTGTTAAAAAGATGTCAAGATCATCAATGGTTGAAGAAGTGTTTAAGGAGAGCCATGCATGGTTCGAGAAGTTAACGGGAAGAACCATCACAGCATAATGGGGCATGGTTGAAGCAGCAAGCTCCGAGCCTAAGGCAGCTGAGAACTTTGTTAGTGATTTCAAAAAGCTTATAAAATCAGAGAGTTAATTGCTGCAACATGTTCTTAATTATGATGAGATGGTTCTCTTTGGGAAGAAGTTGCCAAAGCGAACCTATGTTTGTACACATAGCAGTGAAAGAGAATGCAATGCCCGACCACAAGGTAATGGAAGACCATTTTCTGCTACTATTTTGCACAAATGCAAGTGGGTGTTTGAAAATGAAATCCCTGCTTGTTTACTGTTCAGAAACTCCATGAGTGTGCAAGAGGTGTTAAGTCCAAAGCAGCAGGTTAAATGAGATGTGGAGGTCACAGGAAACTTTAGCATCAAACCATGAGTATGAGGCATCGCTCTAGTAAAGCAGTGGGGATGCGTGACACATATTTATTGAATGATCATTCAGGGTCACATTTTTACCAAAATTTGAAGCATCAGCAAAAACAAACATCTCTAGACAGCTTTCTAGTAAAAAGGAATTATGTACATATCATAAATAATTAACAATTTCTTTTGATTCTTTTTTTCTTTCACAGATCGAGTTTACATTTCCAGTGGCTTTAATCCACAATAGATGAAAAGGTGAATGTGATCCATGATAGTAAACAATTCATAAATAATTTTCATTGAATAAATCTTGCACATAATTGACTCTTCTTTTATCTCAGGAGTGTAGCGGTAGATACAAGTTTCATCTACAGCTATGAATCAACATAAAAAATGTACTTGCTTCGCATGAACTGCTCCAATGGGGCCTTGAAATGTTCATTCAAATGAATTTTTGGTCCGATGTGAGCAAACATGGTGAAACCCATGAGCAGATAGCTTACACATGTCTAATTCTTCAGTTATAATGTGACAAATATGTTCCATCGATATGTCCATAGCCTCTCTAACCTTAATATGATGGTTGTCCTGTGCAATTACTTTATGTTTTTGATGGTTGCCACGGTTTTTGGCCGTTCCAAATGCCTATCATCAGCCAAGCTGATACAGTCAAGTTTAAAATGAGCTTTTACCATAAATTTCATGGTCATATGTGATGCCGCAGAGTCCCACACACAGCATCCAACTCAACTTTGATTTGCGTAGGCATATTGCCTTTCGAAACCAAATATTTGATGACAGCTCGATACTCAATTTATTCCATTTTCACAAAAACCCACACCACAACTCACTCAAACGATAATCAAACAACAACTGAGAGGTCAAAATGGCTGAAAGATTGGCGAGTACCTTTCATTGCATGCACAAACATATTCCCCAACTTATATCGATGAGTGCTGCCATCTTCATGTTGAGTTTGGAAAGTTTTCAGATCATCCAGGTATGCTTCTAGTCAATGAGACCCTCACGTAGTTGGAATGATTACTGAATTGGATTATTTGTAGCTTAGGAGGAGGTAGATTTGTAAAACATTAATATGATAAATTGATTGATGTGATTGAGTTTGGATGGGCTCGCACTATTGATTGCCCATTGTGCAATTTTGAATGTAACAATGCTGGAGGTCTATTGCCATTGCATCATTCCTGGAGGAAAGAGAGGAGGAAACCTCATCTGGTGTATCTGTCCTTTCCAGTGCAATCTAGAAAGTGTCTTTCTGCTTTGTTGGAAGATGTGCAGTGTCCCAAAGGAAGCAACCATTGCATCTGGTTTCTCAGATAATGTTTTGCGGTATGTTGCTGTCTGTGGTAGTCTCTTGGTACTGTTGCAGTAATTCCTCCAGGGCTCCTTTTAAAGCTTTAATTGCTGTTTTATAACTACATCCGGCTGCTTTGTTATTCCTGTCCTTTTGGTCTCCTTGAGGAGTTTTCTTTATCAAAGTCTTTCCAGCTCTGGCCTCCACAGTGGTTTTAATATGGCAGCTTCTCTCAAAGGATGAGATTATGTTAATATGCAGATGATTTTACTCAATTTTCATTTTATTTGGAGGAAAAACAGTTTCAGGTTTAGCGTTGTGGAATTCCTTATGATGAGGATAAAAAAAGAAACTTAGCACTTCCACATAAAGATTTAATATTTCACGGCCATGGTTTTGATGCTGTGCATCATCATCAGGTGACATACATAAAAAATTTTTCAACTTATGCAGCCTGGCGCCAAGTGGGGAGGAAGGTAGGGGAGGTAAGGGCGAGGGGATAAGTTGAGTGCAGGTGCAGCGTCGAAACCCTTACCCCCTCTCCCTTACTCCTCCCCCCATCTTCCTTCCCTCTTGGAGAGCCAGGCTATGTAAGTCGAAAAATTTTTCATGTATGTCACCTGTGGGTCGCAGTGGTCCAGTGGGTAGAGCGCAGGACTACTGACCAGAGGGTCCCCGGTTCGATTCTGTTCACTCTGGGCACCTGCAGCTCCACCCAAGCTAGTTGATTTTTTGGGTACCAGATCTTCCTGGGAAACCATAACCGGCACAGGGAAAGGAACTGGCCCCCCTACCCTGATGTGTGAATATTCACACGCCGTCGGGCTTGGTACACGGGTGAGCTCTACCATCACCTACTAAACCGACCTTCGGGTTGATTACTGTGTTTATGGTTTATGGTATGTCACCGGATGATGATGTGCAGCATGGAAACCATGGTCGTGGAGTATTAAGTCTTTATGTGGAAGTGCTAAGTTTCTTTTTTTACCCTCATTATTTAGAGGAGCATTTTCTGCAACCACTTACAATGTGTACTAGGGTAAAATGTGAATTTTTTTCGGAAAAATAGTAAAAATTCAGAGTAATGATACAAAGAGCGATATTCAAAGTATGCTCTATTGCTAGTTAGACATTTTTTTTCATCTTTCAGGTAATTTGTGGGTACCACGTCAGTAAAAATCTTTCTTTTTTGCTTTAAACCATTCATCGAGCCATTTTTTTCACATCTTTGTATGAACATAAGTGCTGCTCAGCAAGTGCATGACCCATTTATGCAAACAAATGGCTATCAGAAGAAGCAAAGTGTGGTGAGGAAGCCGCGTGGGGTAGGACATACCAGCTGAGTGCTTCCGATGTAAATGGGTTTTTTCGTATGTGATGGGACATTGTCATGAAGAAGTATCCCCTTGTGTTGCCTCTTGTTATTCTTGTTTTTTTTCAAGCAGAGAACGGTTCAAATTGAACAATTGTTGTTAGTAGCATTCAGTATTAATGTTTCACTAGGTTTAACAGCTCATAATAGACCACAGCCTTCTGGTCCCACCAAACACGGGGCATTGTCTTTCTGCCAAAGCAATTCGGTCTAGCAGTCGATGTGGATGGTGTGCCTAGGTCTACCCGTGATTTTTTGTGCTTTGGATTCTCAAAATAAATCCACTTTTCATCTCCTGTAACGATACGATGTAAAAATGACTTCCTTGTGTTGTGCGAGCTAAATTTCACACATGTTTTTGTGCCACTCCATCTGCCTGTTATTCACCTCATGTGGTACTCATCTTCTGAATCTTTTCCATCTCTCATTGGCAATTGGAAACAGCTTGTTGATTAACACGCAATTGCTCTGCGAACAACTGCTTAATCCCCTGCCCTACGTATGCAGTGACAGATAATCACCATGGGCCATTTGGCAGGCATTTTCTTTACCGGTTAGATCTAGTTTCATCAAGCTGCCTAAACCAGGCATACCTCATGGAGGTTGTGGTTCTTTACCATGTATGATGAAGAAAATGGAGAATAATAATAATGCATTTATTTGTTGAGAGATTTGTTGCATATTCACACATACACAAATATAGGACACGTCAGATATAAACTTCACAATTTTAGAAAATATACTATGTATATATAAATACATGATTGGTAGCGGGATGTTGTGGACTGTAATAGAGGGGAGAATGTTAGGCAAAGGAGGAAAGGGCAGGAACAGGATAGGGATGTAGGATGGGATGAAGGGAGGAAGGAAGTACACAGAGATGAAGAGGGACCTGATGTAGGGTAGGTTGCTGGATTGGGTTTTGTTAGGAGTCACAAAATATTTATATGATAGTTGTGTGCATCCAAAAACCTACCTTAACCGGTGGATTACCTAATAATAGTAATATAAATACATATGTATTGCACTATGCAAAGCACTACTTTATTAACATATTATTTGGTTAATTCAGAATTGATGTGTAGTGACAATTCCAGAATAGAACATATTATTTTTAATAGGTTGGACAGCTTTTTCTTAAAAATGTACTTTTTTTCATGTTTGATTTCATGGGAAAGTTTATTGAATAACCTTAAATCCATTGTTTTGGGACCATTATCAGTATTGAGTATTCTGGCAAATGGCTGGTGTAGGTCATTGCAGGTCCTTTTATAGTGACTATGGCAAACCCAGTTGAAACGGTACTGAGAAATATTACCCTTTGCATGCAAGATGACATTAAATATTTATATGTAAGGTACTGGTAATAAACCAAGATTTTTGAAGAGAAGTTTACATGGTACATCGAAAGGTGCATTGCTCATAATACACATAATCCTCTTTTGGATTTTGAAGATTCCGCCCACATGGGGAGAGGAACCCTAGAAGAGGGTACTAAAAGTAACACAAGAATAAAATTCACCATAGTTAATGGATAGAATGATGTTCTAAATTTACAGACTATATAACATATATAATGAGAAAGCATGGGGAACTTAACTTTCTACGTAATTTGAAAGTGTGTTCCTCCCAATACATGTTTCTATGTAGGATAACTCCCAGGAATTGGGACTGGAATTTTGGAGAATGCTTACACTTGTTGCATCTCCTGAGATTGCACTAGAAACTTTGTTTTTATCAGTGAAATAAATCAGGCGGCTTTACATGCTGATGCCGTTTATTTAGATATTATTCAATCCATTTGTGGGATGTACCTCTTATACGGTAGAATTTCAGTTTGGACAAGAGTAGCTGATGATTTTCAATGTCAAAAGCTTTTGTGAAATCAAAAAATAATCCTAAAATTTAAGTTCTATCATCCAAACCTAAAAGTATTTGGTTCACCGTGTGAAATGTGGCTGTTGTATTGGATCAGTGGCTGTTGAGATGTGGAGAACAGGTTATATATTTCAAGGAATGATACCAGATGGTAAAAGAAAACTATCTCAAATAATTTCCCTGGCTGGTTCAACAGGGATATTAATATTATACTGTAAACTACTTCTGTGTGATAACCCCAACTCCCTGAGTGATGAAGTCCACCTAGGAGAACCCATTAAGGAGCAAAAACAATGCCAGCAACTTGATATCCCATCTCTTGAGCATCCCATTATATTCAGCCATTCTCCTAATGGGTAAACAACCCATCCCATTGACTTCCCCTGTATTTTATTGGTCATATCCACAGTCTGGATGCTGCATGCATATATAATTGGAAGTTTACTGTATTTATATTATGGAAAATATTGATAACCAAAGAAACTGAAGAACTAATGAGCCCATGTGAGCCAAGTAACAGCATAGGCTCATAATATGTTAATTGATCAGGTCTCATACATTGCTTGATGTTTTCATCATATTCAAAAATCAATCTAAAATTTTCCATGTACCAAAGTTAAATATGTCATAATTCTACTAAAACACTCATTTATTAAATTTTTCCTGATTGAACTTGTGTTAATGTTATGATCAACTCTACATTTTCCTTGATGTGTGTTGTATTTGACACCTGCCATACATCCATGTGGTAACTAGCAGGATATTGGAGCTGCATACATGGATTTGGGGAGGACCAAGAGTGGCATTCATCTGCTGCTCCCTCTCCATCTCACTCAATCCCCTTGTTTCTCCGAACCAGGAGTGGGCAAGGATGGCCACAGAGTGTTTCTGAAGGACATCTGGCCCCTGAGGAAGGAGATCCAGGAAGTGGAGAGTCGCTTCGTGATCCCGGCTATGTTTGAGGAAGCTTACTCGAAGCTGACGGGCAACAAGGGTGGCTCTAGTGCATGGCTGTCCCTCAATGCCCCCTCTGACGCTCTCTACCCATGGGACCTCAAGTCCACATATGTGCGCAAGCCACCGTTCTTCAGGGGCATGACCATGGTAATTGATATGCATTTGAGTGCAGCATTGCCCGAGAAGAAAAATTAATTTGGCTGCCCTACCCTAGAGCGATTTAAATTGAAATTCTTTACACTTTTACTATTGTTGTCTTCTGTGTTGGCAAGAGGTTTCAATTAAACAACTAATATAGCATGTTAGTATGTATTTTAAGACTTTCTTATGATGGGATCACTTAACCTATTTAGCATGTTTTAATTGTTGCAAGAGAACTCTTCTTGTCAATTTTTGGCATGAGAAAAGTAATTTTCTCTTGTAATATTGCTGTCATATGCATAATTTTTGTTTGTGTCCAGTTACTTCTGCAAACTTGTTTAGCAGTTGATTGAATTTTATTCAGTGACTGGCAATAATAGGAATGAAAAATCTGCAGTGTGGGGGTTATATGGAATAATGTAATGGTGGCTCTCTGCCCAAGAGATGAGAAGCACTCACTGAGTAGATACAGTGCACTCAAATGGCACGATTTTAATTTGGCATTTAATATTGTAATACTGTCTACTTCTCAATCTCTTTAGGAACTGCCCAGCATCTCTCCGATAGTAAATGCCAGGGCACTATTACTACTTGGGGACTCGGTGACTACTGACCATATTTCGCCAGCAGGAAGTATTGCTCGAAACAGTCCTGCAGCCAGATACCTAGCAAAACATGGGTATGTCAATTTATTGCTATCATGTGACTACTGGGCAACCATGTGTATGGTAGAATTTGAACCTGTGTCATGCTTGTTGATTGGCCCAAATGCTAACCATCATAATGATTGCACTGGGTTTTTTAAAAATTCAATATGCTCTCTGGGTGGCTATCATATTCTTAACAAAAATCTGCTAGTATCATTTTCAGAAATGCCCCACTCAGTGCTTCTCTATTGCAGGCTCACACCCAGGGACTTCAACTCATATGGGTCGAGGAGGGGTAATGATGAGGTCATGGCCAGGGGCACATTTGCCAATATCCGATTGCTGAACAAAATGGTGGGCAAACCAGGACCACGCACAATCCACATCCCCACGGGCGAGGAGGTTGGTGCTGCCACAGAAGTGACAATTTTGCATAAATTGACCTCTTCAGTGATTAAAGTCACTTGAAACATTGGCCGAGGCCAATATTTCAAGTGACTTTAATCACTAATTGAACATAGAGCCTCCAATTTGTTTTAGACATAAAACATGTATGCAGATGCAGTGGGCTGAGCCCACATGAGGTAGCAGTGGAATGGCATCTGTCGTTGCCATCACTGGAAATACTTGAAAATACAAATTACACTAATATGCAGTCAAGCTTAATTTAGTGCAAGTTTGCTAAGTACAAGTTTGCTAATGCACAAATTGTATTCCCCTTGCTGGTCAAGGTAGAGGCAACACCCTTAACGTTAAACATGCTATTGTTCGAGAGCTTTGTTACTTAACATTGCTTTAACAATAAATTTGTTTACTCAGTGGTACTTAAGGTATGGAGAAAGTCATCAAAATAGCAATAGTTCTGCCATGTGGGCAATAAACATCAGAACAGAAGACAAACTGCTGATATTTGCCCTTCTTTCATCTGAATTAGATCCAAAAGTTCGTGAAAAAATGCAGTTAGGGTGTCAGGTTTTGCTGTGTTAGGCAAGGCTCACTGATGTACAAAGTCAGAATGTATCCATCCAAAAAACCTACCGTTAAAATGACAGACTACCAAGTAGTAATAATTCACATGTATCGATTCTTAATGGGTATCTTGCATAATGATTAATGTTTCTACATAGTTTTTGCTCTTTTGTTGAACACATTGAAATGACTTCAACGAAGGTATGCCTTAAACTGAGGTTTGGTGCATGTACTGATGCTGAATGCGCGAAATGGAAATCAACTTGTGTGAAACCCTGATACAAAATGGGAACAACTTTCGATAGGGAATTCTAAGATAGTGTGAGATTTTTATTGCAGAGCAAAGTGACATATTATAGCATATGTAATGCCTTGAAAAAATAGCCTTTGTACTAAAAATAATAAAAAAATACTTTACAAAGCTTTTGAAATAGATTGTTTAGTTTGTTTAATGCACCATTGACTTTTTGGTGTATTTGGAATACATTCCTTCGTTCTCAATGTGAACAAAGTTAGCACAAATTTGAATGTCGCTAATATTCTTTGGAACATTTTTGTGCAAAACAAGGCATGACTCTATCTGATTCATTGCAAAAATTTATTAGGGGAAACAGTTGACAGTCGAGGTCTTTTGTGCCAATTGGGATGGATGGGAAGAGAGTTAAGGTCGAAGGAAACCCAGTGTTGGCATTAGCCTACTCTTTAATGAAAGGCATCAAGGGGTCCGCAGTTAAACATTTGACAGGCACTCAAAATGCTCTCCTCAAAACACATTAAGTAGGGATCGGGAAACCACTGAAAAAGATCTGCCATCTCCAGGATGGGTAGGAAGCCAGTGCAGGCAAAAATTGTTGCATTAAATACGTGTAAGGGTATACGTAATTGTTTGATGTAGTGGAACTTTTCCATGATAGCAAGAAGCACACTTGCTGCAGTTTTCCATTACAACATTATAAATAAATAGAATAATGCAAGTATACTTGTGAATTCTATGGTTTCAGGCTCAACTTTGTGGAGGTTCATTTTCGTTTAAAATGAATACACTTTGTAACTTCCACACAATTTTTATTCGGTTACCTGATAATGACGCCGAAGCGTTGAAACCGGTAGTACGAATAAAAATTGTGTGGAAGTTACAAACTGTATTCATTTTAAACGGCAAGTATACTTCTCCCACTGTGCCATGACAATGTGAACCTGTGAAATACTAGCTAATGTGCTTCAACAGAAGTTCTGAGATTGAAGTGAATGGGATGGATAGTGTTTTCAAAACAAGAGACTGTGGTAATAGTTGAGCAATGTCAAGCTGCTTGCCTGTGTTTGAGAGTTGTTTTAATATTTACATTAATATGAATACATTGTAACTCCAACTCTTTAATCATTCAAATGGGAATATTGAAATCTCTTTTTTTGATGTATTGTTAGAGGAGTTATATTCCAAATACCTCTTATTTTAGTGCATGTGAGATCTGATTAGCTCTGACTTTGACTTTTTAATGTTTCCCTGGAAACAGTAGTCGTCAAGTCCTTCCTTGTTCTACTTGATTTCCTTGGCAGCTTGATGGGCACTACTGCTCATTTCCCTCCATTACAGTTGGACGTGTTTGACGCTGCCGAGCGCTACTCAAATGAAGGCACGCCATTGATTGTGATAGCTGGCAAAGACTATGGGTCTGGCTCTTCCAGAGATTGGGCAGCCAAGGGACCTTTCCTACTGGTGAGTCTCTCCTCTTCTCCTGAATTTGCCTGTTTATCTCGAGTTGAAACTGGCGGACTTTCTGATTCCTCATTTTCTCTCTGATTTTTCCTTGCATCATTCATAGAAATCATTAATAGAGTTCATGAATGATATCATGCAAGCTCACATAATTGGCTGCTTGTGGTGCTTTACTTTGGTTGCTATTTGATGCAGTGGTGTGGGCCATTGTCTCTTGATAATTATTCTATTTGAAGATGGTACAGAAGGGTGGCTTACCTTTATGATGCCGGGTAATGGGCATGCCTCAATGATGAAAATGTGTGGATCTTGACAGCATGACCTTAGATTGTCACCATTAGAAATTATACTGGTAATATCATGTTGTTGGTCCCATGGAACTTATTGTAGAAGCTCTAATCAACATCTTTGACTTGTTACAATTATAATACTTCATTTAGCTGAATGTTAACGTAGAGTGTGTCTCATTAAGAATACGGTATGCCAGGAATTAGTTTTACAATTGTAGTGTAATTAGTATTACAATTCGGTGGTCAGTCTTCATTACAATCTTTTAATGTAATAATATTTACAAGATATTCTTGAATTGAATTTTTTATTCTGGAAGCTATTGCTGGAGTTCTTTTTTAAATACATTCAGTATTTTAGTCTTTTTATTGATAGGAGAAAGTGCATCATAGTTTGCTTGAACAATATTATGGGGTCATCATGCTATGATTAAGGACTTAGAAAATTGTTAACCTGTAGTTTTTGCAGGTTGTAGCTGTGTGGCTTGGTATGGGTGGAAATGCAGAAAATATTGTTTGTTGAAGGTTCAAATGGAGAAGATTTGATTTGGACCATTAAAATATTTTGTTTGTTACATCTGGCTAATCATACGCCACTCGTCGTCTCTTGGGGGCAATTGGGAAATGTCACAAGCAAAGAGGATTTCGGAGACATTAGTTGTAGCGTCATTTGAACAACAAATGTCATTGATATACCTGGGTCACCCAATAATACCTTAGAAAATCAAATAGATGGTGCTCATCGTATCAGAAAAGATATACTATTAGTAAGCCTCATCTCTCATTAGACTGCTGTTAAAATTTCAGCTAAATTGATTATGATTTCATTTTCATAGCTGATTGAAGCAACACACGTTTGTTAATTTAGAAGAATGGAAACGAATGAATTTAATGTGTTGAGTAAACATTTCCCTTTGAAAGGCTTAACACTGAAAAAGATAGAAGCCAATTTGGATGAAGGTCATGGCACATTTGCACCTGTGTTTGCAACCATTTACAGTTGGGTAAATGAGTTACACATGGCCATACATCCACAAGTAATGAATATAGTTTGGAATGTCCACTAAAAGTAACTTCCTCTGAAATGATTTATTGTTATTTATTATTACATATTACCCTGCAAGCCATCGCTAGGGTATGTCTCGGAGGTTTTTACACACCAGACTACTTCTTACCCAAAATACTTTCCCCCATGGTGTGTTCAGAAAATGATATTCTGATCCCTTATTGTTTGTGGAAAAAATTACATCTTAAATACATCTGTTCTATGCTAAATCTCTATAATT
This sequence comes from Hetaerina titia, assembly GCA_037158775.1. Classification (NCBI taxonomy): domain Eukaryota; kingdom Metazoa; phylum Arthropoda; class Insecta; order Odonata; family Calopterygidae; genus Hetaerina; species Hetaerina titia. The sequence continues at coordinate 100,262,631 of CM073776.1, forward strand.
ATACTGCCTTGATCTCTCCTACCATGGTATGACAGGGCTAATAATACATCTTCAACGGCATTACTAGAGAGACACTGTTCCAATTAATGCAAGAGATTAAATTTGTCCCTTTCTCCAGAGTTTATTCCCAACCTAGCTCCGCTGATAATTTGATACACTACTCAATTTATCATACCATTGTTTTACAAATCTACCTCCTCTAAGCTACAAATAATCCAATTTGGCAATCATTCCATCTCCGTGAGGGTTTCATTGACTAGAAGCATACGTGGATGATCTAAGAGGGACCATAGTGTATAAATCCCAGCAAGGATTCGCATATGCAGATGATGTAGCACTAATTGCACGAAATATGAATGACCTAAAAGAAATGTTTAACATTTTAGAAAATGCTGGTAAAGAAGTGGGGCTGAAGATTAGTGAAGAGAAGACCAAATACTTGAAAATGTCAGCTCATCAGAACAAGCGGCACCTACAAAACATAATAATTGGGAATTATGAGTTTGAGGGTGTCAAGGAATTTACCTATCTAGGAGTAAGACTTAACAATGAAAATAAGATATCCACGGAGATCAACCAAAGGGTAATGGAAGGTAACAGGGCATACTTTGCAAATGTAACAATCCTCAAATCAATGTTACTATCAAGGAACACAAAAATGAAGATCTATAAAACGCTCATTAGACCCGTGGTAACTTATGGAGCTGAAACATGGACATTAACAAGTCAGGATGAGGAAACACTTGGAAAATTCTAAAGAAAAATGTTAAGGAGAATGTATGGCCCAATTAGAGAAGGAGAGAGATGGAGAATTAGAATGAACATGGAGATAAATGAATTACTAGAAGGGAAGGACATAGTTAGATTTGCCAAGTCACTGCGGCTGGCGTGGTTGGGGCATGTAGGAAGGATGGAAAATGACAGAATGTCCAAACTGATACTTAATAGCAAGATGGAAGGAGTCGGAAGAAGAGGTAGACCAAGGAAGAGATGGCTACAGGATGTGGAGGATGACTTGAAGGCAATGGGAGTTACAAGATGGAAGGAAAAAGCAAGAACAAGAACTGAATGGAGGCATATCATAGAGGAAGCCAAGGCCCACACCGGGCTGTAGAGCTGCAGATGATGATGATGATGATGATGATGATACGTGGATGATCTGAAAACTTTCCAAACTCAACATGAAGATGGCAGCACTCATCGATATAAGTTGGGGAATATGTTTGTGCATGCAATGAAAGGTACTCGCCAATCTTTCAGCCATTTTGGCCTCTCAGTTGTTGTTTGATTATCGTTTGAGTGAGTTGTGGTGTGGGTTTTTGTGAAAATGGAATAAATTGAGTATCGAGCTGTCATCAAATATTTGGTTTCGAAAGGCAATATGCCTACGCAAGTCAAAGTTGAGTTGGATGCTGTGTGTGGGACTCTGCGGCATCACATATGACCATGAAATTTATGGTAAAAGCTCATTTTAAACTTGACTGTAGCAGCTTGGCTGATGATAGGCATTTGGAACGGCCAAAAACCGTGGCAACCATCAAAAACATAAAGTAATTGCACAGGACAACCATCGTATTAAGGTTAGAGAGTCTATGGACATATCAATGGAACATATTTGTCACATTATAACTGAAGAATTAGACATGTGTAAGCTATCTGCTCATGGGTTTCGCCGTGTTTGCTCACATCGGACCAAAAATTCATTTGATTGAACATTTCAAGGCCCCATTGGAGCAGTTCATGCGAAGCGAGTACATTTTTTATGTTGATTCATAGCTGTAGATGAAACTTGGATCCACCGCTACACTGCCGAGATAAAAGAAGAGTCAAAACGGTGAACTTCAAAGGGTAAATCTGCTGTGAAAAGGGCAAAGATGATTCCATCGGCTGGGAAGGTGATGGTGACTGATTTTTGGGATAGTCTCAGAATTGTGTTCATGGATTATCTTCAACAAGGTAAAATAAGAACAGGAGAGTATTATGGATCATTAATTCACAAGCTAAAGGTAGAAATTGCAAAAACGACCGCGTTTATAGAGGAAGAAAGTGCTTTTCCATCAGGACAACATTGGTTGACCACTCATGGTATTCACCACATCTGGTGCCCAGCATTTTTTCCTTGTTTCTTAACCTTAGTTCTTTGCTTGGAAGACAGATTTTCATTGGACAAGGGGGTCATCACGTAAGGACATGCCTAATTTGCAGAGAATGACGTCAACAACTATTTGCAAGTGTTAAAAATGTTACATGAAATGGAAGCATGCTAAAAATGAAATCTTTGTAAAAAGTTTATCAACTTCAAAGGGGAGTAAGTTAAAAAAGAAAAACCACCTTGAAGGAAAATGTGTTGTTTATTTATTAGATCAAAAATGCTTAAGGGTACCCACTTACTATGGTCCAAAGAGGACAGAGATTTTCATTGGATGTGGATGTCATGACATAAGAAAACACCTATTTTGCAGAGAAATCTCTGACATGTGCCTTTGATGTATAAAGAGTACGTTTTATTATTGTGAATTTTGGTAAATACAGTGATCTGGAGTGCATGTTTGCATTCCTGCCAGGCTGTGGTTCTGACTTAAAATGGTAATGGTTAACTGCTCTAATCATTGTGTTGTTCTGCTTTGATTCAGGGTGTGAGGGCAGTCATTGCCGAGTCATATGAACGCATACACCGCTCCAACCTGGTTGGCATGGGGATTGTGCCGCTGCAGTTCCTGGATGGACAGTCGGCATCTTCGCTTGGACTCCTGGGCAATGAACAGTTCTCCATCCCGCTGCCTCCAACCCTGAAGCCCCAGCAGCACATCACCATTGACGTAAGGCAATCATACTTGTCTCCATAATAAAAGCTGTATTAAAATGAGGACATGTGATGGAGGGATGATAGTGGCACATTGTAGTTGTGTGCACATGAAGCTCTTGTTTGAGGCAGTTACCCTCTGAGGCCAAGTGGAAGCCAACCACCCAGAATTTTCAATATTTTTTTATAACTACTAATGCTGAATTGTTTTGGGAATACATGAGTAACACAGAATGCCTTATGCATTAAACTTTTATGATGGTTGAGAGTGTTAATCTGCTGTAATCATTTAATTGCATTTTTCAGCATTAATTTTACTTTCCATGCTCGTATTGTGATCACCCAAATCTTGGAGAGTCTCCAAATGCGGTAAGCTGATCCATTATTAATAATATTTCCTATTCCTGTTCCAAAAATGGAAAGGCAGTCATATGTGAAATCAATAGAATATTAAGTTTGATTTTGCGTGCTGTCAAAGTGTTTCTGAAGATCATCAATTAGAAGATGGAGGGAGAGCAAATGCTTACCAAGGGAACATCATCAGTTATGGTTAAGAAAGGGGAGAGGCAAGAGTAATGCCATAGTATAATGAGATAACCAATAAAAAGTAATATACTTAAGGGCTGTTGTATTGCCTCAAGTACAATAAGGATCTGTTACTGTATCATTATCTGTTCTGTACATTTTGAGGAGGCATTTGATGGAGTAGATAGGGTATAATTAATAAATGTATTGCAGAAAATAGAGGAGTTGATTGGAGGGAAAGGAGACTTTTCTGCAACCTGTATAATTAATTATTTGCTGTGATAAACCATACACCAGCAATTTATTTGTTCTCTGCCTTTTTATTTTCGTTTGTTGACTGAATCTAATTAAGAAGTTAGAAAAATAGATCCTTCCTTAGAAAATGCATTTGAAAACAGTTTTTTGTGTCCTTTACCCTCACTTGACTAATGTGACTTTCTCAGGTTCATTTTATGTTTTTGGTGCCAAATATTACATTTTAATATGTGAAGCATCAGGTTTCATCAGATATTTGTAAATAATAAAGAGTAAACTCTTGATATTATCCTTGTGCTAATGGGTCCATGATGAAGCACTGATAATTGAAAAACTCGGAAAACCAAGATACCTGTACAATATAGTTGTGAAATAAATGGGTATACATGGAGATCCTCTTTTTTAATTCCTTGAGATTAATTCATATTCTTTTGGCAAAGGGAAGTGCAATTTTTTCCATTTCTCAATCAGTTTTTTAAAATGGTGGAATTTTAATAGTTTTACAAGAACACCACAGATATTTCACCTGATATCAAGTGATGACCACAACATATTTTCCTCAGACCAATCACATGTCCAGAAAAAAACAAATCCACGGCAAAGGATAAAAAATAAAAAAAAGGATCTCTGATATGGAGCCATATTTGTCATATTATACCGATTAAATAAATGCAGTGCGTATAGCCAATGACTTATTTTCTGCTTACTTGAACTATGTATTTGAGAAAATGGAATTCTCAGGGCTATTGAATGGGAGGGAAATAATAATGGAAAATTAGTGCTTAAAAAATCTATGAATTGAAACATTTGATATGATTAACAACTTTTGACTTTGTCATCAAAATTAAAAACTTTTTAGAAGGCAGAGGTATTTTTAAACTTGTATGTTCCAAAAGTATATCGATGCTTAAAAGCATTTAATTAATTTTGAGGAGCTGGGAAGGGAGAGAGAGAATAATCCACACAATTAATAATTCTGCCCTTGGGTAATTAAGAGTTTACTCTATGTATAATAAAAGAAACCATAGTCCAAAACACAGTGTTCAACCCGAAGGTCGTTTTGGTAGGAGATGATGCCCGACGGCGTGTGAAATTCACACATCAGGGTAGGGGGTCCAGTTCCTTTCCCTGTTCTGGTTATGGTTTCCCAGGAAGATCTGGTTCCCCAAAAAGTCACAGAGCTTTGGTGGAGCTGCAGGTGTCCAGAGTGCCTTGCCTGGGAATCAAACTCGGGACCCTCCAGTCAGTAGTCCAGCGCTCTACCCCCTGGACTACCGCAACCCACTCTATGTATAATATCCATGATTAATAATATGCCATAGTAAATATTTAACTTATGGAAATTGCTTTTCTGTGACCTTCAGTGATGTTTCTTTTTCACACTCAATAAAAGCATGAATGCCTTTGTCTTCACAATTTGTTTTATCATCTGATCATAATCCTGAATTGGCAATCTGATGTAAGGAACTAAAGCATTGGAACTTGTCTTCGTTTCAGGTGGATGATGGCAAGAGCTTTGATGTGCTGGTGCGGTTTGACACAGAGGTGGATATAACGTATTTCCAAAATGGCGGTATCCTCAACTACATGGTTCGCAAAATGATTGACTAAGATTCCCGACCATGTGATTGATTTTTCCCCAATGCATGGCTCGTTGCATCTTCAGCATACATTGATCGTCCTCTCCATTGCATTCCGATGTTTTTGACTTTCCTAAAAAAGGGAAACTTTTTAGGCCAAAGTGACTGAATTCATTTGGGGATTGTGTGTCTGGATTTGAGATTGTGGCAATGTTTCTTGTGTTTATTTTTAAAATGGTGGTTTGACCTGAAACTCCACTTTTGTTTTTTGCGGAGTGATTCACTAGAGTTGATGGTAGAGAATGATTTGGAGCTGTTCCCTTCTATTATTCCAATCTAAGATGGGGATATTGAATCACTGAGGCCCGAATTGGTACCAAGCATGACCTCCTGTGACCACTTTCAAACTCTGCCCTTGACACTTACCTGAAACAAGTGCAAGAGGTTAACCCATTTTCTTTCTGGTGAATGGAGTAATGCAATCAACTCCATGTTGCTCTGTGTTTTGGTTCAGCTTGGTGTTGTCAGGAAAGATTTGGTGCATAGCATTTTAAGCTGGTGTGTAACAAAGAGTTGTTAAAGGGTGCAATTACCTGCCCAGTCACCTGTCCCCAACTGTCAAATGATTCTGGATGAATATTTACCCATGGGAAATAAACAGTAGGCATGGATCCTGTGGCATAGTCAAAGTTTAAAAAAGATTTCATTATTCAATATATTTCATATGTCATTTTTCAGTCCCTCACATATTGTGTTTTGTTAAGTTTTTGATTTCATACTGTTATTAAAATTTTCTTAGAATATTCTTTGATGTTCCATGATATGTTGTCATTTACCTCATTGCTGTACATGCAAAAGATACTTGTACTATTTACTGGTTATCATATCAAATGTAGTGAGCAATTTTGTGATTGCAGTTCAATGGTTGTAATTGCTGTTGTTCCTGACTCCAAGGGAAAATGCAGTTTGAAATGCACTCTCCACAACTCACTGAAACATTTTCCAAGTACATAATGTCTGCAAGTCGGACATTTTCTTCAGATTTTCCTGAATATTTGACGCATTCTGTAAATAATCAATTTAAACTAATTCTCAGTTGTACTGTTATGTGGTTGGGTGCATAATTTTATTTTATCCTTTCCAACACATTTACCAATGGTGTCACTGTCAATGAACCTCTGAGGTCTTTGGTTTATTGGAGCCTCTTATTTTTTATATGGTATGTTGCCGGTTGAGGGGGGGTATTGTGGTTTACATTTGTCCTCATTTTAAAGCACCAACTCTTGCCAGAACAGGCTCAGTATTTACCTAAGACATTTTACATTCACTAGTAGCCGCAGTTATTAGGGGAGGTGGTGGACAGCTGTAGTTATTTGTGCCATCAGGGGCAGGTGGGTAATTTGGCAGGGATGGGATATCCAGGAGGAAGGTTGGAGAGAAACCTGGTGTTGCCATGATGGCCTATTCTAAATGCATTGAAGTGCTCTCCACATGGCACCCCAAGTGGGGATCAGGATATCACTGAAAAATCCTGCTACTTCTGAGATTCAAGCCCTGGCCCTCGGTTTGGGAAGCCAGTACATTAGCCTCCACACCATCCCGATCCCCTTTTACTCTCGGGCAATCTTTGATGTGCCACTGCTAAATCGATTCTTACTCTAATGTCCTCGGTGTTGTTACAGTGCGTGCCCTATTCTTTTGATAGTTTTGATGTTCAGAACTTTTGTAATTGCACTAAAAAATTGCCTGCTTTTATTACCTACAAGCCAGCTCACCATTCAGGTGAGGGAACTGTTGTACTTAATGTTGGCATTTGCTGTCAATGAAAAGGTTTTAATTTGTTGTATTTGGATAGTGCAACAAAAGTGGCAAGTTTTGAAAACAAATGATAGGACATACGTGCTCTCACTTTTTGGTATGTATTGTGCAACCTCTCCAGGAAATACTTCCCTTGCGCTGACCTTACCTTTCCTCTGGTTGTTGGCCCTGTTTATTGGAGTCATTGTATTGTGTGTTTTTGGTTGAGAATTGAGGTTTTTGTCTCATTCAGCACTGATTGTGATGGGGTTTTGGTATTCTGTTGAAGCTACTTTCTCAATTGAAATTGATTAAAACATGCATCCACATTACCTCAGTCCTACCTTTTGGGCCAAGGACCTATTTCAAGAAACTGTAACAGTAACTTTAACGGAGTCACCCGCTAAAGGACCTAATTTTTTCTGATGTTCGTGCTTAGCCCTCACTGTGGGGCATTCTATCTTGTAAGGTGTCTTTGGGGAGCAAGTGAAATGAAGTGAGAGGTTGCTTGCATTTTGCTTTTCTGTGAAATACTCCGGTTGCTACGTTAGGAACACTCTGCCTACCTTATTATCTTTGATACCTGAAGACTGACAAACTAAATATTCATGTGGAAGTATGGTTTTGAGGGAATGTGATACTTGGAGCACCTTTTCCATGCAGTAGTCTTGCATTTTAGGCAAAGTAATATTTTTATTATGAGAATTTTTATTGAAGCCATACGTTTACAAGATACCGAAACCAGCTTCGTATGATGTTAGGTGAGGATACTTTATCACTGGTGTCTTACATTCAAGGTTTGAAAGGTGCTGCTGGGGAAAGAAACTGTTTTTAATATTTAAAAAACAGCAGTTTGCATTGATTTGATTTCAAATATGGGGTGACTGCCACATGCTATGCTTTGCTTGAATTAAGGTTATATGGTGAGGATTTCTATGGTGCGATGAAAACTAGTGTCAGAATCTTTTGTTTAATGTACTTTCAAAGGGATTGAGTTATTTAAATTTGTGCAGTGCTAAGGAATAAGTGTATGTTTAATGACTAGATGGAAGACTGAGCATTTATTGATGGAGTAGTCTGCGGCATGCTTTCAGTGTTGCCTGATGATCTCAAGCAAGCAGCCTGAACATTCAAGGTCACAGTCTTTCCATAATCTCAGAGCAATATTTCATAGTATGTTTTGGGTTAATGGTATGCTTTCATTTTGTGTTTTGATTGTGGTATTCAGTGATCTCCTACAGGGCGAAGATGAGGCATATCTTTAATCATCACCAATGTCTCGAACACTTGGAGATTCCCTGATGTGTGCAGGGTTCATTTAAATGGCTGCCTCTGTCACGGGCAGACATACTGAAGTTTTTTCAGATCAGAGTAAACTAAAAGTAAATGGTGAAATTTTATTAGGTTATTCATTTCAAAGTTTGCTAATGGTATTTCTACCAAAGGGAAAGGTGTGACTTAATGTTAATGGGTTATTAAGAAAATTTAAGGGTTAGGGCTTGTAGGTGGGATGAAATACATGCAATTCCTGTTCACTATTTGTTGCTTATTAGTGAATTTGTGATCAGTACCTGTTGAAATTTCAGAATGTCCGCATGTTTTTAAAATAATTGCATTTGATGAGTTCTCCTACCACAATTGTTTTGTATTCATTTGTTTTTTAATGGGAGAGACGATGTTTAGGTGCAAGTAGAATAGAAAAATAACCTTTTACTTAAGTAAACTCTGTTTAGCCATGATTAGGGTTTTATTTAATCATGGAAAAGATGTATTTTTAAAATAATCATTATTGTTATTGTATGAGAATTGATGGAAAAGGGAAAAATTCATAAATACATATACTTATTGCATTGTTGAACAATGTGTATTTTATTTTTATTAAGTTAATCTGAAACCTTTCCTTCTTTCATTACAACTTTCAGAAGTGTCTTGAATGGTGTTGAGGAAGAGAATTCACAGGCCACACCACCTTTAGCATGGGTATTCTGTGGTAAATATTACAATAGTAATAAACTCTTTGGGAGAGGTGGCCTAGGGAAAGGGAGCAGACCTTTAAATGTCTGCAATGCATAGTATATGCCGGGTGAGCTTGAACTGTGCCATCAAACCTGTCTCATGTGTGGGATGATTATGTGTCTTCAAAAATTGGTAGGCAACTAAAAATCGTATGTCACAAAAGCAATATTCATATTTAGTAATGTATGAAGATGTCTTACAAAATCTGATGTATTGTATTATCCAAAGACTGGAATGCTTTCCTTTTATCAATTTAAGTCATGTCAGTCATTTTGGTAATTTTTACTGGCCAGCTGAGGGTCACTCCTGACCTCATTAACTACTGTGGGCTCTCTCCCCCTGGCCTACACCTACTTTCCCTTCCTCTTATGAATGTTGTATGTGCTAAGGATATTTTGGATAAGGAATGAATATATAAAGAGATCATGCTTTACTGTTTCACATGAAATTTTCACAAATGTATAATTTAGATCATAACACCCGAATTTGAGCATTCTGAAAATGAACAATACATGTTATACAAGGCATAGTTACATACAAGTCATAATGCAAGGAGTGATGGGCACAGTGACACTAATGAAATTAAAACAGCTACTTTCCTGTGTTGTCCTATAATAATAACCAAGTGCAAGTTTAAACATTTAAATCCATGAACTAAATACAGACATCTGGCAATAAAATAATGCTAGATGACCTTTGATCATGACCCATAAACTATAGTGGCGACTATGCACCTAATTAAACAATAAATGAAAAAATGAAGAGTCCTTCAGTAAACATTTCCTTAAGTAATCCTAAAGGCACTCGATAAAAAACCTAGAATATGAATTTCAAGAAACTGTAACAGTAACTTTAACGGAGTCACCCGCTATGTGTGCATTATAATGCAACCATTTCAGAGAGTAAAAATCATTCGCCTTGACCGGGATTCGAACCCGGATCCCTCGATATCCGGCCAAGTGCTTTAACCATTTAAGCTACCGAGACGTCCTCTTACACTCTGGCTTTAAGCCCCAAAATTTCAGAGTGTAAGAGGACGTCTCGGTAGCTTAAATGGTTAAAGCACTCGGCCGGATATCTAGAATATGAATTTTCTTAACCCTGAAAATTCAAATTTCATGTTGGCACACAAAAATGTTAGGGATGAAAAGTCATGATTCACTGATGTAAAATACTGGTCAGTTTCCTGACAATATTCTAAAAGTCTCAATGACAAAGCATATCTGAGAGTATTCATAGTTGAGCATTGCATTATTGTGTTTAAATGTCCAACTAAAACTTAAAAGAAACTCTAAATGACTAAGAACTCTACTATAGTAGGAGGATGCTGCAGTATGGCTGTATTTTTACCTTTGAAGAGGAATTGTTATGATCTAGAGATGTTGATCTGGAATTGAAAGAGGTTGAAGTAATGAAATAATAGGCAAATCTTTAAGAAATTCAAAGTAAAAGGATCTCTCTTCGTATCAGAATTATAATTAGTATAATGATTCTCAACTATTAAAGTATCTGTTACATGGAAAGCAATAGATATAAAGATTGCCTTTACTAGTAGGTGAAATTAAAATATTAATAAGACATTAGAAGTGATAGCCATTGTAGTGGAGATATCAGTTACTGTGACAGTTGATTTTTCCAACGTATTGGAATGCATTAATGCAACTAGTGAAAAAATTAAAACGGGAAATCATTGTATCAGAACAATGAGATTATGTTAAATATAGAATGGTTTGAGGCATCACTTTGAGGAAGCGATTCATGTCAGAAAAGAAAATACTTTGTTCTTCCACATATATTTTATACAGGAGTGGAGTTTATAAATTGTGTTGTGAGTACTCTGGCTTTTACATTGGACAAACCTGGAGGAAATTCAGTGAACGGGTGAAAGAACACTAGGCCTGTTTTAGAAATGGAAATCCTTCTTCCCATGTTACTAAGCTATGGACAATATCCACTCTAGTGACTTTGTTCCTGAGATTATACATTTAGAGGAGAAAGGTTAAGATTAGATGCCTTAGAACATTTGGAAATTTCCAAGAACAGTCATCATAAGGGTATGTTAGTTAGTGACCTAATGTATTCCTCCCGTTCCCCCCTCCTGGACCTCGCTCTGTTCCACAGCCCCTCTCCCCCCCTTATGCCCTACCCAATCACCCTCTACCATCCTGATGCCATACCCAACCGACCTCCCCCCTCCCCTCATAAAAAACACACACTAGTTTCCCTTCTCTTTCCTCTCCTCCCACTTCACCAACACCTCTTCTCTGCCCACTATATAAAAAGCTGTGCGTCTTTGGTACTTTACCTGATTTGTCTGATCTGACGTTTGGACTTCTCCCATGGGGAAAAAACGAAGAAATATATCAAAAAGTAAATATGGAAAAAATATTTACATTTTTACTGAGAAAGAGTGAAAATTACTTTGACAACCTAACAGATTACAACAATAGCGCTATGGAATAAATATTAATAAAAGAAGTCCTTATGACAAATGTAAAAGACCAAATAATGTACTATACCCTTAAATCAACTAACATAATAGGAAAAAGCAAATAAAACGATCCTGGACTGGCCTACCAGAGAGTAAAAGGACATAAACAAACAGACACAGAGCATAAGCCCAAAGCGGCGACCTCTGATATAAAAAGCCGCCCCAGGTGGCAAAGTATGCGACAACTTTACCTGATGATGATTTTGTAAGTCGAAACCTAGGTCGTGCATAATAAAATGTATGTGGAAGAACAAAGTATTTTCTTTTCAGATACGTTAAATATATTTCCTCACCTTAGTTATGTTGTTTGCGAGGCGCAGTCACCACTGCCATTTACGAAATTGACCAGAAAGTAAATCGCTCCTTTCTCTTGGAATAATCCTGGAGGTTGGAATTTTTTTTTTCAGCGCTGGAATGATGTCATGAAACTTGCAGAGCAGGAAATGAAACGTTTTTGTGAAGCATTCAGAGATATCTTCCAAGGGTAGCAACGGAGAAGCGTAACTAAATCCATAACATCTCAAATGATGCCGAAAGATTCAAAAATTTACCCCGTTTAAAGTACTGGCGTACCGACCGCCATACGTACGCGCGAAAAACGTCGTTTGAACGGGAGTTATTAACAGTGTATGAAGTTCCAAATGTTGCCCGCTTACAGGGATAAGCGCTAGTGGCACAATGAAAAACGAAAATTAAGCTTTTTAATTAGTACTAAAAAATAATTTTGCGATTGTATTCAATTGTTGGTGCCAGTTGCATGTGGCACGGGACTTGCTACCATTGAGTTGTCTTTAGGGCTGGTAGAGGAGGGGTTTTCACGAAAGTCCCTAATTTTCTAGTGTACTCCACCTGTTCGCAGCGTTCGACTCACTTGAATGTCTCTGCTTGACCGTTAACGTTTTTAACATAGTGCGACACGACTGAATGGTTGAATTTTCGCCAATAAGTCTGTAATAGAAGACTAACCTATTGTGAATCATAAATGCTTCGAGTGAATCAGTGGGTGCACTATTTGTGCGTGGAATTTGTCGACTCCCCCATATTGTCATACGACGGTATTGTTTTTAATTGCGGGAAAGATTTAATTCGAAAGGAGCTTGGAATTGTCCGTGGTTCGAAGTGATACGTTTCTTGGGCGAAAAAGTAGACCAGAAATGGAGAAAGAGATTAGGAAAGATACTCTGAAAAAGGAAATTCTGCAAATACTTACAGATGTCAATGCGATGTTATCCAGCGTGTAAGTGCAGTGACTGACATTATTATTGTGTGGAGTTATTTGATAAATTAATTTTACTATTTTATTATTTATAGGGAGGGGTTAATGTATGACTTACAGCGTGAGACAGACTTAGGCAGTGCTTTGGCAGTGGCTGGAAATAGTGTTGAGTAAACTGTGATGGATAATAATGTTTGTCATGTTTTCTGCATGTAGTAACTTTTTTATTTTCTTCGAATTTCCTTTTCATTTAGGCAACAAAGTCATTTGAGGGGCTAAGCTTTGCATTTGGCGGCAATGATTATCCGGAAGAGAAATGATATGGTACTTGATCGAATTGTAATTGTTCATTATAAATTTTTATTGTAACATTTTCCTATCGAAAATAAATATTCTCTGCACGTCCACAAGCGTGATGATTACGGTAGTTGGTCGAATTTCATGTTCTTTATTGTCACATTCCTTAGAAAATAAATATTCTTAGCACTTAGATCGTGTTGGAATACCTTCGAGGTTTCTTTTAAGACGAAGGCGCCTAATTTATCTTTGAGGAAAACAGTTGTGTTAAGATAAAGCGTCCATCAACGAGTGGTGATCATCTTAACCAGTTAGTTATAAATGTTGTAATATTAGTGGACGTTAGTTTCATTCGGCGCTAAGCCTATTAAATTTGTGTTACATTAATCTATAGTAATATAAACAATTAACAGCTGAATACGAAGGGGACTGTCAACGTTGAAATGGGACATTGGGGAGTTACAGAAAGTTCGAAAAGATGTAGTCTTAGGAAATACAGATGTGATTGGCCTGTGCACCTTGAAAGTATTTAGTAGTATTCGGAAGCTGGTATTTTTAAAAACAGGAACTTAAAATTTTCAACCAACATAGTCCTAAGAAGGGACCTTAGTTCTGTGTTGTGACACGTGTGATAATTGGACTTAAAGAGGTTGAAAACTAGATGAATTCTGCATTATTGGGCCATATTGTCACATTTGATTCGCCCTCAGAAAAACTTTAAATTCAATGCTCTGACTTGAGTTTTCTGCATTATTACAAATACGCACAAATTGTTCGGAAATGCATGTTCAGTCTCAGCAACTTGTACTCAGCTTCCCAGTGCGTGCACTTCACATTATTGCAGTTTGTATTAATAGGAGGCTTGTTTTAAACGGTACTCCCCGAGGAGTTTAAAATGTGTGAATGTGCCCGAGCAATATAAATTGAGATCGACGAGATGATGTTTAAGAAGAACTTTAACTGTTGGTAGGAATATTTCGTCGTGTTGGTGTTGCTACTCAGCCTATCTATCCAAAAGTGTACCTCATTTTTATTCATAGAAATAGTATAGTATGATTAAATTTCAATCTGCAACCAAAATTTTCTTTGACCTGACCTCTATTTGTGCAACGAATATTCCGGCAAAATAAGTTGATAGATTGATAACCTAGTTTTCTTTCCTAAAAGGCCGAGCATATATATCGTTCAGTATTTTAGGCTGTTGGTAACAAGGGTCATAGGCGCAATTGGGGGGGAGGGGTTCTCCCCAAACTTAGCATGTCTCGTCGTAACCCTTCACTCATGGATGTTTCCATTGAAGATTGTATGTGTTCCCTTCAATAAATTTTCTTTGTAACTTAATGGCGGATACCGTGTGATATATATCCATTTTAGTTGATGGAGGGAGTGGGAATATTTTCCTTGAGAATAGTAAGAATGTGCCGAGTTTTTCTCAATTATTTTGAATAGGTAATAATCTAATCGGTAAAGGTAGATTTTTAATGCACACAAGCTACCAAATGGTACAAAGGCAATCTCCTTGTCTCTCCTAACAAACAAAACCCAACATCCAACTGTGCAACCAGCCCCTCTTCATCTCTATATACTTCCCTCATCCCATCCAACATCCCTATCCTATTCCTGCCCCTTCCTCACATGCCTAAAATTTTCCCCTCTATCAGTCTTTAACATCTCCCTGCCAATCAATTAGCTTTGCATCCATTTTTCATGTCTCCTTTGGATTTGCACCATACATGACACTTCCTCGTTTGTTTTACTTTCTGTCCACTTCACCTTCTCCATCTGTCTCCACACCCACATTTCAAAAGTCTCCTATCTACACCTATCTTCCTGCTTTAATGACCTAGTTTCCATGCCATAGAAAACCATGCTCCATACCTCTTCCAAACCACAAGCCTTTTCTTGCCATTCTTGCTCAACATCTCATGTCATTAATTCCCTCCTCATCAAAGCCTCTCTGCAAAGTGCAATTCTTCTCCTTATGTCCCCACTACTTTGACCATTTTGGTCCAAAACACTTCCAAGCTTCATGAACTGTTCTGCCTGTTCCAGTTTTATCTCTCCTACTTTAGCATTTAGCTTGGCCCTTTACGTGAGTTTCATTTTCATCACCCCAAAATTCTTTAAGTGTAATATCTTACCTCACTGTGACATATTACCTCATTTGGATAGTTTGTCAGTTGATGTTAAAACGTTCTATATTTTATGTCAGAATAAATTACTGACAAGGACTGATGCTTCTAGCTTACAATCACATCCCATTTCAATGGAAAACCAGTGTTTTGAATATCTGTAATTTTTCATTTGGCTAAATTTGGTATTAATATGGAATAATGAATCATTGAGGAATGATAAGCTTTCAGAGAGCCCTTTCGTCCCAATTAAATACTACTGAGATTAATTCACTTGTTATAATGTAATTATGAACTCTTATAGGAATTTTATTTAGTAGTATAAGATATTATCGTTTATTACAAGGTGTTTCTTTGTAGTGTATATTACACTTAACTTACAGTAATAAATTTTGCATCTAATGAAAGACCAACTCAAACAGTTTTTCCTGAAAATGTGGTCATTTGTCTCATGGCACACATTGACTCGATGGGCAAGTTCTTCCAAAAACCATGATCAGCATGAAATCAGGAGTAATTACTGCATCCATTTTGTTTCTTAAGTTGGGAAGGTCAGCTGGAGGTACATACCCTTATGAGCCTTTGTGTTTTACCCCCAGAGGTAAAAATCACATGGTATGAGATATTGGGTGAACGAAGAGGCCACGCAAAACAAGCTCTGCCATCTGGCCCCTTGCGGCCAATCCAAAGTTTGGGTTCAACGTTGATTAACCAATTGCATACTGAGCTATGCTAGAGAGGTGGCAGAACATGTTGCTGCCAAATAAAGTTCCATGGTTCAGCCTCTTTCAATTGAGGAAAGAGCTACAGTTCTACCACATCAAGTAAGTAATTGTAAATTAAATGTAATTAACACTACAAAGTTTTAAAACCCTGATGTTCATTGTGAAGCACCCTGTATTTCTGACTATCGTTATTGGGGGTGGCTGCTAATGTGGGAAAGTTTGTTTTGGATGGCCCTCAAATACTAGTAAATGGTGTATTTTGAGTGTTCTAGAGAACCCAAGGAATCTGTTCATTGTACTTAGGTTATCTTCGAATCTTAGTTAATTTCTCTTTTGCACTCTCAAAAATGCCTTTTCTTTCCATAATTGTCTAATTTTCCATCTGTAAACTTATTTGCTTCTTTGAATACATCTGGTATACCCCTATGGTGGCCATAAGCAATTCCAGGCCAAGAACGTAACCAGCAGAGCGGGTCTAGCACCCATAACCAAAGCTGAACTCGAATTTACAACCTTTGGTACCAGGGTTGTGTTACTTACCAGAATAACAGGCTGTGTATGGTCACTATTTCATCTCTCCATTTACCTATTTGATTCTTGTAGCCTTATTTAATCATGTATGCATGCTCTGTACAGGGTGGATAATCCAATAATTTATGTTGTTATTAAATGTACTCAACATTTTAGATATGTGTGGATCGTTTCAATCAGTTGAATGTGACTTTTACTCTTAAGAATTATGATATCAATAAATAAACGTGGTTACATTATAATTCATAACAGTGATACTCCTAACTGGAACAGCAATACTATGCATGATGTGTCTGACAAATGTTTCTATTGTAGAACCATGCATCACCATACAACAATGATAATGCATTGAATGATACTGTACTAAAACAGATTAATTTAGTAGACAGATAACCATTTGATCACCATTGGATTGCTCTCATTATCTTAGACTATGGGTGGTAAATTTATGGCATCTTTTTTTCTTACAAATGACTGGAGTCTCATCTTATACATTGTAGTGTATATACTACTATTTATCTCCTTTTCCCCCTAGAAATGTAACCAATGACTTAGTATGCTTTGGTTTTTCACGAATGAAGTTTCAGATCAAAACACCTTTAAATGAAGTGACTAGGTGTGCATTTGGGTGTGTGTAACTGGCAACCCCTCTCATGGACTACAACCTTGATGTGATGGAAGGGCTTGTGCGTTCCGATGACCCCTAGTGCTGTGCTAGCGGGAGTAATAATAATTCCTCCTGGTAGGGTTACTCATGCCAGATAGGTCGAAGGTTAGGAGCCAGATGAAAGGTCCACGCAGCGTCTGTTCCTCATTGAGGTGGCTGCAAAGGCATCTGACCCCAGTGGGGCGGCCATTGAGTGATGGTGTCACGTTAAAAACACTATTGAGGAAGGCAACGGGAAACCACATCCATTACCACTCCCATGAAAAATGATGGACACAAGACAGAAATTGAGTCCTGGCAACTGCGGCACTTGGCCCAAGCGGCCGTGTGATGTGCCCGGCAACAGAGGAGGCAAGGTTTCCATGGTCGTCATCTCCCCAAACCCTTGCAGGCGAAAAATAACAGCACCAGGACAGAAGACGCAGAAGAAGATGAAAGTAGTTAGAATAGGAACATGGAACGTCAGGACAATGTTGAGGAGAGGCAAATTAGAAAATATTAAGCGAGAGATAGAAAGAGGTAATATAGATGTTTTAGTTCTCTGCGAGGTGAGATGGAAGGATAGCGGGGATTACTGGAGTGACAATTATAGAGTGATATACAGCGGTGGGGACGAGAGCCAACGAGGGGTTGCCGTAATTTTAAATAAAGGGGTAGGAAGAAGCGTAGTCAACATAGAGCAAGCAACTGATAGAATTTTACTCGTAGAGATCAAAGCAGAGCCGATGAACTTGGTCATTGTTCAGGTATATTCCAAGATGGTGGTATTCCAAGATGGCGTCCGGTGTTGTTGATCTGTCGTGTGACTCCTGTAAAAATCCTATCGATTATACTGATAAATCTATCTGTTGTGACTGTTGTCCGCGAGTTTTTCATACTAAATGTACGGGACTCAAGGATCTTCCGCAAAAAGCACTATTAGAATGCCGTGACATATATTGGAAGTGTTTCTACTGCCGAGCGTCTGTTTATAAAATTTCCAAAATGGCGTCGGATATTGAATTTTTAAAGGAAGAATTAACTAAGCTAAAATCTGAAAGCGAACTTACTGCTGAAGAGCCTAAATGTGCGATCACTTTTGCAGACTGTTTAAAATCTGTTAATGTTCCGAAGCTTAATGCTCAAGTTCAACCGCCAATGCTCACAGTGAAAAAGCCTACCGTCGGTGCTCCGGAACGTCCGCAAACTCGTGCTTTCAAACGGAATGCACTTACAGTGCCTGTTACGTCCCGTGTTCAACCTCAATCTACTTCTGTGTCTTCTGCATGTACCACTGAAATCCTCGTCACTCAACCGAGTGAATACACTGCTGAAAATGCTTCTGTTAGCCAACCTTCTAATACTTCTAATGACGGCTTCAATGTTGTGCAACATAAGCGGCGACGCCGTACGCCCATCATGGGCTCTTCTAATAAAAAGTGCTCTATTTCTGGCGTTAATCGGCGTTCTCACATGCATGTTTGGAATTTTCATCCTGACACTACGACAGAAGCAATTATGCCGTATCTGAAGGAACATCTGCCCGAGCTCTCCGATACATCAGTTGATATCGAGCAGCTTAAGGTATCCAGAGGTAATTATGCCTCTTTTCATATCTCGATTGACGAAGATCTCCGTGAAAAGCTCCTTTCCTCAGAGTTTTGGCCAAAAAACATTTTCCTCGGCAATTATTTTTTTCCGAGAACCCGTCGGATTACTCCGGAAGGTTAGTGCACCAATTGAAACCTCCCAAAACATCAGGTAGTTCTAGTTCTCTCTCTGTCAACTTCCTTGTGCTAAATGTTCAGTGCCTAAGAAACAAGATTTGTGACCTGGAAATTTACTTGAACTCGGCAAATTATGATGTTCTGTGTCTTTCGGAGCACTGGTTACATGAACAAGAAAGTGATCTATATCAATTAACGGGATATACTCTTGGTTCAATCTACTGCAGAAAATCTTTTAAAAATGGTGGTGTATGTATCTTTTTAAAAGACGAACTCCCTTGTAAACAGTTGGATTTGCATCGTTTTTGTATGGATCTACATCTTGAAATTGTCGCAGTGTACCTTAAAGGTTTGAGTTTAATTGTGGCATCTATTTATCGTTCTCCTAATGGAGACTTTGATGTGTTCTGTGAACAGCTCGAGAAGGTTTTAACTTACCTTCAAAACTTTCACGCACATATCGTCATTGGAATTGACTTAAATGTTGACATGGGTTGCCATTCAAGGAATCATACTCGGCTAGACATTCTTCTCAGGGGCTTTGATTTATACTGCGCTAACTCGGAACCGACTAGGTTGAATGCCTGTCTTGACAATGTAATAACTAATACTGATATATCCGACTATATTGTCAAAGTCTTTGATCCCATGCTCTCTGATCATTCTGCAATCTCCTTTTCATTGTACCCTAAGCTGTGTGTTAATAACAAAACTTCCAATACTGTGTATGTTAGACAGATGACTGTACACCATGTCTGTGAGTTAATAACTCTGCTTAATAATACTGACTGGGACGCCCTGCTGACCGACACGGATAGTGAAAGAAAGTTTGCAATTTTTTTTAGTCATTTCTTGTTATTGTTTGAATGTGCATTCCCAAAGAAATTAATTCAGCTGAAACAGAAGCCCAATCTACAGGCAAATTGGTTTAATGTTGACCTTGAGAATAAGAGAAGAAATTTACTCAACTTATATAAACAGTATAAGCTATGTGGTAGTGATGATCTTAAAAAAGTCTACAATAACCAAAAGAAGGACTACTATACTGAGTTAAGATTGGCTAAATGTCATGCCAATGTTAACTACATTAACAGTGCATCCAGCAAATGTAAAGCAGCCTGGTCCATCATAAAAAAAGAAACAGGTTTAGGTAAAAAGTCTGAAGATGTTCCAATAGACTCTGAATCTTTTAATAACTACTTTATTAGTTCAGTTGACAATATTATAGCTTATATAAATAATAGTAATCAAACCTCGCCTAAAACTGTTAATAACCTATTATGTAATACTCCCACCACCAATTCCACATTTAGATGGAAAGAAGTTTCTCAGATAGATATAATTAAATTAGTGAAAAAGTTCAAGAATTCTAACTGTACGGATGTGTTTGGGCTTTCAAATAATTCAATCAAATCTGTAATTGACTGGTTAGCATACCCTCTTGCCATTGTCATTAACTCTTGTCTTCAGTCTGGTTATTTTCCTGACCAGTTGAAATTTTCCAAGGTCATCCCTATTCACAAACGTGGGGATATTAGTTCTCCAAACAATTATCGCCCAATTACAATTATTTCTCCACTTGCAAAAATCGTTGAATCAGTTGTTTTCACCCAAATCTTGGACTATTTTGAATCTTTAAATCTATTTACACCAACACAGTTTGATTTCAGACCCAATAAATGCACAACTCAAGCTGTTGAATATGTTATAAAGCATATAATCAAGGCTTTTGAAGGTAATCAATGTATGGCTCTCTCACTATGTGATCTCTCTTCGGCTTTTGACTGTGTTAATCACACAATTCTTGTAAATAAGTTGAAATATTATGGTTTTAAGGATGCTGAACTAAAATTTATTTCTTCCTACTTATCTGATCGTAAGCAGTCTGTTTATGTAAATGGTAAACAGTCAAAACCATTAAATATTAAATATGGTGTACCTCAGGGCTCCGTACTAGGACCTCTTTTATTTCTGGTCATGATTAATGACTTGTGCCCCAATATGATTACTGACTGTGTCCTCTATGCGGATGATACTACTTTTCTACATAGTTCCCCCCATCATTCTGATGCGATGAGTAGAGTTCCTATTATACTTAAAAAGGCGGTGGATTGGTTCTCTGCCAACAATCTCCTTATGAATCCCGATAAAACTCAGCATCTTCTCTGTACACTAAAATCTACTACACCAGATACTGCCCCTGTTAAACTGCTGGGATTTTATTTAGACTCCAAGTTAACATGGAGTGCTCATATTCTACATGTTAGGAAGAAACTTGCACGAGCCCTATTTCTGCTCAGGAAATTGAAATTATATGTGAGTAAGGACTACTTAATTAATGCCTACTATGCTTTCTTTCACTCACATATCACTTATGGCATTAGACTTTGGGGACATGCATCTGATATTAAGCTAATCCTTCTGATGCAGAAAAAAGCAGTCCGTATCTTAAATAACTCATGTCCACTTGAGCACTGTAGACCTCTCTTTCTAAACTCAAAAATTATGACTGTCTACAGTTTATATGTATTCTATACTTTAGTTCATATAAAAGAAAATTCAAGTATGTACTCCACTAGGGCCGATGTTCACAGCCATAACACGAGAGCAAAGTCGAATATGGATTTACCACACTGTAGGCTAGACAAGACCTACAAAGTTGAAGGTCTGCCAATCAAGTTGTTCAACATGATTCCAAATGCTTTGAAGTCAGCCCACAGTGCGGTGTTCCGAAGGGTGCTGCGTGATTGGCTTACTTCCAATCCTCTATACTCAATAGAGGAGTATTATGAGCTTGATTTTACTAGCCTAAAATTATAAGGTTTAGTGTCTATGTGGTGTGGCTAGTGTCAGTTAAGGTGTAGTGTTTAGTGTAATATCTATGTATATGTTTTTTTTATTTGATTGTATACTGTGCTCTGTAGTGTGTTATTATGTTTCTGCAAAGATGACGACATCCACCATATGTAAATATGATTAAGATGAATAAAGTTTATTATTATTATTATTATTATTATTATTATACATGCCACCGAGCAACCACAAGGAGGAAGAAGTCGATAGGATGTACGATGAGTTAGAGGATATCATCGCGTGTGTTCCTGCAGGGTAACATTTGATAGTGATGGGGGATTGGAATGCGACGGTAGGCAAAGGAAGATATGGGGATGAGGTAGGGGGCTAAGGTTTAGGCACGAGGAATGAACGCGGGGAGAAAGGAATTGAGTTCTGCAGGAGACAGGGGTTAGTCATCACCGACACATGGTTTAGACACCACAAAAGGCGTAGGTATACATGGAAAATGCCAGGTGACTCAGAAAGGTATCAGTTAGATTATATTATGGTTAGGCACAGGTTTAGGAATAGTGTGATAAATTCGCACAGTTTCCCAGGAGCGGATGCGGACTCTGACCAAAATTTAGTTGTTATGAAATGTAACGGCTGTTTCTAAAAAATAAGGCTAGAGCAGTGGGTTAGGAAATGGAATGTAGAAGCATGAAATGGATTAATGAGGAAGGAGTATCAGCAAAATAATAGAGAAAATAATGGATGACGTTAAAGAGCTGAGTCCTATCGAAGAAAAATGGGAATGTATCAAGACAGTGATTTCGAAAGCTGCAAAAGACACTATAGGAACCGTTAACGGGAAAAGGATAAGGAAACCATGGGTAACGGATGAGATGATTGCAAAGATGGATGAGAGAAGAAGATGGAAGAATGTAAACACAGAGTTAGGCAAGATGAAGTATAAAGAGTTAAACAATAAATTGAGAAGGACCACAAATAAAGCAAAAGAAGAATGGTGGAAAATGCAATGCTTGGATATGGAAAGTTTGCAGAGGAAGGGTCGGGAACTGTGCTAACAGTTAAAGATAAGTGGGAAAAGATAGTAGTTGAACCAGAAAAATTCCAAGAGAAATGGAAGGAATACAGGGTTGCACCCAAAACTGGTAGGTCTGATTTTGTTAAAAGGATTTTATTGACGATATACTTCCATCGACTTAATAATCTTCAAAGTATGCTCCTTGAGCTGCTACACACTCAGTATAACATTGCTCCTATTCCCCGTACACCCGCTGGAAATTTTCTTTGGGGATGCCATTGATGACCCTCGTCGAAGTCTTTTGAACGGCCTTTATCGAGTCAAAACGTCGTCCCTTGAGATGTCTTTTCATCAGGGGGAAGAAGAAGAAGTCCGGTGGTGCCAGATCGGGAGAATAGGGTGGGTGCGGCAACGTGGCAATGCCGTATTTGGCCAGGAGCTGTCTGACGACGAGCATGCCATGGCACCAATTTTCGGCACCATCTTGGCACACACCTTGCGCATGGCCAAATCCTGTGAAATAATGCATTGGACGTTGGATGCAGAGAGACCCAACTGGTCTGCAATTTCTTCACTGGTTAAGCGTTGGTCTGTGTTCAACAGTGTCCTCACTCTGTCCACATTCGTGTTGGTTCTTGCCATCGACGGCCGTCCGGGGCGATGGTCGTCTTCAACGAGCTCCCTACCCTCTTTAAACAACTTGTGCCACTGTGGAACGGCTTAAGGCAGTGTCCCCATAAGCCTGCTTGGTCATATCGAGGGTCTCAGTTGCCGTCTTCCTGAATTTCGCGCAAAACTTCACGGAATAACGTTGCTCTAAATTCAGATTCATTTTGTTTTTCGACGCGGACAAAAACCTTGCTTCACTAAAAACGGTGTCCTCACTGAACGACAGCCCACAGGCGACTGAGGTTGGTGTTGGTCGGTTGCTAAGAGCCCCCTCCCCACCTTACCCTCCCAGGCAGACCCTCCTCCACCGCTCCGTTCGCGCCAGAGAAAATAAGTTTAACCACTTTTGGGTGCGACCCTGTATATAGCAACACTGTATGATAAAGAACTTAGGCTAACATGGTCAGACATAAGAGGAACATGACGCAGAAGAAGACAGCTTAGGTCCAGGCATACTCGATGATGAGATAGAAAGGGCATTAAAGGAGATGAAAGCAAATAAGGCCATGGGGGTAGACAACATTCCTGTGGAACTGTTGAAATGTTTAGGAAAATGTGGGAAGAAAAATCTATATGGACTGATTTGTAGTATCTATAAGGAAGGAATCTGGCCGGGAGACTTTTTGAGGTAAGTGTTAGTTCCTATTCCAAAAAAGGCAAAGGTTACATCATGTGATGTTACAGAACAATAAGTTTGATATCCCACGCAGCTAAAGTTATTCTCAGGATCATTAACAAAAGGATAGAGATTAAGGCAAATGATTACTTAGGGGATGATCAATTTGGATTTAGGAAGGGGAGAGGCATGCGTGATGCCATTGCAGTAATAATATCACTAATCGAGAGGAGTATAGAAAATAATCAGGTCGTATCTGCCTGTTTCATAGCTTTCGAAAAAGTTTTTGATAGAGTGAATTGGGAAAAATTATTGCATGTTTTGCAGAAAATAGGAATGGATTGGAGGGACAGGAGACTGATCCACAACCTGTACATGTCTTAGACTGCTCAGGTGTGAGTGGGGAACGGAGAGTCCGGATGGGCAGTTTTAGGAAAAGGTGTAAGGCAGGGTTGCCCATTGTCACCGGTACTGTTCAACGTATATGTAGAGGAAATGATTAAAGAGGCATGGGAAGAACTGGAGGTAGGAATGAAAGTCGGAGGGGAATTCGTAAAATCGGTTAGGTTTGCTGATGACCAAGCATTAGTTGCTCAGTCAGCCAAGGAGTTGCAAGAATTGCTGAGTGAATTGGAGGTTCAGTGCGATAAATATGGGATGAGAATCAATATTAATAAAACCAAGGTTATGCGATTTTCCCCGAAAGAGGAAGATTAAGGTTAACAATAAAGTAGGAGGGCGAAATCTAGAGCGGGTAAAACAGATTACGTATCTTGAAAGTGATTTGGACCAACGCGGTCAAAGTGGTAGGGACATAAGGAGAAGAATTGCGCTATGCAAGGAGGCTTTCTCAAGGAGGAGGGAGTTGATGACAGGGACGTTGAGTAGGGAGGTTAAGAAAACACTCGTAAAAACTGTAATATGGAGCGTAGCTATGTAAGGCACAGAAATGTGATCGCTGAAGCTATGTAAGGTGCGGAAACGTGGTCATTGAAGCAGGAGGATACAAATAGATTGTAGGCTTTTGAAATGTGGGTGTGGAGAAGAATGGAGTAGGTGAAATGGACCGAAGGGAAAACAAATGAGGAAGTACTGGTGATGGTGGTTGAGGAGAGAGGTTATTTGAGAGAAATCCTGGAGGTTTTACCACCTCTATAGGATTATGGATGAAAGGCATATTGAGCAGTGGTGGAATGTTGAAGAAGGTAATAGAGGGGAGAATATTGGGAAAATGAGGTAAGGGCAGGAACAGGATAGGGATGTTGGATGGGATGAAGGGAGGAAAGAAGTACACAGAGATGAAGAGGGACTTGATGTAGAGTGGGTTGCTGGATTGGGTTTTTTTTGGAGTTACAAAATATTTATTTTATAGTTGTGTCCATCCTAAAACCTACCTTAACCGGTAGATTACCTAATAAAACTGGCAAACATCGAATTATTAGACAATGATTAAGTTAGAAGTTATTTCATAAACCTTTTTGCATATTGCCACTAAATAGCATTGTGTTTCACAAGTACAGCGATAGAAATGACATTTAGCGCATAGAGAAATTATAACCGGGCCTGTTGCAATAGATATTGGTGAACTTTGAGTTGTTATAAGATTAAAATGATGCTTATGACAAGGGGCAGGAGATTGTATTGTTGCCCACCCCTTCACTGTGGGTAAACTTCATGCCAATGTCTTATGTTTATATATCACCCTCTCCTTATTCCTTCCCTTTTTTCCTCTACGTAATTTCTTCTGTTCCCATGTTAATCCCCTTCCACAGCCTGCTAGACTTCTAGAGTTTCTGCACTTCAGTATTAAACACCCTTCAATGACAGAAGTGTGATATTATGGAATATGTGCTCTAATTCTAAGGTCTTATTTTCTGTGTATTTGTTTTGGTTCTGATTATCAGTTTGTGAGGCATGGTATTTCATACTAAAATGAAATTTCCCCTTCTACCTAAACCAAATCACCCACCATAGGGCAATTATTGGAATGGATTTTCTTATTACGCTGAACATGCCCATATCAATCTGTGTAATACTTTCCATTTGATCCTCATCCTTTTCTGTGGCGTGCTGGTCCATATCACTTAGAAGAGATCATTGTCATGAAAATCAAATGATGCACGTTTTAAGTGGTGGAAACCCAAAGATAAGGGTAATTTTCATTTATTCTTATTGCACGGCCTTCTACAGTGTTAAAATTTCTGATTCCTTTGAGGGATGAATCCCCCAACGAGGTACATCTCTTCTGTAGTATTAAGAGTTGTTAACATTCTAGGCAGGTTATTCGATAGATCCACTGCCGTACACTGCTTCATTTGCTTTGTTTGACTTAACAAGACAATAAATAAATACTTCATAAATTGTACTATGGTGATTCATTCTTCAGGTTTAGGCACTTCCTGCCTCCCTTCATTCCACCCGCCTAGTCTAGCCCTCCTCCTCCCTTGCTGCATGCTCTCCTTCTCTTCCAGTCTTGGCTGTTCATTTCACTGTCACTCCTCCATTCATTTTTTCCACTTTCCCTGCATTTCTTCCAAAGACCATCTCTTCTCACCAACATGCATAATAGATGATTTGCCTTACTTTTTGTGCATAAAATTTCTTCCTCCTCATCCACACCTGAAGAGCCTTCCATTGAAAGTTATCATCTTCTCTCAGTGACCAAATATATGAGTCATACAGTACTATTCTCAGTATTAGTTTTCACTACTCTTCCGTTAAAATCTTTGCTTTAAGTGCCTGTCATCAATTCTCTCCTCTTTGTCAGGGTTTCTTTTCCCAACCAAATTCCTCTTTAAATGGCCTCACTACTTTTCCCACCTTCTCCTAAGACACTTTTCGAATAGGTGAACTCCTTTACCGACTCCAGTTTATACTCCCTCACTTAAGTCCATACTAAAAAGAAAGACTTGTACTTTTCCACAGATTTTCTAATACTTCTTTTTAGTATGGATATTAAATACTCCCACGAAGTGAAGCCTGAAACAATAGAATATATCCTCACATAAGTGTCACATTTTAGCCTTCCCAGTCCTTGGGGACTTCATTAAATTATTTTTATTGCCATTTATTCTCTTCCCAAACGATCACATTAATTCTGTAATGCATGTGTCAAACCATTACAATCCCTTTTGTTGGCTAACTATAGTTTGGTCAGGTCATCTAAAAGTCTTTAATTAGTCAGTTCCCCATCAATTTGCTTCCTCCAGCCTTTCCCATGATTCTCATGCAATTTCCTCCATGTGCATTGGAAAGCACATGATAATGGACCCCCCCACCTATCACTCCTGACTGACTCACATTCATTTAAAAAAATACTTTTGGTTGGTCCAGAGAGATGCTAAAAGTTACAGATTCAGGTGTGATGTGGCGGAACTCTTCCGTAATAACAGAGATGAAAAGTAAGTCTTGCAATTTTCCACTTTATTAAGTGATTTTTGTTATCAAGTGGAAAATTGCAAGTGTTTTCATGGTCCACTGTTCATTTTTATAAGATGAATGATTTTTATACAAATATTAATGAAGCTCCTTTGTAAGTGCTGATGTTTGTTTAATGTAAGCAAAACAGTTGACGTCCTGAAAACTCGATCATGTAAAGCTCTGCATCCATTTGTTTTCAGCTAATGCTTCTTAAATGAATGGAAATGAAACTCAATAACTACTAACCAGCCACAAAGATGCCAAATCTGTAAAAAAAGTTTGGTTTTCATATTAATTCCAAACTGGAATGGGATGCAGATATATCCACTATTTGTTAAAACCATCTATACTCTAGCTCTGAGCCTTCCCATATCTAAAGGTTCCAATCCCAGATCTAGTAGTAAATGTGTGACGCTATGTGTTCTTTCGTATTTCGAATTAATCAGGGATCCGGCGGCGATTCTCGGTTCCTTGTTTAATTCTGTAGTCAGTGTTTTTTTGAGATGGATCCCGCATGAATATGCTGCATTGTCTATGTGGGGTCTCACTCACGGAAAATAGCGTGTGCTTCGAGTTTTCATCGCTACATAGTCCAACTACGCGTTTAATGAACGCTGGTTTCTTGAGGGCCTATTTGCAAATGCTAAAATGATGTGCTTCCCCTCGGAAAATCGAATGCGATGAGGGTACTCGAGTATTTTTAGTGGCCTGCCGTTTTCACCTGAGCCATCAGAGTCCATTGTACGTTGAAAATGTGTGCTGGTTTATTTCAATTCTTGACAATGGCATATCCGCACTTTCTTTAGTATTCAATTCAAAACGCCATGATGAGCAACATGTTTCAACGTTGTAAAAGTCATTTTTTGGCATTTGGCGATGTGTCGTTTGCAATTTCTTCAGAATCATGCATAAGGAACCCCGACTCTGGTTCACATGACCTCGCATTTCTGAATTCGCATTGTATGCTGTTTTTAATGTTTTGGGTGTTGAGGGATGCCATTCCGTTGCCAACGATGAAATGTTCGAGAATTTCACAGAAGAGGGAGTTTTAAAGAAATTGTTTGGTGACGAGTGGTGCCATGTTGTTTATTTCCACTTTTGGTGATAGGTACTATGATATTGGCTGTTTTCTTGTCCAGGGGAACTACACCTTCAAGAATCAATTCGTGAAATACGCATTCCAAGGATTTCTGGCGCGAGCTCTTTCAGGTCTCACGTGGAAACGTCTTCTGGATCGAGGGATTGGTTTCCGTCGATGTGGAGGATTCCCCGCGTTATTCCTTTGCACCATTTATGACGTCACCCATCTCTCCAATGGGTCTGACTCTGGAAGTTGGCGTCGTGAGTATCGATGGTTTGAAAATTATTTGTATGGCGTAGATGTAACGGCCATTGTGGTGACGTTTCAAATTTCGATCATGAGTAGGGCGAGCCAATGGAGTGGGGGTGGGAACCCGAAGGGCGGTAGGAATGGGGGGGGGATGTGCAAGTCACCCCGCGGAGGAATTCGAGGGTAACCTGGTCAAATAGGGGTGCGCAGCAGAGGGATAGAGGCTCTCTCTCTCTTTTAAACATTCACGAAAAATCCCCGAAAAGACGTGGAAATCCATGTACATGCTAGCGAAAAACATAGTTCTAAAAGATCGTTTTTCTAGGACTTTCTTTCATTTCAGTACGATTAGATTAAGACAATATTTCAGTTTTAAGAAATGGAACGGTTTTGATCGAAAATATTGAACTTTTATCGAAGACATGAATACTGCCATGGAAATTAATAAATTGTCAGAATTTGAGCAGTTTGATTCTATTTTATGAGTTACCTTGTTGTTTAAAACCGTCCGTAAACAATTTTATTAGTTGAATATGCATTCAGTTAAAACTCTTCGGAACCCAGTGACATCTCGGCCTGAAAAATGCCCCAATGGTTGAAATTTACAAAATGCACTTCGAATTGATTGACCGCTTCTCGTACTCACAAGATCTTTTCCTGACTTTTTCTTGTTTCATAACCTTTAAGTTTTGATTGGAGGACAAATTTCCGTCGGAAGAGGAGGTTGTCGCATACGTAAAAGGCTATTTTGTGGAGAAAGACGTCAACCACTATTAGGAAGGGTAAAAAAAGTTAGGGGATTGCTGTTGACGTCAAAGTAGACTACGTTGAAAATTAAAACTAAATTTTAAGATAAAATATTTCGTATATCTGTCAGGTCGGAAACATTGCAGACTATCCTCGTGTAATCAAGAATCTTCTCATTCCTTTCGTCGCTATGGATATCCTCCGAGAATTTCTTTTTCTGTCGTGACATAGTCGTTGACGTATTAATGATTTTCAAGCTTCCGCAACGTGTTGACTACTGAGCGCGTCATGCTTAGGAAGTGATTTCACTTATCATCAGTAAGTCAGTGAGTCCTAGTCCATCTTAGAATTTAAAAATGAAATCTCTATCGCGTATTTACTGTACTATATCAGCCAAGGTTCCGAAGCCGATATTATATAGGAACCGTGAGCTGGTTGTCGCCAGACAGCGCAGACGAGGAGATTTTTCCTTAGGGCTTTAAAATTTATAAAAGGGGCTGAGAAAATAGTAATGGAGGAGGAGTGATCATAGCTGTTAAGGATATCTACCTACATCTACATGAAAATCCACGAGCCGCCGCAAGGGTATGTGGCTGCAAGGACAAAACTCGTAAAGCAGAATGCAACTGCATGCGAAACAAACGAAAACATGCCAACGCACAACCACACAGGCGAATATATTCATGCAACACTTACTGAAACTTATACGCATGCAGATGCACTCGCACTAACAACCAACATATACATTACCAACATCGTAATCTGCTGGCCGTCACGGAGTTATGTTCTCGTACTGAACGCGTTAGGTAAACAGACCCTGGGTTAGTGAAAGCTATAAAATTAATTGAACTTAATGAGGAAATATAACGGAAAAATGTACCACTTTTAACTTGCCATAGTTAACAAAAGCTTAGTGTACAAATGACAAAAAGTATCGACATAGTGGATAGCAATTTAAAGTAGTGATCAAAATGGATGATGGGTGACAGCAATTCAGCCATAGGAGGCGTTACTGTCCGTTCAAGCAGTTAAAACCAGCGACCTCTCAGGCGAACAGCAATTGAAAGTCCTCGAGGATAAACTGTAATCTGACGCGAAAAATAATCAAATACTCAAATCGATGGTGATTTGCCAACCCATGCCACACGCCGCCATGGGGGATGCAGTGTGAGACATTGATAAGGCGAAGAAAAAATAGAAAGGTTGAAATAAGTTGAACTTAATCTACATCTACGTAATACCCCGCAAGCCGCCGCAAGGGCTTGTGGCGGGGGGTGTTAGGTCACCACCCAAAAAAAGGAAAAAAGAAAAACCGCATTCAGTGGGAGCATCTGTCTAAATAAAAAGGATGTAAGATGATAAACCCGCTAAGTCGGCGTAATTTAGGAAAATTGTCGCATATCCTTGAAAAAATATAACGATAAATCTACATTTGCATGTTGTCCTGCGATCCAACGAATGGTCACGTGTTATGTGGCGATTTCTCACCAAGCATGCTACGAAAAGTTGTTCCTTGATTGTTAAAAATAAGTGGAAAAAGGATAACATCCGAATGGTGGAACTAATTTTGACATTCTGCTTACAAATACTACGGAATCTAAATTTAAAAGGCTTCCACAGGCAAGAGAGACGAATAACACAGGAAACATTAAATTAAGAGTTAAATAGGATAATGGCTATAGACTAGGCTGAGTTAAAAATGCTGTATTGTTGACGTCAGTTTTGGCAGTTGTTTTGACCCCTTATTTGATCCCACCGGTTCTACAGTTCAGATCTTTAAAATTCATGTCATAATCTCTCGTTCTGCCGCATTAGAGCAGCTAGGCTGGGAATCACTCAATGTAACGAAGGTTAAATTATAGATAAAAGCTCTTGCATAAATTGGCAGGAGGTCTCTTTAGCAGTGATGTTGAAGATTTATTATTAGCCCATCATACTACGGTAGGGGATATTATTTCAATAAACTTAGAAAGATCAAGTGTAGAACAGAGAGATTTAAGATGTCATTTTTTCCACGAACGATAAGGAATCAGAATAGCATTGCCCGACCTTGGATGGGTCACATTTCGGTCAAAATAATCCTGGTATATGTTCTCCCCCTGCCACGCACTCTAGCGTTGGCTTTAAGGGTACTAAAACAACAAAAGACCCGCGGGGAGAGCGGGACTCCGAGGAGGCAAACCGCCGCAGGAGGGCGAAGAGGACGGAAGGGTGGGAGTCAACGCACTCGGAAGGCCATCGAGCTCCGGGGAAGTTGAGACTGTGGCGGAGGGTTTATAGTCTTTCGCGGACGTTTGTTTTGGTAAAATATGGGGATGCGATCTTGGTCCATGGAATTATAATGCTTCCATTTTTCCAGTGTTCTCTGCTTTCATGACTTCAGCTCCTACGAATGTCACGAGAAGCCGCTAACATTGAATATTACGGGAATATGACGCCAAATTACACGGTGGAATCCTTTTTACATGTGCAATCCGTGGACATCGTATTGATAGAGCGGGAGAGGAAACCTGGCATTTCGGTCATTTCACGGAAGTCAACTTCGAGAGCAGAAGAGAGGCGGGCACTGCCTACCTCTTACGCCGAGGGATTGATTGATACTTGCGAGGGAATACTGGAAAAGAAAATACTTTGTTCTTCCACAAACGTAGGTTTCGACTGAGAGGGTCATTGTCAGGTGAAGTTCAGAAGACACGTTGCTTTATATTAGGTTGGGGAAAAAGAAATCCATTATTTGCTCGGTAGATGGTTTGGTGATCGATATCTCGTAAAGTATGGATAAAAAAATTTCAAGTTTATGCTCGTTGTCAAGGTGACATTTAACCCCAAAAAAGTTGTTTTGTTGTTTTTTGTTTGTTCCATTTAGTTGTGAGTTACAGGGTGTTAACAATTGAAGTCAACAAAGAGAAAATTCGGTACATTTTACAGTTTTTCTTTGATAAAGGCGAAAATGCAAGCCAGGCCGCTGACATTTTGAAAGGTGTTTATGGTGCCGATACTGTAACAGCTATTGCGTGCAATTTTGGTTTCGTCGATTCCGTTCAGGCATTTTTGATGTTAAAGATGCGCCTCGCACGGGCAGGCCCGTCGTCGAAAATGTCGATAAAATCACAGAAATAATTGAGGTTGACCGGCATGTTAGTAGTCGTAGCATCGCCCAGGAGCTAAAGATCGACCATAAAACAGTTAAAAACCATTTGCGCAAAGGCGGATTCGCAAAGAAGCTCGATGTTTGGGTGCCACACCGATTAACACCAAGAAACACGATGAATCCAATTTCCATCTGCGAAGCCTTGGCCAAACAGAATGAACTCGACCCATTTCTTAAACGGATGGTGACTGGGGATGAGAAATGGGTCACGTGTGACAATATTGTGCGAAAACGATCGTGGCCAAAGCGTGGTGAAGCAGCTCAAACGGTGGCCAAGCCAGGACTAACGGCCAGGAAGGTTCTACTGTGTACGTAGATCGGAGGCTTTCGCAGCTGTTGAGAGATGCAGAGGTGGCTCTCGGGTTAGACTGCGTGAGAGTCAATTTTGGCTCAACGTTTCTCTCCCGTTGCAGGGAGCGTCTTCAGGAGCGAAGTACGCGTGCCCGTTGTACTGTGTATTTGGTGGGACTTCGAAGGAGTCATTTATTATGAGTTGCTTCCGTATGAACCAAACACTAAATTCAGATCTCTACTGTCAACAACTGGACCGTTTGAAGCTAGAGATTGACCAGAAACGGCTAGCGTTAGCTAACAGAAGAGTTGTTATGTTTCATCAGGACAACGCAAGGCCACACACGTCTGTAGTGACTCGCCAGAAACTCCGGGAGCTTGGTTGGGAGGTTTTAATGCATCCACCATCTTGTCGGGACCTGGTACCAAGCGATTACCACCTTTTGCTCGCATTGCAAAACTTCCTGAGTGTTAAGAAATTGCGATCAAGAGAAGATTGTAAAAATAGATTACTAGAGTTTTTCGCCAATAAGGACCAAGACTTCAATAAGAGAGGCATTTTGAAGCTACCTTAAAAATGGCAACAAATTATACAGCAAAAGGTGCATATTTGACTCAAATCGAACAATCCGAAACGACTTAAATAAAGTTACATTACACATTAAACATTACACCTGTTTTTGAAACAGGTGTAATGTTCCTTCATCTACATTTACATCTACATAATTCCCGCAAACCGCCGTAAGGGCGGGGGGTGTTAGGCCACCACCCAAAAAAGGGAAAAAAGAAAAACCGCATTCAAAACCAACACATGCACGCAAACCCAAATCCACAGTGGTGCACACATTCATAGAAACATCCTATCATTTTACACGCATGCAAATACACATCTACCTCCCTTCACTCCACCAGCATGCAAGTACATACGCTCATTTATAACAAATTGTTCTACCTTAGGATGCAGCAAGAAATTTATCCAGGAACGTGCAAGCTAGATTTTAGTAAGCAGCTAGGCGAAATACCACCACCACAAGAACGTGCAACATAAAACGCTCTCCTACCCAAGGTGAGGAATTTGGCCCAACGCTGCAGGTAGGAGGAGGGCTCCCCCACGGATAGGGACAAGGGATGGAAGGGTAAATTAAACCAAAAGCAGAGCAAACAATACTTTAAAGAGTACTACATTACTTAATGGCATTCCAATGCGGTCATGCAGGAAGGGTTTTGACAACAACAAACTATACTGGTGGTTAGTGAAAAAGCACGCAATTGAGTGTAACTAATTGTTGCCTAGGCACTGAGGGTGACAAGTGGCATTTTTGTTATCTACGAGTTATTATTATTATATAAGGAATTATTAAATCGCTCAAAGAGATTAAACCCAACAAATCCCCGGGTCCCGAAAACATACCAGCTATGGTGATAAAATACTTACCTCCTAACATCGCCCCGTACCTCGAATTTATATTTAACAAATCCCTCACAGAGTGCAAAGTCCCTAAGAATTGGAAAACCGCGCAAATAACGCCTATTTTTAAAAGTGGTCACAGGGAGGACCCCAGTAGTTACAGACCCATTTCTCTCACTTCTATATTTTGCAAAATTTTAGAGCACATAATTGTCAGTTCCATTAAGAGATATCTTGATAACATTAATTTTTTAAGTGACAATCAAAACGGATTCAGAAAAACTCGCTCATGCGAGACCCAATTAGGATTATTCAGACATGACTTACTTTTATCGGGTGAAAGTGGTAGCCAAGTGGATGCGATCATTTTAGATTATCAAAAGGCATATGATGAGAATTCTGCATATTCGGGTTATCACCGCGTTGTTGTTTGAAGCCGACAACAGTTTCGCCGAAGTTGCATCCGGCGTCTTCAGGTCGAAGATGAGGGACTCTGATTTTGGCCGTCCTTATATAGTGGTCCCGTCCAGGTGCTGCTCTCTGATTGGTCCTTTTTCGAAGGACTCTCTTCCACGCGTTTTGGAGATGGTAGCCTTCATCTCTATTGAAATACGCCGGGTTTTTCACTCCATTGATGTTCGGAGATGGCCGACAGGTGAAACTGTTTGTTCGTAGTAGCCCGGAGGTGTTCTTTCATCCGAACTTTCATAACTCAGCATGTTTCCCCGAAGTAGGCTTTCCCACATGAACACGGTACTTGATAGATCCCTTCGTATAGGTCTTTCGAGATTTTGTCCTTCGGTCCGGGGAGCGCGTCCGCTATTTTCTTGGTGCAGTTGAACCTTGTCCCCACGTCGTGCTTTTTAAGGATTCTGGATATCTTCTCGGATGTTCCCGATACGAAGGGGATAGTCGCGTATGCCTTTGGGTCCGGTTCCGTCTGCTTGATTGACTTGTCAGAATCTCGTCTTCGCCTTTCTTCCCTGGCGGTCCTTTTTAGGACCATGTCGTTCCGATAGCCGTTTTGTTGTAGTGCTTTCAGGAGATGCTTCTTTTCCGTCGGCAAAGAATCGGCGTCAGAGATTTCATACGCTCTGTGAACTAGTGTGTCCACCAAAGATGTCTTCTGGAGCGGATGGTGGTGAGAGGTTGCGTTTAGATAACGGTCGGTGTGCGTCTTCTTTCTGTAGACAGCATGTCCCAGCTTCCCACCACTCTTCTTTTTGACTAACACGTCCAGGAAAGGTAGTTGGTCGTCCTTTTCTACTTCCATCGTAAATTTGATAGAATGGTGTTGTGAGTTGAGAAATTGAAGAAATTTCTGAAGTTCTGCTGCGCCGTGCTGCCAGATGACGAAAGTATCATCCACATATCTTAACCATATCCTAGGTTTTTTCTCGTACTGGTTAAGGATCTTTTCTTCAAAATGCTCCATGGACAGGTTAGCCACTACCGGAGGCAGCGGTGAACCCATGGCTGCACCCTCTGTCTGCTCGTAGAATTCTTCGTTCCACAAAAAATAAGCATTCGTGAGGCAATGCTCCACCAGTGTGGGGAAGTCTTCCGGGATACCGTTGGAGATAAGGCCTCTGACGATCTCCACCGATTCCTTTATCGGGATGTTAGTGAACAGTGAAACAACATCGAAGCTCACCAATAATTCGTTGCTGTCAATTGTGATCTTTTTCAGCCATATGCAGCCATGCCATAGGCATCTGATAAGGTTCCACATGGTGAACTCATCCATAAATTAAAGGGCGCAGGTATACCCAAGGGCGCAATAAATTGGGTTGAAGACTTCTTTTTAGAGTGGAAACAGAGGATAGTCCTTGACGGCGCTAGTTCCGACAGCGTACGAGTCACCTCGGGGGTACCTCAGGGAAGTGTTATCGGGCCGTTACTTTTCTTGATTTTTGTTAACGATTTGAACCGCGAAGTGGGAAGTTAGAAAAGGATGTTCGCGGATGACAAAGTGATCTATCGGGAGATACCTGGGGATGAGGAGCGTTTAATTCTAGCACGTGATTTAGATTGCATTAATGAATGGGGTTTGCCTTTATATCTTAATGAATGTTCGGAGGGAAATTTATTTGAAAGATCCACGTGATTCGTTTACAAATTAGCTGGAGTTGACCTTGAAGTAGTTGATACGGTGAAATACCTGGGTGTTACATTCACTAAAGACTTAACTTGGGGGACCCATATACGTACAGTCTGCGGGCAAGCATATAAAAAATTAGGATTTATTAGACGCATTGTCGGCAGAAGTGACTCCAAGGTCAAGGAACGTTGTTATCACGCTCTTGTAAGGCCCCATTTAGAATATGCATGTAGCGTATGGGATCCATGTGAAAAAGTCCTCATTCGGGAAATTGAGAAGGTCCAACGCCGGGCAGCTCGCTTCGTGAAAACTGTTACGATAAAACGAAAAGCGTCACTGAAATGCTTACGGATTTGGGATGAGAATCATTGGAAGAAAGACAACTCAATATTAGGTTGATCCTACTAAATACATTCAGATTTGCAATTTGTTTCAGCACCGAGGTCTCGAAAATTATTAGCACTCCATCATACACTGGTCGCTTGGATCATGTATACAAAATTCGGGAAATAGATGCCAGAACTAGCAGACTCAAGGACTCCTTCTTCCCACGGACAATACGGGATAACAGAATGTATGCACCACTGTGGATTTGGGTTTGCAGGTATGAGTTGGTTTTTAATGCGGTTTTTCTTTTTTCTTTTTTTTGGGTGGTGACCTAACACCCCCCGCCACACGCCCTACCGGCGGCTTGCGAGGTTTTACGTGGATGATGTAGAAGTAGATAAAAACACGAAAGAATGGGGTGAGGGGGGGGTTGAAAAGGAACACTGGGTCAGAGGTAGCAGCGGAGGAGGCCGACTTAGCCCATTCGAAGGTCTTGGCAAAGAAGCAACACATGCAAATGGAGGTCCCGTGACTCCCTTATAAAAAGGTGGTATTTTAAGGCCTATTACAGTAATAACAGGCCAATATACAAGTATTGTCTTTTAGTATGTCGCAAAGTTGTGTTTAGGATGAGCTGATTTTAGGTTATATGAAACTCACCGGCACTTCTTTGTAACTTCTGCTATTTGTCAGGACAGAGGAAAGGAAAACACTAATGGATGCTCACCGCCCCGTGGCACAACCTGCTCATACTAACGAGGCTCTGGTGACGAGGGACTCGTGGGATAAGGAGCCACACCCCACGGAGTGCCAACGGCCTACGTGTGGGACGGATGAACGCCAAGGGGGGTCACCCTCTTCCCCTAGGGGGAAGAAATCCACCGTATAGGCGATGAATCAAACTACGGTCAATGGCATAGGATATGGAAAGCAACGGAAAACCATTAAATTAAAGATTCCTAGACAACGGTGGCTTTAACTAGGCGAAAAGGAAATAACATGCAGTCTTCGCAAATGAAATATTCCGGAAATACATGAAAAAGTCATGTTTCGGATTTTCCAGGAGGGGCTGTGTACGAATAAAACATGTAAGAAGAAAGAAAAGGGGAGGAAAAAACCAATAAAACTCAGGAATTGGAATGCGAGAATCCTCCTCGGGCATGAAAAACTAGACAATCTGAGAGGGGAGGAAAACAAATGGACATTGTTGGAATAAGCAGAGTAAGGTGGGAAGGATGTGGCGAAGAACAACGTGGAACTTGTTAGGATGGGAAAAAGAGCAAGGAACGGAGTGCAATTTATTATAAATACAAATGCGGAGGCAAGGTGCTCTACGACAGTGACACAGTATTAAGTATGAAGGTAGAGTCTGCAATCAAAAACCTTCTGGTCACTCAGGGGTATGTGTCAACGGGCGACTACGAGGCTTTAGGCGCCATCTGACGTTTCCATCTGAAAGTTTGATCCTTTTAACGATAACTTTCTTCAGAACATTTTATCGTTTGATCATAACTTGTGTTGTTTACATTGACTCGAAAATTCTGTTACAGCGAAAAAATTGAGTGAACTCGTGAACACTTTCGTGCGATGATTTTTCACAACATTCGACGTGGAATATCAAGACAGGAGTGCATCGATCAAACTACTTCCACTTTTGGGGATGAGGCCCCATCCTTTGCCACTGTGAAACGCTGATATTACGAACTCCATCATGGCCGCATAGAAGGTTTTAGACGAGGATATAATTTCCGTAGTAGTAGTTAACTGCCGAAGTTTAAAAAATAAAATACCGGAATTTCACCATCTCATTCATAGCACAGAGTCGGATATCATTATAGGAACTGAAAGTTTGTTAACAGATGACATCGCAGATTGCGAAATATTTCCCAAGTCCTTCATACAGGGTTCGTCCGGAAAATAAGTGTACTGATTTTTTCCCGCCGCTCCAGGCGCGCCCAGCACCGCTCTGACGGGCTGCGATTGGAGGGGGGTATGTTGGCAAGCGACGCTGAAAAAGGCAGTCGGCCCTGAGCTGTGGTGTAGTGAGGAGCTCTGTTAACGCGAACCTCCACGCTCGACCCACGTCACGGAACGCGATGCCGAAGTTTTTGGAGCAGCGTTATTCCATCAAATTTGCGGTAAAGCTTGGGAAATCGTCTACCGAAACTGTCGATATGATTAACCAGGCTTACGGAGAGTCAGCCATGTCCAGAAACATGATCTTTTGGTGGCATAAGATGTTCGTGGAGAGCAGAGAAGAGGTCGACGACGAACCACGGCCTGGACGCCCATCAACGACACTCACCGACGAAAATGTGCGAAAAGTTCGCGATGTACTGAACTCTGATCGTCGTCTTAGTGTTCGGATGATAGCAGAGCAGTGTAATGTGCCAAAAACAATAGTGCACGAGATTATTAGGGACCAATTACAGATGCGAAAAATTTGTGCAAAGTTGGTGCCGAAAGTGCTCAGTGATGATCAAAGACTCAATCGTTTGGAAATCGCGACACAACTTGCGGATCACTGCAAAAATGATCCACATTTTTTAGAGAACGTTGTTTCGGGTTACAAGACGTGGGTCTTTGAGTACGACCCGGAGTCGAAGGGACAAAGTGCGGAGTGGCACACCCCATCATCACCCCGTCAAAAGAAAGCTCGCATGAGCTAATCTCGGATCAAGGCGATGCTCATTGTCTTTTTTGACATAAGGGGAGTCGTCCACTACGTATTTGTACCTGAACGACAAACTGTAAATGCTGCATTTTACGTCCAAGTGCTCGACAGGCTTCGAAAACGAGTCGCCCGCGTCCGGCCAGCGATCAAAATCATCTGGCGGCTGCATCACGCCAATGCGCCGTCTCACACCGCGCTTGTCGTGTCGGACTTCTTGGCCAAGCACGGCGTGGCAACGCTGCCGCACCCGCCCTATAGCCCGGACTTGGCACCACCGGACTTCTTTCTGTTCCCGAAGATAAAGAGGAGTTTGAAAGGAACGCGATACGGGACTTTGGACGCCGTCAAAGAGGCCGTGACGACGTGTCTTCGAGAGGTTCCCGATGATGCCTTCGCGGGAGCGTTCCAGGAATGGGAACGCCGGTGGAACAAGTGTATCGAGTCACAAGGGTCCTATTTTGAGGAATATTAGCTTGAGATATGTAAAAGTGTAATAATTTTTTTTTCCTGAGCTCAGTACACTTATTTTCCGGACGAACCCTGTAGTTTATAGAAACGACAGAAAAAATAGAGCCGGAGGAGGAGTGTTTATTGCGGTTAAGAACTCTAACGTCAGTAGAGCCGAGTTATTTCCTGATAGCTGTATAGAAAGAGTATGGTGCTCAGTGAAAACACCCAAATCGAAAAGAATATATATCTGTGCGTATTATAGACCACCCCACGTTAGCATTAACTCAATACCATCCTAGAAAAACAGATACAAAGCTTTACATCCCACAACAGTTAGCATAGCCTAATTATCGGAGGTGATTTTAATATTCCCACAATAGATTGGGATTCGTACAGTTTTATAAATGGAGGTAAAGACAAGGATCTATGCGAGTCCCTCTTATTTGCGTTCACCTCGAATTCCCTACATCAATTAGTCACATCACCAACAAGGGGAAAGAACATTCTTGATCTGTTAGCCACAAATATACCCGAAAAGGTCTTAAATATGGAAGGGTTTGACGGAATCAGTGATCACAGGGCTGTAAACGCTAAATTTTCTCTAAGCGTAGATAAAGTTAACAAACCTAAGAGAAAGGTGTATTTGTTCAATAAAGCGGACTATGGTGGCTTAAAATGTGAATTAAAAAGTTCTTTATTTATATTTGACGAATTAAGCAAAACTAGTAGTGTCGAGGATACATGGAATAATTTTCTTACGATAACACGTTCAGCAATACAGAGGTTCACACCTAGTAAATACATAAAAGAGAATAAGGAACCCCGATGGTACAACTCCGAAGTACGGAAATCTCTTAGGCGGCAAAGGGTGTGCCATGCCAGAATGAAAAACGCAGTTAAAGATTCCTCCCCTGATAAAATCAACGAAACCATACAGAACTACAAAGCATCTAGGTCCACTGGCAAGAAGGCCTTCCGGAGGGCGCTAGCAGAATTCAAAAGGAAAAAATTAGGCGAACATTTGAACGATAACCGAAAGATGTTTTGGTCCTACGTCAGGGAAGTGCAGGGAAAAAAGTCCACCGTAAACTCATTGAATACCGAAAAGGGGGATAAAATAACGAGTAGTTTAGATAAAGCCAACATATTAAACTCATTCTTCCAGAGTCTTTTCAACATATCCTCACAAAATACACCCGAGAACCTTCCGAAAACATTTCAGCAGTCAATGGAAGCAATCAATATTTCCACCCGTGGAATAGAATTACTCCTTAAAAACATAGACCCCAACAAATCTCCGGGACGTGATGAGATACCAGTGCGCGTGTATAAAGAACTGTCCACTGAATTTGCCCTATATCTAGATATAATATTTAAGAAATCATCAGTAGAAGAAAGCGTGCCAAACGGCTGGAAGGTAGCTTCAGTAACACCCATATTTAAAAACGGGGACAGGGAGGACCCGAGTAATTATAGGCCAATATCGCTGACTTCCATTTCCTGTAAGATTCTTGAACATATCATTGTTAGTTCCATGATGAGGCACCTCGAGAGCCAAGATTTATTAATTAATAACCAACAGGGCTTCCGTAATAGTAGGACCTGCGAAACTCAACTCGCACTTTTTGTACATGATATATTGAACTCCGGTGAAAGTAATATTCCAGTTGATGCGATATTCCTAGATTTTAAGAAAGCTTTCGATCAAGTCCCTCATTGCAAATAACTCGCGAAATTGGAAACTTATGGAATACACGATAGTATTATTAACTGGATTAAACATTTCTTAAGTGATCGTGCCCAAACAGTCATCCTGGACGGTGTATGATCTGATACTGTCAAGGTCACGTCGGGTGTACCACAAGGAAGTGTCATAGGTCCCCTTCTATTACATATTTACATAAATGACCTCAGTACCGTAGTTAATAGCAAGCTCCATCTTTTCGCCGATGATGCAGTAATTTATGGGGACATCCGAAGTCACGAAGACAAAGTCGTGTTAGCCAACGACCTAGATGCAATTCAAAATTGGTGCGATACATGGCAATTGGTATTAAATTAAAAAAATGCGTAGTAATACATTTTTGGGAAAAGAGTAATTCCCTCCCTTATATTTACAAAGTGAAACAAACCAATATCGAGAGGGTAGATTCCTTTAAATACTTGGGTGTAACAATTACTCACGATCTGTCCTGGGGAAAACACATACGAGAAATATGCGGTCGTGCTAATAAAAAATTGGGATTTGTGAAGAGAGTGCTAGGTAAATGCGACGAAAAGGTGAAAGAACGATGTTTCCTTGCCTTGGTTAGGCCCCACCTAGAGTATGCTGCCAGTATATGGGATCCTCATAATATAAATTTGGTTTCGGAATTAGATCGAGTTCAGCGGAGGGGGGCTAGATTTGTCAAACATTGTTATGACCAACTCAGCAGCGTATCCACTTTGCTAGACAATTTAGGTTGGGATTCTCTAACGCAGCGGCGTTTCCAATATAGATTTAATTTATTAAAAACATTTAAAGATGGGCCCTTTTCCGATGACATCAAGGATATAATACGAACCCCAACGTATTACGGTCGAAGGGATAACGAATATAAGACTAGAGATATAGACTGCAAGACTGACAGGTTTAAAATGTCATTTTTTCCAAGAACGATAAGGGACCAGAATGCTTGTAGCCGTAATTCCCCAGGACTTAGTTCATTACAATAAGTATTAACGTACAGGTTAGGGACTGCGCGAGGATATGTGTGTATGTATGTGTATATATATATATATATATATATGTATATTTTAATATAGGCATATATATATATGTGTGTGTGTGCATAAATGTGAATATGTATATATTTTTTCTTACAGGTTCCCCCCACCTTTCCTCACCTAACCCCAACCCTCTCAACCCCTACCCTTCCCTCATGGTGCTAAACCCCCTGCCACACACCTTTCATCTACATCTACATCTACATAATACCCCGCAAGCCGCCGCAAGGGCGTGTGGCGGGGGGTGTTAGGTCACCACCCAAAAAAGGAAAAAAGAAATACCGCATTACTGTAAACAGCAATACATTACTTAATGGCATGCGGGAAGGGTTTTGAATAAAGGGTGGCTCGCCGGGCATAAATACCCGGCGAGCCACCTTTTCGGTGGCTCGCCGGGTATTTATGTAGATGTAGATGGCCGCCGTTCGCTAAGCGACGATAGTCGTGAAGGTCGTCCAAAATCAGTTTTTTTGCCAGAAAAATTTGATGGTATGCAAGAACTAGTAAAGGAAGATCGTGAGATTGAGGCATCCTTGGGGATCAGTATGACGAGTATCAATAAGATATTTAATTAACATTTAGCATTGGAAAAAATAGTTCCCGTTGGATCCCGCATAATTTAACAAGATCTCAAAAAGTGCTCGTGTAAATTGATGCAAAGAAATGCACAAGAAATACAATCGTAGTGCATCAAAAACTGTGCATAACATCTGCAAAGGTGACGAATCTTAGATCTATGCGTATGAGCCCAAACAAAACAGCAATCCACTAGATGGGACTTCCAAGACGAGCCAAATCCGACAAAGGTGATTCGTGCACGAAGCACATCGAAGCAAATGATCGCCTTTTTCTTCGGAATACATCTACATAATACACAGCAAGCCACCGCAACGGCGTGTGGCGGGGGGTGTTAGGTCACCACCCAAAAAAAGGAAAAAAGAAAAACCTCATTCAAAACTAACAAACACTTGCAAACCCAAATCCACAGTTGTTCATACATTCATAGAAACATCCTATCATTTTACATGCATGCAAACACACATCCACCTCCCCTCACTCCACAAGCATGCAAGTACACATGCTTAATTACAACAAACGATTGTATCTTAGGACGCAGCAAGAAATCTATCCAATAACGTGTAAGGCAGATTCAAGTAAGTAGCAAGGTGAGGAATTTGGCCCAACGCTGCAGGTAGGAGGAGGGCTCCCCCACGGAGAGGGACAAGGGATGGAAGGGGAAATTTAGGGTACCAAGAGCAGAGCAAACAATACTGTAAACAGCACTACATTACTTAATGGCACTCCAATGCGGGCATGCGGGAAGGATTTTGACA
Source organism: Hetaerina titia (assembly GCA_037158775.1). NCBI lineage: Eukaryota > Metazoa > Arthropoda > Insecta > Odonata > Calopterygidae > Hetaerina > Hetaerina titia. The sequence continues at coordinate 100,306,479 of CM073776.1, forward strand.
ACAACAAACAGGAGGTTAGTGAAAGGGCATGCAATTGAGTATAACTAATTGTTACCTGGAAGCCGAGGGTGACAAGTGGCATTTTTGTTATCAACGAGTGTAACCCTACAGTTGTTATCCCGTATTGTCCGTGGGAAGAAGGAGTCCTTGAGTCTGCTAGTCCTGGCATCTATTTCCCGAATTTTGTATGCATGACCCAAACGACTAATGTATGTTGGAGTGCGAATAATTTTCGAGACCTCGGTGCTGAAACAAATTGCAAATCTGAATGTATTTAGTAGGTTCAACCTAACATTGAGTTGTCTTTCTTCCAATGATTCTCATCCCAAATCCGTAAGCATTTCAGTGACGCTTTTCGTTTTATCGTAACAGTTTTTCACGAAGCGAGCTGCCCGGCGTTGGACCTTCTCAATTTCCCGAATGAGGCCTTTTTCACATGGATCCCATACGCTACATGCATATTCTAAATGGGGCCTTACAAGAGCGTGATAACAACGTCCCTTGACCTTGGAGTCACTTCTGCCGACAATGCGTCTAATAAATCCTAATTTTTTATATGCTTGCCCGCAGACTGTACGTATATGGGTCCCCCAAGTTAAGTCTTTAGTGAATGTAACACCCAGGTATTTCACCGTATCAACTACTTCAAGGTCAACTCCAGCTAATTTGTAAACGAATCACGTGGATCTTTCAAATAAATTTCCCTCCGAACATTCATTAAGATATAAAGGCAAACCCCATTCATTAATGCAATCTAAATCACGTGCTAGAATTAAACGCTCCTCATCCCCAGGTATCTCCCGATAGATCACTTTGTCATCCGCGAACATCCTTTTCTAACTTCCCACTTCGCGGTTCAAATCGTTAACAAAAATCAAGAAAGGTAACGGCCCGATAACACTTCCCTAAGGTACCCCCGAGGTGACTCGTACGCTGTCGGAACTAGCGCCGTCAAGGACTATCCTCTGTTTCCACTCTAAAAACAAGTCTTCAACCCAATTTATTGCGCCCTTGGGTATACCTGCGCCCTTTAATTTATGGATGAGTTTACCATGTGGAACCTTATCAAATGAATCTCCTTCCCTCTTTCTTTGAATTTCCAATGTGCTTGTCTATCGTAAGTGGCAGAGCACTTACAGCGCAGCTTATGCACTCCATTCCTTTCCATTTTTTGGGAATTTTGTTCTTGTCATTGGATAAAGGATTCCATCAGTTGCATTTAATATTGAAGGCTGGTTTTATCTCGTTCTTTCGGGCGCGTTCAACAACGTGGTTATCGAAGAGCAGTCCGGCGCTATGGATTGCAAGGAAAGAGGCACTGTTTACGGATATTCTGGCCACTTATTTGTAGCGATGAAAATCATTCTTGCGGACGATTTTAATTCTATTTATGACAGCGAGTGAAACGCAGATAATGTGTGTCATCGCTCAAGTCCTGCTAATGGGGTCCTTTTAATTCGCCGAGGCCATGCTCCGAAGGATTCGATTTCGCCTTCGCATCGGAGAAAATTGACTTGAGCACAGAAGGCAGCATTACCCGTGCTGCATATTCGGATCGCCATACTCTTTTCATTGACGTAAGAACTCTCGCTGATCGATGGTTCTTATCTTAGCCACTGAGACGATGTCGCTTGGGTGACGCCATTCTGGAGGTGAGGGCGACCGTTAAAAGAGGGATTTGAGATGTTTGTGGCAATCCGGGCGGAGATATGCCGAGTGATGGGTGTTGGTGCTCAATGGGCTTCAATGCCTTTTAAGGGACCTCACGCTTCGAGCGCAGGAATGAGACTCGCGCTGCTGCGGGGGACCTCCTTCCCATCGACAAGAGATTCACCAACAGATTGCGATGAGGACGTGCCGCCTGCGCGTTAGTGTGGAGGGGGGAAATGAGAGAAAGATTGAATGGGGTGGAAGGCGAAAGGAAGCGCGGCGGTGAGAGGGGCCGAGAGGGCGAATCGCTTCTGGGGACGCGGGCGGTGGCAGGGCCCTGCCGACCCTCCCCCTTCTCGCGGGAAATGGAGAAGGGAGGAGCTTCGAAACCTAATGACGTGTACTTTCCTATCCCTCCTGGCGCGGTCGCTTACACTTATTTTGATCCCTTGGGTCCATTGGAAGATGATGTCATCTCAAACCTATCTGTTGTACGGTCCATCTCTCTACTATTATTGCCATGGTCTACACACAAACATGTTTTTGGCAGTTTTGCGAGGGATATTCTCAGGGTCTTCAGTCAAATATAAGGTCAAGGCAGGTTTGAATGGACACAATATGCAATGATTCAATTATGCATTTACTTGTATCTCCTAACAAAAGCGCAACTTGACATCCGGCACTACAATAAACCATTCCTCAACTTCAAATACCACATTCCACCCTTCGCTTGCCCAACATCCTCCCCTCTATTACAGTCTTCAACATCCCATCGCCAATCAAAATGCTTTGCGTCCATTTTGCCTATAACCTTTGAATTTCTCCCAACAATTCCCTCTCCTCACCCTCATTCCTATAGCATTTCCGGTCCTATAGTCCATATTCAGTTCGAAGTGTACGTGTGTGCTTTTGGAGGCCTTAATTTGAATTTTCCATGTTCGTGTCAAACGGTGTATTTGTGTTAGGTGACTGTTCAATCTCCTTATGTTCATGTCGAAGGATTTTGAGGTGGAGGTGATGGCTGTGTCGTCTGCATACATGTGTAGTTGTGTGTCTAGATGTAGGTAGGTCGTTAATGTACATGTTAAAGAGGAGTGAATTAAGCAGGGAGCCTTGCGGGGCGCCAGCAGACGCTGGACGTACCGAAGGAAGGATCTGTCCATCGGCGACTGTAAATTTTCGACGGTTGAGGTAGTTACGGAGGAGTCGGATGAGTGGTGGAGGGAAGTCGTTTTTGTGCAGTTTAAAAATGAGGCCTTAGTGCCGCACTTTGTCAAAGGCTCGAGCGATATCCAGGAATACAGCGTCAGTGGGCCGGCGTAGCGTGAATCCTGGACTGACTGATTCTTAAAGGCGAAGGACCTGATGGATTGCGGAGGTGTTAGACCGAAAGCCAAATTGTTCGGGGCGAAGGATCTTATGGGAAGAGGCATGGTTTTCGAGACGGGTGAGGATAATTTTTTCTAAGATTTTAGAGAGATTGAAGAGAAGGGTTATGGGTCTACTATTGCCGGGGATGGTGTGGTCTTTGCCTGGTTTTGGGATCGGGATAACAGTGCTAACTTCAGAATCTTAAAAAATAAGCGTAAAATAAGGTATGCCTTTAGGATGTACTGCAATGGTATAGCTTAGTTATTTAGTCTTTGTGCTGTTTGTTATTATTTTTTATTAATGTGGTGGTAATTTTAGTGGGTATTCTTAGTGGCCTGTAGTTATTTGTTTCCCGCTCCTCTGACTGGTTATTGGTGAGTACTCTCTCTCTTCTTCTCTTATTTTCCCCTGAGTAGCCACTTACAGTTACAAGTACAGTGTCCATTACATTAAGTTACCAGTTTCGTACATTTTTGTTTATAGTACCGCACTATATAAAACAAAAACATATCTTTAGCATAGCAGGTTTAGGTTAGCTTTTATTTTTGGGGAACCCTTCTTAGACATCTTAGCATAGTGTATACAGGTTAGCTTTTGTTGGGACTCGGTTAATAACCAGGATGGCTTCACCTAGGTCCCCTGTTGCCATGCTCGAAGGCACTGGCGAATGCGCAGCTCTAAGGGCTCGTATCGTCATGTTAGAGAGGATGGTGCGGGAGCTTCGTTCGGAGATCGCCGGAGGGAGGGCTCCCCTCGGGAGAGTTGGGACTCGGTGTGGGAATTCGAAAACCCGCCACGCCCATAGGGATGCACGGATTCGTCCGAATGCTACACGTGGCTGGGCGATTAGAGACCTGCCTCGTGTCCCATCTCTCAACGAGGGAGTACCTCTTGTCCGTAGGTCTGACGATTGGAGGGTTGTATCTCGGGGCAAGGGGAAGGTAACGCTGCGGCGAGGATTGGACTCTGCGGAGGCAGACACCATCCCCGTCTCCAACAGGTACCAGGTGCTGTCGGATGACAGCACCTCCGCACCTGCAGCTCCTACCCCTACTCCGAGGGCACTGCCTAGAGTAAGACATCAGCGCTCGGGAAGGGAGGGAAGCGTTATATTAGGCAGTTCTAACGTCCGGCGTATAATGCATCCGCTGCGCCGCAGAGTTCAACAGGAGGGAGGCGTTGGATTCTTGTCGTCCTGGTGTATACCAGGCGGCGGGGTGCCCCAGGCGACGCAGGCGATGAAGGCGGCCGTCAGTAATACAGGTTGCTCAAAGCTACGCATTGTGGCTCATGTGGGAACAAACGACGCCTCAGAACGTGGATCTGAAGAGATCCTGCGCTCCTTTAAGGAGATGCACTCGGAGGTGAAACGGGTTGAGGCAGAGTTGAAGGTTCCTCTTAAATTAAGTATTTGTAGTATTGTGCCACGTACTGACCGCGGAAGGCTCGTTTGGAGCCGAATAGAGGGTATAAACGAGAGATTGTTGGGAGTCTGTCGGGAAATCGGAGCGGACTTCGTTGATCTGAGGCCTGTCCTCTCATCGTGTCGGGTACCCCTAAATCGCTCCGGGGTCCATTATACTGCCGTGGCATCACAGTGTGTAGCGCGTAGGTTACACGAACACGTTTCTAGGGTTTAGCATAGTTGGAAGGCAAGAGCGCAGGTCATATATTGGGATAAATAAAGTAGAATCCAGCGCTTTTTGTCACTTGAGATCAGGTTACGCCTCACAGATCCCAAAAATAACAGAACAAACACAAACTTGTTTTAATACAACATACAACCGACAAGAAAAAATAAACGGCAACCCTGGCATTGACGTAGAAAGACATTTGACATGCACTTCTCCACAAACGTGTCGTAAATTACGGTCAGACACAAACAAGGGCGTTACTCAAGAGAAAAACAATCTAAATATACTTGTATTAAATTGCAGAAGCCTCAAAAATAAAATAGCGGACCTCGAGCACATAATCCAATGTCATTCGGCTGATATAATATTAGGCACAGAGAGTTGGCTGTGTAATTACATCAATGACCAAGAAAGTTTCCCAATAAACTTTACAGTTTACCGACATGATAGAGGTACAAGACCCGGAGGAGGAGTTTTCGTGGCTGTGAAAAGTAATCTTGAAAGCAGACAACTTGCATTTGAAAATAATAACATAGAAAGTGTTTGGTGCACCATACTGCGATCCAATCAACCCAACATTAATTTATGCTCTTTCTATAGACCCCCAGACTCAGATTTTCAAACACTTAATACCCTCAATGAAAAAATAAATAAATTTACACGCAAAAATAATAAATGCATCAATATAATTGGTGGTGACTTTAACCTCCCTGGTATCGACTGGGACAGCAATAGCGTTAAATCTCGGACCCGTGATCGCGAATCTTGCAATTTCTTACTAAAATTGGTTCAAAGAAACTCGCTCCATCAAGCAGTACGCACTCCCACCCGTGGAAAGAACATATTGGACTTATTTCTTACGAACACACTGGAACGCATTAATAGTGTATCAACCGACGAGGGTATGAGTGACCATAAATCAGTTATTATCAACTTGAACGTAGAAATAAAAAATAATGTTAAGCCAAAAAGAAAAATTTATAATTATCACAAAGCAGATTTTGAAACTTTTGCCAGCCATTTAAACTCTTCACTACACGATTTCAAAACGCGCTTAAGTCTTGCCACCGTGGAAGAAACTTGGGCACAGTTTGTCCAAATTATGCAAAAAGGAATAACAGATTTTATCCCTGTAAAATACGTTAAAGCAAATCGCGACCCCAGGTGGTACAACAAAGGCGTTAAAAAAGCCCTTCGAAAGCAGAGAATGTTACACTCTAGGGTAAAGAAAGCATGTCTGAACTCATCACCCTTGGACAATAAAGAGCTTTTGGACATGTATAGATCCTCTAAAATTGAAACTAAAACACAATTACGTAGCGCTTTGCAAGACTTTAAGCGTAAAGTACTCTGCGAGTATTTGAACACTGACCCCAAAGCTTTCTGGTCATATGTTAGGGAAATAAATGGGGGTCAACAAACCGTGGCTTGCTTAAGGGACTGCAACAATATCATTCATACTGACAGTGAGGCTAAAGCCAACATTCTAAACGAATTCTTCCAGAGCGTCTTCACGAACGATGTAGCCACCACGTATCTCCAAGAAACAATATATACTGAACCCATGGCAAAAATAACAGCGGACGAGCAAGGAATTACCAAATTGCTCAAAGACATTAAACCAGACAAATCCCCGGGTCCCGAAAACATACCAGCTAGGGTGCTAAAACACTTAGCTCCTAACATCGCCCCGTATCTCGAATTTATAATTAACAAATCACTGACTGAGTGCAAAGTCCCTAAGAATTGGAAAACCGCGCAAATAACGCCTATTTTTAAAAGTGGTGACAGGGAGGACCCCAGCAATTACAGACCCATTTCTCTCACTTCTATATTTTGCAAAATTTTAGAGCACATAATTGTCAGTTCCATTAAGAGACATTTTGATAACATTAACTTTTTAAGTGACAATCCACACGGATTCAGAAAAACCCGCTCATGCGAGACCCAATTAGGATTGTTCACACATGACTTACTTTTATCGGGTGAAAGTGGTAGGCAAGTGGATGCGATCTTTTTAGACTTTCAAAAGGCATTTGATAAGGTTCCGCATGGTAAACTCATCCATAAACTAAAGGGCGCAGGTATACAAAAGGGGGCAATAAATTGGGTTGAAGACTTCCTTTCAGACCGGGGAACAGAGGGTAGTCCTTGACGGCGCTAGTTCTACCAGCGTACGAGTAACCTCGGGGGTTCCTCAGGGAAGTGTTATCGGACCGTTACTATTCTTGATTTTTGTTAACGATCTGAACCGCGAAGTGAAAAGTAAGATAAGGATGTTCGCGGATGACACAGTGATTTATCGGGAGATATCTGGGGATGAGGATCGTTTAACTCTAGCACGTGATTTAAATAGCATTAATGAATGGTGTTCAAAATGGGGATTGCCTTTAAATCTTAATAAATGTTCGGTGGTAAATTTATTTAAAAGATCCACGGGATTAGTTTACAAATTAGCTGGAGTTGACCTTGAAGTAGTTGATACGGTGAAATACCTAGATGTTACATTCACTCAAGACTTAACTTGGGGGACCCATATACGTACAGTCTGCGGGCAAGCATAAAGAAAATTAGGATTTATTAGACGCATTGTCGGTAGAAGTGACTCCAAGGTCAAGGAACGTTGTTATCACGCTCTTGTAAGGCCCCATTTAGAATATGCATGTAGCGTATGGGATCCGTGTGAAAAAGGCCTCACTCGGGAAATTGAGAAGGTCCAACGCCGGGCAGCTCGTTTCGTGGAAAACTTTTACGATAAAACGAAAAGCGTCACTGAAATGCTTATGGAGTTGGGATGGGAATCACTGGAAGAAAGACGACTCAATGCTAGGTTAAACTTGCTAAATAAATTCAGATCCGCATGTTTCAGCACCGAGGTCTCGAAAATTATTCGCACTCCAACATACATTGGTCGCTTGGATCATGGGTACAAAATTCGGGAAATATATGCCAGGACTAGCAGACTCAAGGACTCCTTCTTCCCTCGGACAACACGGGATAACATCTGTAGGGTCACACTCGGAGATAACAAAATACCACTTGCCACCCTCGGCGTCTAGGTAACAATTAGTTAAACTCAATTGCATGCACTTTCACTAACCTCCTGTGTGTTTTGTCAAAACCCTTCCCGCATGCCCGCATTGGAATGCCATTAAGTAATGTATTGCTGTTTACAGTATTGTTTTCTCTGCTTTTGGTACCCTAAATTTCCCCTTCCATCCCTTGTCCCTCTCTGTGGGTGTGCCCTCCTCCCACCTGCAGCGTTGGGCCAGATTCCTCACCTTGGGTGGGTGAGAGTTTTGTGTGGAACGTTCTTGTGGTGGTGGTGTTTCGCCTGGCTACTTGCTATAAACTAGCTTGCACGTTCGTGATTAATTTCTTGCTGCATCCTGGGGTAAAACTATTTGTTGTAGTTAAGCGTATGTACTTGAATGCTTGTAAAGTGAAGGGAGGTAGATGTGTGTTTGCATGCGCGTCGAATGATGGGATGTTACAATGAATGTGTGCACTGCTGTGGATTGGGGTTTGCATGTGTGTGTTGGTTTTGAATGCGGTATTTCTTTTTTCCTTTTTTGGGTGGTGACCTAACACCCCCCGCCACACGCCCTTGCGGCGGCTTGCGGGGTATTATGTAGATGTAGATGTAGATGAGTAGTTGCCGTCAATGGAGCGAGGGAGAAGTGAATGCTTGGATCCATCCAGTCTACATGTTTCTCTCATTCGGCGACGATATCTGTCTTAGCAATGTTTTTTTGGGGGGGGATGAGTTATTTGTTCTCTTTTGGATTGAAAACAATAAGATTTGTACTCTAGAAATAGGTTGACGCGAGCTCTGAGTCTTCACATATCTAAAGGTTATAATCCCAGATCTAGTAGTAAATGTGGGACGCTATTTAATATACTCGTTGTCAACGATCACAAATCATGTTCATATTTCCTTTTCGAAACGTTTGAAACTTTGAATTAATGAAGGCCTTGTCGGGGCAAAGTATGGCGACTCTGGAAGGTATTTTGGTTTGAATTCAGCGCTGGGACTGCGCTCGATGGACGTGAGGAGGGTGGAGGAGGAGAATGATTCTCTTATTTTGGCACCAAGGGCCCTGGGGAGGGGGCATTGGCATGGAATCGGGAGTGGGCGTTGGTGGAGGGCTGGGGCGACGGCACCCTTTCTCACCAACGGGACGGGGTGTCAGGGCGTGGGTGGGGGGGGTTGAATCTCGGTAAATCATCCCCCGAGGCCCGGCGCATTTCCCTCGGGGGGCGCGGGGGTGGCGCTTAGAACAGGTGCGATGGCGTGGGGAAGAGGAGGGATAAATGGAATTGCGAGGCTTAATTAACTTCCCTTATTCAGTTACGTGGTACGATGGATTTATAGATGGATAGTTCGAGAAAGTTGACGTTTCGAATGAGATGAGTCGAGTCTGAGTTTCTTGATCTGAGTATCTTGAGTTTCAGATTTAAATAAAGGAGAATATTTGGATGACACTGAGTTGTAGTTTTATATTGTCGCCTTAGATAATGCATCGGTCGTGAAGAAAAGGTTCAAATCTCACGAATGACGTAATAATGCGCTTGCTTGCTGCTGTTTTTCCAATAACAACCCATTGAATGTCAAGTCATGGAAGAGTGGAGGAAGCTGTAGAGGGCGCAACACGCTCTCGTATTATTATTTGCCTATTTACAGCGTATTTATTTCTCCTCTAAGGGCCACGTCTGATCACTTGTTTCTCTAAGGCGATGCGACCATTGGAAATGGAAGGAATAAGATTTTAAGATTATTATGAAGATGAGAAATTCAGCGTCGGAAGCGGACGACGAGGACTTGCGTGGCTCCACTGTTCCAAGTGGTTCCACTCCACCTGCCATCCGACGGACAGTGTAATCGTAATGCTCTCTGCTGGAGACCAAAATGCCTTGGGCCAAGTTTACCGACCAGCGAGGTTGAAATCCGCGACTTGGACGTACTAAAGGATGCAATAGCGCCTCTAAGGGGACACGTTGCTACGGAAGAATTTTTCCCTTTCTTTTCCGAAGGTTATCTTGCAATCAGAATTAACATTAATTCATACATGTCTACATCATCTACATAATACCCCGCAAGCCGCCGCAAGGGCGTGTGGCGGGGGGGGGGGGTTAGGTCACCACCCAAAAAAGGAAAAAAGAAAAACCGCATTCAAAACTAACACACACTTGCAAACCCAAATCCACAGTTGTTCATACATTCATAGAAACATCCTATCATTTTACATGCATGCAAACACACATCCACCTCCCCTCACTCCACAAGCATGCAAGTACACATGCTTAATTACAACAAACGATTGTATCTTAGGACGCAGCAAGAAATCTATCCAATAACGTGTAAGGCAGATTCAAGTAAGTAGCAAGGTGAGGAATTTGGCCCAACGCTGCAGGTAGGAGGAGGGCTCCCCCACGGAGAGGGACAAGGGATGTAAGGGGAAATTTAGGGTACCAAGAGCAGAGCAAACAATACTGTAAACAGCACTACATTACTTAATGGCACTCCAATGCGGGAAGAGTTTTGACACAACACACACGAGGTTAGTGAAAGGGCATGCAATTGAGTTTAACTAATTGTTACCTAGACGCCGAGGGTGGCAAGTGGCATTTTTGTTATCTCCGAGTGTGACCCTACAGTTGTTATCCCGTATTGTCCGTGGGAAGGTGTCCTTGAGTCTGCTAGTTCTGGCATCTGTTTCCCGAATTTTGTATACATGATCCAAACGACCAATGTGTTGGAGTGCGAATAATTTTCGAGACCTCGGTGCTGAAACATGCGGATCTGAATTCATTTAGTAAGTTCAACCTAGCATTGAGTTGTCTTTCTTCCAATGATTCTCATCCCAACTCCGTAAGCATTTCAGTGACGCTTTTCGTTTTATCGTAACAGTTTTTCACGAAGCGAGCTGCCCGGCGTTGCACCTTCTCAATTTCCCGAATGAGGCCTTTTTCACATGGATCCCATACGCTACATGCATATTCTAAATGGGGCCTTACAAGAGCGTGATAACAACGTTCCTTGACCTTGGAGTCACTTCTGCCGACAATGCGTCTAATAAATCCTAATTTTTTACATGCTTGCCCGCAGACTGTACGTACTATATGTATATATATATATAATATTTTTATATATGTGTGTGCATATATATATATATATATATATATATATATATATATATATATATATATATAGGGTATATATAGGGCATAGGGAGGTAGGACGGTCCGAGAAGGACGGTCGGCCGGATTCAGTCTCCTCCAGGTCACATTTCGTGACACATCCTTTATTAATTGCATGTACAAATTTATTACAGAATCATTGGTAAACACTACGCCGCGTCCGCGGCTGAAACTGTGTACAACAGCCATATTATCAACAAAGACATATATATATATATATATATGTGAATATGTATATATGTATATATTTTTTCTTAGAGGTTCCCCCCATCTTTCCTCACCTAACCCCCAACCCCCTCAACCCTTACCCTTCCCTCATGGTGCTACACCCCCTGCCACACACCTTTTTGGTGGCTCGCTGGGTATTTATGTAGATGTAGATGTACCTTTAAACAGTAGTCTGATGAGCGGCGAGGCCTACTAAAAGCAAGATGTCGCAAGCGCCATTACTTGGATTTTCTAAGGACTTATCGAAGGAACCACGTATTACACATTGAAAACTTAGCTATTTGAATTGTCATCTAATGAATGAATTTCAACTTGTGTAATGCATATATTATTAGTACTTGTGTAGTAATACATTGTATTCGGGAATAAAAACTTTTCGCTACGCTGCACCAGCTTCTTTAATCCCTCGGCACATTCGGAAGTTCGCCGCCAGGGTATTGACCCAGTTGACAATGGCGGTCTTTAGTTCCCCGTCGTATTCAAACAGTTGCCCCTAAGCCTATGTTTCAAGTGCAGAATAGAAAATAAACGCTGTAGGTCCAAAAAGGTCTTTCCCACTCATCAGTCTTGGTTTGCTCTTTGTGTTGGTGTTTAAATATTTTCGGAAGCCATCTTGCACACAGAGCAACATTTGAACTTTTCCGTTACAATCGTGTAAATAATTGTGCATCCAAGGAGAGAAAATTCATCGCCCAAGAGATCACTAATCGTGAGATTAGTGATCTCTTGGGCGATGAATTTTCCCATGCGCCCAAATGCGCCCAAGAGATCACAGTTCTTGGTTAATTTGTTGAACGGCAATTTCATTTGCCTGGACACTGAGGGGCCTGCCACGACACTCTTCTTTCGTGCGGCCATTTGTGAAGTCTGGACACCGCTGTCTAACCTTTCCTTCACTCATTGCTGTAGGGCCAGAAACTGGACACCTTCTCGTTGAAATTGAGGAGCTGACGAATGATCCTTTTACTCTTTTACTTTCCGGGAACTTTTTGATCAAGGTAGTATATGGGTCCCCCAAGTTAAGTCTTCAGTGAATGTAACACCTAAGTGTTACATTCACTAAAAATGTATGAGCGTTGCTTGATTAACAATGCGTTTGGTTAATTTTTCCCATACTTTTATCATGTAACATTTTTAGCGTATTATGTAATCACAATTCAATGCAAGATGAATTTATTGGACTTCGATTTTGCGTCATTGGTAGCCGATGCAAGTTGGCATATGCTCAAGGCAACGAGTGAGCTGTGGTGCGGCGGGCGCCGCGAATTCGCGGCTATCTCGCGAACATCAATCTGAAGTTTGCTTCTCCTATCCCTACAGTCCAGATCTAGCATCGCTCGACCAGCTAATCGATAGGTACACATTAAATTAAACATAATAACCTTTCAACTTTGAGTGCAACAAATATTTTTCAATCAATAAAATTAAAAATGACTCAGAAATTTATTTTGTCTCATAAAAGATATTTATTTTGTCTCGTATTTAAAAATTTTCTTACTCTTCCAACATAATTTTGTTAACTTAATAAAATAAACGTTATTAAACTAAGTTTACTAAGCTAACAACATTATGTAAAATGAATGTTTTTTAGGTTACTTTACGAGTTAGAAACATTTTATGAACACACTTTATTGAACAACTCTCGTAAGCGATCAAAAGAATGCAAGAGTTCATTTTTCTTTTGATATTTTTAGTACTTAAAATGAAAATTGAAGTTTTCTCGCCTCACACTCATGAAAAGTCTCCAAGAAAAAGGTATTATTTTAATGGATTGATACTGGAACCTATGTTAATGGAAACTGAAAGGAGAGAATTCATGGAATGCGGATTTTACCTGAATAAATGGCAATTAATGAGAACTCTAGGAATTCGTTTGTTCAGGAATTAGAAAGCTCGGGGTGGAGCAGAAATTTTCAATCTTGAGAGCCTAATACGTGTCCATGGCTAAGTGGGATGAAAACACAAATTTAAATAATATTTTTTGAAGTAATCTAACGGTTACGCTTTGGATGAGCATAACAACCAAATAAATATTTTGTTTTTCCTAACATAACACAACCCAAAAACTACACTACAACCAAAATCCCTCTTCATCTCTGTACAATTCCTTCCTCCCTCCATTGCGTACAATATACCTATCCCACAAAAATCCCCCTTTTTTGCCTAACATTCTCCCCTTCTCCATCACAGTCTTGTTCGCAGGCGTGCTCGCACCGAATCCTCGTCGGCCTGCCTGAGGTCGAGGTGGCCACCCCACGTCACTTGGTCCACCCGCATGCCCCAAGGCTCTTCCCGTTTCCCGTACCGGGCGTGCTCTTCGCTCGAGGCGACAGGAATTCTTGGTGCATTGCCGTGCGATTGGAGTTAGTTCGGTGCTCTCGCTCCCTGCCCTCTTTCGTTCGTCTGTCCCGAGTCCGTTCGCCGAGGCGGATGCGCAGCCTTTCTGTGTTCCTTTCTCTATGTTATAATAAAAAGATCATTTTCCATATTCGAGCTGCGTAAAACATGAAAATTGGGTACGCCTAATTATTTATTTCCTATGCTGTTGCAGTTCACCGAAATAATGTTATGAACGAGCCGAAGGTGGATGCAGGCAATAGATACGAATAGTTATATTAATAATTGCACATCTTTTTTTGGATTACATCACATTCATATATTTAATTAACTGTTGGCACTTTGAATAATCTCGGAGTCTGTGGGGAAGATAAATACAAAACACACGACAAATTCTTCATCGATTGATTTATAAGAAATATTTATGAAGAGCTGTCGGTAACAAATGTCTTGAAAGCGGCAACCCTGCCAACACTCGTGGTGAACGAGTTAACGCAGAAAAAATGAAGAATTTGCAGGTCGAACGGAACAGCAATATAATAGTGATTATCGTAATATTAAAAGTAACAGAGATGAGGGTCGAGCATATATTCCGAATTCTATGTGCTGACATAGCTTTGGGAACCGCCTAAGCTGGATGAGCGAGGATGTTGAGAGCGGCGAAGTCTCGGCATTTGCAGACGAGACGTAAGGCAAGAAGGGGCGGAGGAGTTTCCATTGTCGCGAAAGAGAACTCAACAGGCAGGCATTTGCACAAATTTGAGGAGAGTGCTTGGTGTACAATAGAGAGAAATAACCAAGAAACTTACAACACGTGTGCACACTTGACGTGCCACTCGATTGTACTTCAGATACGCCTTGGATAACCAGGCATCGCATTTCGACCGCAAGGGGTGTCACTGGGACAACTACGTACGTACTGCATTGAGAGCGCAGGGAAAAAACGGGGAGTTCATGCGAGGCAACACTTTATATGCTTACCACCCAATCCGTGCACCAAATAACGAGAACACCAACGAATCCCTCGGACCAGAGGGCATTTCCGTACGAGTACTGGAAGAGCTCACGCCTGAGTTCTCTTTAAAAAGGTACTTTAGAAATCGAATTTAGAAGGTATAGTTTCTCTTGACTGGAACTTTTTTACCAATTTTCTTGATGTAGCATTGAAGGTTCATGCAAATGAATACATCCATTGAAATTTAAATAGCATTCTATGCCCACATGATGTCTCGCTTGATGTCGGTCGAACTTCTTCCATCCCATGTTATGCTGCTGCCCAGATAGATGAAGGATTCCACTTGCTCCAAATTCGCCTCTCGAATTGTGATATCTGCATTCAGCTTCTCTCTTCCGCATACAAGAATTTTAGTTTTCTTCTTGTTGATGTCCATATTATATTCCTTCAGTACTTGGTCCATAGCTCTTAGAGTTAGGCCAATAGTATTCAGGCTTACTTGCAGGTTCCCTCGCATTTCCACCACCACAGCGATGTCATCTGCAAACCGGAGCATGTTAATTTCTTCTCAATTTACCTTGACGCCTTTGATATCCAATTCTTATGTTCCTTTTATTGCCTCTCCCAGGTATACGTTGAATATTGCTGACTAGAGGCTTCATCCTTGTTCATATTTAATTTGTTTTACATATTACATTTCGTATTACATATCCTTTGTTTAATTTGGCTTATATTTGTTTCCCATTTTTCGTTTGAATTTTTGTCACGTGAATCTTGTAGAGGTTATGGTTAATTCTTTGTCGTTGTATTCCAATCCAAGCTCTTCTAGTATCTTGACCATCTTGTTCCATTCGACGTTGTCGAAGGCCTTCTCCAAGTCCACGAATGCCACATATCAAGGCTTATTTACTTGTCTAATTTTTTCGGCCAGAACTCTCGAGCTGAGATTTCCCTATCTTGCTCCTCCTTTTTCCTAAATCCGAATTGTTTTCTGAGTATCGATTTCTTCTATTCTTCGCCTAATTTTCCGAGAAAGGATTTTTGATGCTTGACTTACCAGGCTCAATGTTCTGTGTTCTTCGTATTTATCTGTTTTCGGTACCTTCGCCTATACAATCATTATGCTTTTCTCGGAGTCTTCTGGTATCTTTCCGCTGGCGTTTCTATCTTTGATTATTCCAGTACCTTCAGCGGCTGGGTGATCAAGGACCTGCCCCTGGTTTCCTCTTTCCAGGATGGTGCCTTGTCCCTCCGTAGATCTGATGACTGGAGGGTTGTCTGTCAGGGGAAGGGGACTTAAGGGTACGCTGCGGCGTGGATTGGCAAATGCCAATCTTTATTTGTTATTATTTATTTGTTTAATTTTATTATTAATTTGCAGTTTCCTATGGTGTTTGTCCCCTGGCACAGTTAGTTTGCCTTTTCTCCTTCTATATTTCGAGCTCACTGCAACATTTCAAATCCCTCAGAAACAAGACCAAACAGTTCATCAGAAACGCTAAAATTAGATTTCTTCATTCTTCTAATGGCTTCAAACAATCTTCCGCCGAACTGTGGAGCAATCTCAGAGCCTTTGGTGTTGGGAAAATCAAAGCCATGGAAATCCCGTCTTCCGTATGCCTTAACACACTCAACAAACAATTCATAACTCCTCCACTTCAAGATGACACTAAACACAATGACACTAAACAAGCATACATCAAAAAACTCCTTCAACAAAGTCCGAGCTATTCAACTAATCCTTTTTGCTTTTCTACTGTCACCCAGACACAGGTACTCCATGCACTTTGGAATATTAAATCTAAAGCACAAGGTTCAGATGAAATTCCGATATTTTTAATAAAGAAATTAATTCACATACTTTTGCCATTTATTACACACATATTCAACTGGTCCCTTATGCAAAATAAATTTCCTTCTCAATGGAAAAGGGCTCTTGTTCGCCCCATTCCGAAGAAAAATCTTTCCTCTGATCTGTCCGAATACAGACCTATTAGTCTCTTGCCTACACTATCCAAAGCTCTTGAGAAATTGGTACACGAGCAGATCTCACAGTTTCTTAGAGATGCCAATTCCTTTAATCCTCTGCAATCCGGTTTTCGTAAATCTCATAGCACCACCACAGCACTAATTAAAGTCACTGACGATATTAGATACGCCATGGACAAAAGACTGGTAATTATTATGGGTCTTCTCGACTTCAGTAAAGCCTTCGATTCTGTTGAAAAAGACATACTTATTACAAAACTTCGCACACTGAATTTCTCCCCTACTGCCCTGTCTTGGTTCAAATCCTATCTCAACGACCGTTTTCAAAAGGTTAGCACCACCTCATCTTCCTCAGAATGGATTGAAGTAACACGTGGTGTTCCTCAGGGATCCATACTTGGACCTCTACTTTTCTCCCTCTATATTAATGATATATCCACTCAACTTAAATACTGCAAATATCACTTGTACGCTGACGACTTACAAATATATCTTCATTCTTCCACTTATGATCTTCCTACCGTAATAGAACATATAAACTCTGACCTGGACTCTCTCTCAAACTGGAGTACACTTAATTTTCTTAAAATTAATCCAAAGAAGAGCCAAGCGATCATTGTTGGGCATTCACGACTCCTCTCAACTCTTAGTTACACCGAGATTCCACCACTTCAACTACCTGACTCCATCATTCCTTACCAGAAAACAGTAAAGAATCTTGGAATAGTTCTCCACGAAACATTAACTTGGACTGAGCATGTTATTAAAACTTGTAAAACCATTTATTGTTGTCTTCACTCCCTCAAAAATATCAAAAGCCTACTATCATTTTCCCTACGCAAACAATTAATCCAGACTCTCATATTTCCTCATTTTGACTATTGCGACTCAGTATATCAAGATTTATCAGTTGAGCTATCCCTTAAACTCCAGCGTGCACAAAATGCTTGTGTGAGATTCATCTTTAACCTTCAGAAAAGCGACCACGTCTCTGAGTATTACCGCGAACTTAAATGGTTACAACTCAAGCCTAGACGGAATATGCACATCCTTTTGCTTCTCTACCAAATCAGAAACTATGAAATCCCTCAATACTTATCGTGTAACTTCACTCCGATTAACAGTGTGCATGATGCCAATACACGGAGAAAACATCTCTATTTAATACCTAAACACAGGACAGAAATCTATAGTAACTCTTTCCACATTACAGCCTGTAGACTTTGGAACTCCTTACCTACTGACATTAAGAATTGCCGCTCACTTAAAATATTCAAGAAAAAACTCACTAAAGAGCTCCTGCTCAAACAAAACAACTCCTAGCAAATTTCCTCCTTACCGTAATTCATCTCATTCTTCTACACAGGAACCTGACCACCTTTATTTCTTACGTTCTTCCTTTCTTTTGAACTCTTAACGACTCAAAAGTAATTTCTTATTTCATCAAGTATTTCAAAAGTAATCTTTATTTTATTATTATTTTTATCATTATTTTTTAATTTATTTATTTTTCTTTTATTATTATTATATTAATTATTTATTTTATGTTATTTATGTTTCCCTCATGTATCTTGTTTTTCTTTAATGTTAATATATTTTGTTCAAATTTATTTCTGATGTATCAACTATCGCTTTGTTTACACTTGTATATGCTATTAATATCTCTTGTAATTGTGTTTACCATCTCTATTTTATTATTTGTATTCTTGTACATGTTTGCTATGTTCTTTATAACATTATCTGACGATGGGTTAAATGGAAGAGGGGACCTGAAGGTCTCAATTTCGCCCAGAATAAAGACGTTTATCTATCTATCTATCTATCTATTTCCTTGGCGCCACTACAATATTCTCGTTCTACATTAATGAAATTTCTTCATCTCTTCAATACTCCAAATATCACCTGCTAGGCAGACGACCTCCAGATATAACTAAGTACCACAATCAATCAATCAATCTACTCTCACTATCCAACAAGTTAATGCTGACACCAATAACACAGCAAGATGGATTACGCAACACTTCGCTCGCCTTTATTCAAATAAAACGCAAGCTATTGTGATTGAATGTCCTAAACTGCTAAAACCTATCGCTGCATTTCAATCTCTCAACTTGTATCTTTAAGGCACACTAATTCCTTTCAAGAATGTTGTTACAAATCTAGGTCTTCTTATAGATGGAAACTTTTCATGGTCTTCACTAGTTTTTAAAACTTCCAGAACTGTCAATCAATCCTTCCACTCCCATAGGAGAGATGTTATGCCCATCACATTGAAAAAGCAGATAGTTCCTTTTCTCATTATTTCTCATTTTGATTACGGTTACCTAGTGTACCAAGACCTCTCAAAAGAACTCTCGGCAAAACTACAGAGGGCATTCAACTCCTACGTACCCTTCATTTACAATTTGGAAATTGTGGATCACATTACAGAATATTTTAACAAAATAAACTGGCCATTGCTGGAATCTCGCAGGAAATTTCACGTGGATTTATCAAATACTAAACTATAAAACCCCTCAGTATTTACCAATGACCTCAATAGCCTTGATAGAATACATAAACTAAATACCAGAGGTAATCATAAAGTCGTTATCCCTCATCACAGAACAACTACATACAACCATTCATTAGCAGTCACAGTATGTCGTAATTGGAATAAGCTCTCATCCGCTATAACTTATGCACCATCTCTTCCATCATTCAAGCGAGCAGTTCATAGATCACTAATGCCACAGCCAACCAATCAGTGAAAATCCAGCTGTAAACAGACTTCGAGATTCTTCTTTTTTCTTTCGCTGGAACATCATACTTTGTACTGGCGATCGTAAATACACCAGGAATAGTGTTTAACAAGTATTGTTTGCATGTATTGGTATGTGTCTGTATTGTATGTTGTATATATTGTGTTATAGTTATGAATGTATCTAGGCAACTAATGTACTGCGTTGCAGTATGCTAGTCCTAAGATATTTTATGAATTAAATTTATTGCTATTTATGTATAATTTGTGAAATTTATCTTTAAGTTCAACCGTGTAACGGTGTGGTGAGAGATTAGTGGTAGAAGAGATTCCATAGTCTCAATTCCGCCCCAAAAGAAAGACGACTGTCTATCTACCTGTCTAACTTCATCTCTCAATTTCTGACATCATCCCCCAGTAACAGTGAGGATAGGGATTGTGTGGTGGCTAGAGTACCGGCTTCCCACCCAGAGGACCCGGGTTCGAATCCTAGAGACGGAAGTGGTATCCCATACCCTACTTGAGTTGCCTTGTGGAGAGCACTTTGAGGAGAGTCCGTCGGATGGGACGTTAAATTGAGGAATTTTGGCGTCTTTCTTAAGAGTAGGCTAATGCCGACGCCGGGTTTCTCTCTTCCCTTCTCTCTCTCCCATCCATCTCAGATTGCGCCAATGACCTTAGCTGTCGGTCGCCTCACCCTAAAACTACTACGACTACCAAATCTCTGACCGCGATTTTTGCAATTCTTTTTAAAACCTGGTGCGAAGAAACTCACTTTATCAAAAAGTTGGCGTACAAACACTTGGAAAAATATATTGGACTTATTCCTTAAAAATACTCCAGAGCGTATAAAAACGTAGGTATTGACGAAGGCTTGAGCGACCATAACGCCGTGAATATCAACTTTGACGTAGTAATTCAAAAGAGTATTAAACTAAAATGTAAAATTTATGTCTCCTATAAAGCTAACTTAAAAAATTTGGCATACGTAATATTAAATGTCAAAGACGCTTGTGCACAATTTGTCAGTATATGCGAGGAGACATCACGGGATATTCTTTCATAATACCCTAAGAAAAGCCTCGACCACAAGTGGTACAATAAGATGATATTATGAAAGTGCTTCGTATGCAGAGTATGCTACAGTCTATAATAAGAGGACCCGGTGAGAACATATGATCGATATATTATAGACGGTTGTTGGAAAAGTACAAGTTTTCCAAATTTGAATCCCAAAGAAGATTACGCATCGTATTACGTGAATTTCTGTGTAAGGTACTGGGCGAGTACTTGGAGAATGACTCTAAGGCGTTCTGGTCATGCGTCACGAAGGTACAAGGGGGTGAGCAACCCGTGGCATACTCATCTACATCTACATAATACCCTGCTAGCCGCCGCAAGGGCGTGTGGCGGGGGGGGGGGTTTGGTCACCATCCAAAAAAGTAAAAAAGAAATACCGCATTCAAAACCAACACACACATGCAAACCCCAATCCACAGCAGTGCACACATTCATCGTAACATCCCATCATTCGACGCGCATGCAAACACACATCTACCTCCCTTCACTCCACAAGCATGCAAGTACTCAAGGGATTCTAACGATGTTAGTCACAGCGGTGGCAAAGGACAATCTAAAACGCTCAAGTACTTCCACAAAGTGTTTTCACGAACGATGTTGTCACAGAGTATTTCTCAGCGAGTCTGCATTCCGATTTAATCGCTAATGTAACGACGGACAATGGGATGTTGGGATAGGAATTTGCTAAATTACTGAAATAGATTATTATTATTAGGTAATCTACCGGTTAAGGTAGGTTTTCGGATGGACAAAACTATCAAATAAACAATTTGTAACTCCAAACAAAACCCAATCAGGGAACCTAATCTACATCAGGTCTCTCTTCATGTAATGTGTACTACATCCATAGGATGAAGAGCGGAAGGAAATTGCGGAAAGTGGATAACTTCCATAGGATTTCTCTCAACAAACCCCTCTCCTCACGCACCATCCCTAGTACTTCATCATTTGTTTTCCTTCCGGTCCATTTCCCCTTCTCCATTCTTCTCCGCACCCACATTTCAAAAGCTTCCAATCTACGTCTATCTTCCTGCCTCAATGACCTCGTTTCCGCGCCGTACATAGCTACGCTCCATATCAGAGTTTTTACAAGTCTTGTCTTAACATCACTACCCAACGTCCCCGTCATCCACGCCCTCCTCCTTGAGAAAGCCTCCTTGCCTAGCGCAATTCTTCTCCTTACGTCCCTACCACTTTGACCGTGTTGGTCCAGAACACTTCCGAGATACGTAAACTGTTTTACCTGCTCTATTTTTTCCCCTTCTATTTTAATGTTTAGCTTCGCCTTTTTCTTTCAAGAAAATCGCATAACCTTTGTTTTATTAATATTGATGTTCATCCCATATCTATTGCACTGAATTTCCGATTCACTCAGCAATGCTTGCGACCCCTTGGCCGGCTGACGAACCAAAACCTGGTCATCAGCAATCCTAACTGATTTTACGAACTCTCCTCCAACTTTCACTCCCACCTCCAGCTCTTCCCATGCCTCTTTAATGATTTCCTCCACATATACGTTGAACAGAACCGGTGATAATGGCCAACCCTACCTTACATCTCTTCCTAAGACTGCCCATCTGGAGTCTCCGTTCCCCACTCGCACCTGAGCAGTCTGAGAAACGTACAGGTCGCGGATCAGTCTCCTGTCCCTCCAATCCATTCCTATTCTCTGCAATACACGCATTAATTTTTCCCAATTCACTCTATCAAACGATTTTTCTAAATCTACGAAACAGGCAAATACGTCGTGATTGTATTCTATATTCCTCTCGATTAGTGATCTCATTACAGAAATCGCATCGCGCGTACCTCTCCCCATCCTTAACCCGAACTGATCTTCCCCTAATTAATCGTTTACCTTACTCTCCATCCTTTTGTTGATGATCCTGAGAATAACTTTAGCTGCGTGGGATATCAAACTTATTGTTCTGTAATCCTCACATGATGTAGTCTTTATCTTTTTTCGGAATAGGAACTAACACTGATTTCACAAAATTTTCCGGCCAGATTCCTTCCTCAGAGATACTACGAATCAGTCCATATAGAGTTTCATTCCCACATTTTCCTAAACATTTCAACAGTTCCACAAGAATGTTGTCTACCCCCACGGCCTTATTTGCTTTCATCTCCTTTAATGGCCTTTCTATTTCATCGTCGAGTATGCCTGGGCCTAAGCTATCTTCTTCTACGTCATGTTCCTTTTCTATGTCTAACCTTGTCGGCCTAAGTTTTCTACCATATAGTGTTTCTATATATTCCTTCCATCTCTCTTGGATTTTTTCTGGTTCAACTATTATCTTAACCCACTTATCTTTAACTTTTAGCACAGATCTTGCCTTCTTACTTCCCGATAATAACTGAACCTTGCTCTATAGCGCACCAGTTTTACTCTTCCTCTGTAAAATTTCCATGTCCTCGCATTGCTTTTTCCACCATTCTTCTTTTGCTTTATTTGTGGCCCTTCTCAATTTATTGTTTAACTCTCTGTTCTTCATTTTGCTTGACTCTGTGTTTACATTTTTCCATTTTCCTCTTTTATCCATTTTTGCAATCATCTCATCCTTCACCCATGGTTTCCTTATCATTTTCCCGTTAACGGTTCCTATAGTGCCTTTTGTGGCTTTCGAAATCACTGTCTTGATACATTCCCATTTTTCTTCGATAGTACCTAGCTCTTTACCGTCATTCATTATGACGGTAAAGAGCTTTTTTTGGGGTTATAATCTATTTCAAATAATGGAATAGATTTTAACCACAAAAATTCCATGTCTCGAAAATATACCGACTAGGTCGTTAAATCAATTAGATCTCGATTTCGCGCCGAATCTTGCAGTAATGTTTAATAAATGCCTCGCGGAATGCGAAGTCACTCTTGGCAAAATCGTACATGTAACACCTATTTTAAAAAACAGTGACTGGTAAGATGCCAGTAATTACAAACTCATTACTTCAATTAGTTAAAACTTTTAGAGCACACTAATGTCAGTTCAAAAATGGGTAATCTCGAGAGCATACATTTCATAACTAACGACCAGCACGGATTCGGAAAAGGCCACTGGTGCGAGAGACAATTGGGCTCATTCACGCATGACTCTCTTTTATCTGAAGACAGTGTTCATTTTGCCTGACTCTGTGTTTACATTCTTCCATCTTCTTCTCTCATCCATCTTTGCAATCATCTCATCCGTTACCTATGGTTTCCTTATCCTTTTCCCGTTAACGGTTCCGATTGTGTCTTTTGCTGCTTCCGATATCCATTGCTTGATACATTCCCATTCTTCTTCAATAGTACTCAGCTCTTTACCGTCATCCATTATCTTCTCTACAGCCTGCTGATACTCCTTCCTTGCTAATCCATTTAATTCTTCTACATTCCATTTCCTAACCCGCCGCCCCTGCCTTATCTTTTTGAAACGGAGGCTACATTTCATTACAACTAAATTGTGGTCAGAGTCCGCATCCGCTCCTGGGAAACTGTGCGAATTTATCACACTGTTCCTAAACCTGTGCCTAACCATAATATAATCTAACTGATACCTTTCTGAGTCGCCTGGCATTTTCCATGTGTGCCTACTCCTTTTGTGGTGTCTAAACCATGTGTTGGTGATGACTAACCTCTGTCTCCTGCAGAATTCAATTGCTTTCTCCCCGCGTTCATTCCTCGTGCCTAAACCGTAGCCCCCCACCTCATCCCCATCTCTTCCTTCGCCTACCGTCGCATTCCAATGCGACGGTAGGCGATCCAATCCCTATCTCCCCAATTCCAATCACTATCAAATTTTTCCCTGCAGGAACACACGCGATTATATCCTCTAACTCATCGTACATCCTATCGACTTCTTCCTCCTTGTGGTTGCTCAGTGGCATGCATACCTGAACAATGACCAAGTTCGTCGGCTCTGCTTTAATCTCTACGAGTAAAATTCTATCAGTTGCTTGCTCTATGTTGACTACGCTTCTTCCTACCTCTTTATTTTATATTACAGCCACCCCTCGTTGGCTCTCGTCCCCGCCGCTGTATATTATTCTATAATGATCACTCCAGTAATCCACGCTATCCTTCTATCTCACCTCGTATAGACCTACAACATCTATATTACCTCTTTCCATCTCTCGCTTAATATTCTCTAATTTACCTGTCCTTAACATTGTCCTGAGTTTCCATGTTCCTATTCTAACTACTTTCGTCTTCTTCTGTGTATTCTGTCCTGCTGCTGTTATTTCTCCCCCGCAAGGGTTAACCCCCTCATCCCTTACCCTTCCCTCATGGTGCTACACCCCTGCCACACACCTTTTTTGGTGGCTCGCAGGGTATTTATGTAGATGTAGAAGGGTTTCGTGGGATGACGACCGCGGAAACCTTGCCTCCGCCGCTGCCGGACACGACACACTGTCCCTTGAGCCGAGTCCCGAAGTTGCCAGGACTCAATTTCTCTATGTTGCCCATCATTATTTTCTTGGGAATAATAATTATGGTGGTTTCCCGTTGCCTTCCTCAATAGTGTTTTTAACATGAAATCATCACTTAATGGCCGCCGAACTGGGGTCAGACGCCATTGCAGCCGCCTCACTGAGGAACAGACGCTGCGTGGACTACCTTTCGTCTGGCTCCTAACCTTCGACCTATCTGGCATGGGTGACCCTACTAGGAGCAATTATTATTACTCCCGCCAGCACAGCTCTAGGGGTCATCGGAACGCACAAGCCCTTCCACCACAACAAGGTTGTAGGCCATGGGAGGTATATATATATATATATATATATATATATATATATATATATATATATATATAGATGATGCGGAAGTACTCACGAGAGCTATATAACTTTTGGACGGCACAATAGAACACAGAATGAAGCACATAACACGCTCAGCAATACAGAGGTTTATACCTAGTAAATATAAAGGGTTCGTCTGGAAAATAACTGTGCTGAGCTCAGGAAAAAAATTTTATTACATTTTTACATATCTTAAGCTAATATTCTTCAAAATAGGACCCTTGTGAGTCGATACACTTGTTCCAGCGGCGTTCCCATTCCTGGAACGCTCCCGCGAAGGCATCATCGGGAACCTCTCGAAGACACGGTTGACGGCGTCCAAAGTCCCGTATCGCGTTCCTTTCCAACTCCTCTTTATCTTCGGGAACAGAAAGAAGTCCGGTGGTGCCAAGTCCGGGCTGTAGGGCGGGTGCGGCAACTGTGTTGGTTATTAATTAATAACCAACACGTCTTCCGTAAGGGTAGATCCTGCGAAACTCAACTCGCACTTTTTGTACATGATATATTGAACTCCGGTGAAAGTAATATTCCAGTTGATGCAATGTTCCTAGATTTTAAGAAAGCTTTCGATAAAGTCCCTCATTGCATATTACTCGCGAAATTGGAAACTTAAGGAATACACGAGAGTATTATTAACCGGATTAAACAATTCTCAAGTGATCGTGTCCAAACAGTCGTCCTGGACGGTGTATCATCCGATACCGTCAAGGTCACGTCGGGTGTACCACAAGGAAGTGTCATAGGTCCCCTCCTTTACCTTATTTACATAAATGACCTCAGTACCGTAGTTAATAGCAAGCTCCCTCTTTTCGCCGATGATGCAGTAATTTATGGGGACATCCGAAATCACGAAGACAGAGTCGTGTTAGCCAACGACCTAGATTCAATTCAAAATTGGTGCGATACATGGCAATTGGAATTAAATTTTTAAAAATGCGTAGTAATACATTTTTGGGAAAAGAATAATTCCCTCCCTTATAGTTACAAAACGAAACAAACCAAAATCGCGAGGGTAGATTCCTTTAAATACTTGGCTGTAACAATTACTCACGATCTGTCCTGGGGGAAACACATAGGAGAAATATGCGGTCGTGCTAATAAAAAATTGGGATTTGTGAAAAGAGTGCTAGGTAAATGCGACGAAAAGGTGAAAGAACGATGTTTCCTTGCCTTGGTTAGGCCCCACCTAGAGTATGCTGCCAGTATATGGGATCCTCATAATACAAATTTGATTTCGGAATTAGATTGAGTTCAGCGGAGGGGGGCTAGATTTGCCAAACATTGTTATGACCAACTCAGCAGCAAATCCACTTTGCTAGACAATTTATGTTGGGATTCTCTTACACAGCGGCATTTACAATATAGATTAAACTTATTAAATACATTTAAAGATGGGCCCTCTTCCGATGACATCAAGGATATAATACGAACCCCAACGTACTACGGTCGAAGGGATCACGAATATAAGACTAGAGAGATAGACTGCAAGACTGTCATTTTTTCCAAGAACGATAAGGGACCAGAATGCTTGTAGCCGAAATTCCCCAGGACTTAGTTCATTACAATAAGTATTAACGTACAGGTTAGGGACTGCGCGAGGATATGTGTGTATGTATGTATGTATACCACCTTGATCAAAAAGTTCCCGGAATAACCACCGTGTAGCGCTCCCATCGTTCCGATTTGAGTTCTGTTTTTTTTTGTTAAATTGGTACATCTGTTGTTGATATTCCCTTTAAATCTTAGTGTCATAACTTGACATTTGCAAAAGTTACGTAGCCAAGAGTACATCTATCTCTGTGTGTGTTGGCGATTTTTTACAATTGCAGAAATGGATTTAAATTTGCAACAACGAACATGTATTAAATTTTGCGTAAAAAACGGATTTAGTGGCGCACGGACGTTGGAAATGTTGGAAAAGTGTTTCGGCAACGATTCTCTAAAAAAAATGGTCGTTTACCAGTGGCACGAGCGGTTCAGAAGTGGTCGTGAGTCAATCGAAGATGATGAACGCAGTGGCAGACCATCGACATCGAAAGTCGGTGAAAAAATTGATAAAGTAATAGAAATGTTGGTCAATAACCGCAAATTAACCATCAGAGAAATTGACTTGAACTGAGGACTTGAACATTGCCTATGGATCCGCCCAAGACATTGTGGCTAATGATTTGGGTTTCCGTCGTGTAGCAGCAAAGTTGGTGCCAAAAGACCTCAATTTCATGCAAAAAAGAGACCGTGTTGACGTCGCAAAAGACATGATTTGTGAGGCTGAATCCGATCCCACATTCATCAAAAGGATCATTACTGGAGACGAGACGTGGGTTTATGAGTACGACACGCAATCCAGACATCAGGCAAGTGAATGGCGTTCACCAAATGAGCCGAGACCAAAAAACCACGTCGTTTTCAGTCAAAAAAGAAGGCAATGCTGACGGTTTTCATGGATTACAACGGTTTAGTGCATCATGAATTTTTGCCAGAAGGCCAGACAGTAAACAAAGAGTATTATTTGGGCGTTATGAGACGTTTGCGTGAAGCGATTCGCCGAAAGAGACCAGAAATCGTCGCACAGTGCGTCGAGACCGTCGCACAGTGCTATCATTATTCGTAATTTTTTGACAAAAAATGCAACAAATACCATCCAACAGCCACCGAATTCACCTGATTTGGCTCCCTGTGACTTCTTTCTGTTCAATCGAGTTAAAAAACCATTACGGGGAACGCGTTTTAGCAGCCGAGAGGAAGTAATGGAAAAATCGCAGGAAGCACTGATGGACATACCGAAAACCGATTATAAAAAATGTTTGGAGGATTGGATCAAGCGCTGGCATAAGCGTGTTGCAGTCGATGGGGATTACTTTGAAGGGGACAATATAGATTTAGATGAATAAACTTGTATTTTTAATTTTCTGAATAAATTCCGGGAACTTTTTGATCAAGGTACTATATATATATATTATATTTTTTATATATTTGTGTGTGCATATATATATATATATATATATATATATATATATATATATATATATATATATATATATATAAATTCACTGATAGTCATAACAAACACAGAAACCAAAACACACAAAAGAGGGAAAACTCACTGGTTCTCGAATTTTCGGTGGTCCAACCACCTTTCTCAAGAGGAATTAGGAACAGAACTCTTATATACATATTCACATATATATATATATATATATATATATATATATGTGTGTGTGTGTGTGAATATGTATATATGTATATATTTTTTCTTAGAGGTTTTTCCCATCTTTCCTCACCTAACCCCCAACCCCCTCAACCCTTACCCTTCCCTCATTGTGCTACACCCCCTGCCACACTCCTTTTTGGTGGCTCGCAGGCTATTTACGTAGAAGTAGAATTAGAAGAACACTCACATTGAAGGTGATTTGAGCTTTCAGTCTACTCCGAGGCTTTCTTCAGGTCAGACTCTGAGTTTGAGTAGACTGAGGCCTCGGAGTGGGCGGAAAGCTCAAATAATTATTTGAGCTAGCCGCCTACTCCGAGGCCTCAGTTTACTGAGAAGTTTCTCAGAAGATTATAATCTTCAATGTGAGTGTTCTTTTACGTGTTATGTGCTTTATTCTGTGTTCTATTATGCCGTCCAAAAGTTATATTGCTCTCGTGAGTGCTTCCGCATCATCTATATATATATGAAAATCAATATTAATAAAACAAATGTTATGCGATTTACCAGGAAGAAAAAGGCGAAGCTAAACATTAAAAGAAAAGGGGAAAAAATAGAGCAGGTAAAACAGTTTACGTATCTCGGAAGTGTTCTGGACCAACACGGTCAAAGTGGTAGGGACGTAAGGAGAAGAATTGCGCTAGGCAAGGAGGCTTTCTCAAGGAGGAGTTGATGACGGGGACGTTGAGTAGGGAGGTTAAGACAAGACTCGTAAAAACTCTGATATGGAGCGTAGCTATGTACGGCGCGGAAACGTGGTCGCTGAAGCAGGAGGATATACGTAGATTGGAGGCTTTTGAAAAGTGGGTATGGAGAAGAATGGAGAAGGTGAAATTGACCGGAAGGAAAACGAATGAGGAAGTACTGGAGATGGTGGGTGAGGAGAGGGGTTTGTTGAGAGAAATCCTATGGAGGCAGGTAAATGGTTGAACGGCGTATTGAGCGGTAGTGGAATGCTGAAGAAGGAAATAGAGGGGAGAATGTTGAGCAAGCGAGGAAAGGGCAGGAACAGGATAGGGATGTTGGATGGGATGAATGGAGGAAAGAAGTACACAGAGATGAAGAGAGGCCTGATATAGATTAGTTTGCTAGGTGAGGAGTCACAAAATGTTTAGTTGATAGTTGTGTCCATCCGAAGTACGCAGAGGTGAAGGAAGTACGCAGAGGTGAAGATAGACCTGATGTAGAGTAGGTTGCTCAATTATTTCTCATTTGGAGTCGCAAGTTTATTTTGTGATAGTTGTGTCCATCTAAAAACCTATCTTAACCGGTTGATTACCTAATAATAATATTTACATATACTAGACGTGTTCTTAAAGTAAGTACTGTTTGCTTATATTTAAAAATTGGCGCTTCAGAACATAGTTTTGCTCCTGCAGCGCCATCTACTGATTCATTGAGAAGCTACAGCAGAATTTGTTTTTTTACAGAAGTCGTTTGCTTGTCCGTGCATGCAAACAACAATGTCCGCGACAATCGCTGATCCCGCCAGCTGTGCGTTCTGTCATACGATTTTTGTATGCAAAAGGATTGTCGCCTTCTGAAATTCATCGTGAATTATGCCTAGTTTATAAACCTACAGTTATGAGTGAAGGAAAGGGTAGACAATGGTGCTGTGATTTTAAAAATGGACGAACAAATGTCCATGACGAAGAGCGAAGTGGTAGGCCCAGTATTCTGACCGATGAAATTGTTTCGCAAGTGGAACAAAAACTGCGATATGATCGTCGATTGACAATTAATGGCCTTGCTGAACAATTTCCTCAACTTGGACGCACTACTGTCTACAATATTTTTACGGAAAACCTCGGATACCACACATTGCGTGCAAGGTGGGTACCGAAAATACTCACCGACCACCACAAAGAGCAAAGAATGTCCAGTGGACGAGAGTTTTTGGGTCGTTGGGAACTCTTTAAACCACCAACCGTACAGTCCTGACCTTACACCCAGCGACTACTTCCTCTTCTTGCACTTGAAACAGTTGTTCGGTGGACAACGTTTCGAAACCGAAGAGGAACTCGTTGGAGGAATGGCGTTGTCGATTGGTTTAACCCTCAGGCGGCGAGTTTCTATGCAGAGGGGTTAAAGAAGCTGGTGCAGCGGTACGAAAAATTCTTAGAAGTGATCGGCCATTATGTAGATAAGTGAAGTAGGTTTGTAGCTAACTAAAAGTGCCAATAAAATGTGTTTCGTACTAAGAGTGTATTATTGTATGAGTGTATTTTTTCCTGTAACCAAACGGGCGTTACTTTATGAACACGCCTCGTATATATCGCGACCGCGATCAGAATGTTTGTAACTTGACAGCTGAAGCTCGGAAAGAGGAGGCGGTGGTATAAGGGCGTGGCAAGGCCTCATGCCTGCCGCCGCCCTTCACTGTCAGCGCATCGAAATGCGTATTTCAATGATCAAGCGAACGGCGTCGCGTGCTGAACTGGTGAGGACGTAATCTAGACACTGCTGAAGGATAAGTGGCAAACTTCAACGATGCACTGGAACGCGGATGTCGAATCAGGAGTGTGCGTCCCCTAGGGTATTCGGATTGACCGACTGGGGTGAGGTCCCTCTCTAAATCAGTAGATCCTTTCAAATTCGGATAACATTGACCGCAGTCGTTCGGTGTCGTTTGCCAAGGAATTGTTCTCTCCATCGCGGGTTGGAGCAAGTGGACTGGTTGGCGCTCAGCCGGTTGACCGTCAGTCGTATAACAGGTCATCTGCGAAAAATTGGTCGGCGTGAAGAACCAACAGCCGTCGCCAATAAACTTTGGTGGGCGGACGGCAGGAAAATTTCAGGCGAGACGATTAAAATATCATGGTATTCTTTGAATATTCCGTCGATTGCTGCCACCAAACAGTAAGGCGCCCTAATCTGTGATGGCGGCGCTTATTTTTCCAATGTTGAATGGCACTGGAAGTCGTAGACCAGAGCATGGACAGACGCTTCAGTCTAATGGCTGTGCACCCCGTCATAACCGCGGGCGTCCTGTCTCCACTGTTTCCAGGGGTAACAGTGCAGACAGGACAATATGCTCATTTTTTCGGGGTTAACAATCGCTTTTACTTGTAGAATAATTAACTCATTTTGGAGTAATGAAAGGGCGCAAAGTTCAACCATATTCCGATGACATGGAGACACCGGCGCGTGACATTTGACGCGAACGACGTCGATTGATCCGCGTACAATTCGCCACTTCCTCTTCTTCAGCCTCCCTCCCCCCTCCTCCTCCCCTCCCCTTCACCGCTCTCCTGACCCCTTTCTCGCCCACCCGCACACAGAAACATCAATTCTAGCCTTGGAAACGGTTAAGAAATTATTGGTTTGACAAGTCATCGGGCACCGAACTCACAACTGTCCTCGCTAGGAGAGATGGCAAGAGACGAAGAGCAGAGTAGGATGCTGGGAAGGGGAGTAGGCGAGAGGGAAGCATTGGAGAGAACATCAAGCGCACCATAGCACAACCCTGTAAGAGAGGGAAGTTAACTACAATTAAATAACATGGAAATGGCAGAACAGCTTTACAATTATAAGAAATGAATTCATCGTTAAGTTATGGATATAAAATCTGAAAAATAAGCATTTAGAATCGTGGTAAACGCAGGTCCAGCTTGCATGCTAGCTGAGAACTCTCCATAACTAGTGGATTCTCCACGTTAAAATGAAGAAATTTTGAATGAAGATAACACGAAAATAGGGAAAGGATATTCGGGATATCTTTTCTAGAGAAAGCAAATGCATACTCGAAAGAGAAACTGTCTACGAGTTGTGTTAAAAAAATAACGAGAATTTTTTCATTTCGCGGGCTTGAAGAGTCCGATTGTCAAACTTTTTTATGTTGGTATACATGCCTCTGAGCTATGATAAAACTTGCAGCTGTTTTTATTGTGGACTTTTGCTGTGACAGCCACTAACGTTAGACGTGTTTTATGAGCTCAGCGATTTTCGTTTTTTAAAAGACATGGATCAAAGAATTCGTATCAAATTTTACATATAAAATGAAATAAAGTGTGTGAAATGTTAACAAAGGCCTATGGTGAGTCTGCTATGAGCAAATTTTTTAGCAAGTGTTTAAGCAAGTGTGAGCAAGTGTGAGCAAGAGTTTACGAGTGGTATAAGCGTTTCCAAGACGACCGTGAAGACCTTGAAGATTACGAACGCCTTGGACGCCCCGGCATATCAACAATCGATGAAAACGTGGAAAAAGTGCAATAAATGGTTATGAACAATCGCCGAATCATAATTAGAGAGGTCGCTTATGATGTTGGCATATCGATTGGATTATGTCATGACATTTTTTCCAATTTTTTGGATATAAAACTCGTGGCAGCAAAATTCGTTCCAAAATGGTTGAATTTTGAACAGAAACAGCGGTGAATGGAAGTTGCTCAGGAGACACTAAATGAAATAAACGACGATGCAGAATTATGGAAACGTATTATAACAGGTGACGAAACATGGGTTTATGGATATGACGTTGAAACTAAGGCTCAATCATCCCAGTGGAGGCATTCTGGCTCGCCAAGACCGAAATAGTCTCGACAAGTGCGGTCGAACGTGAAGGTTATGCTCACTGTGTTCTTCGATATTAATGGAATAGTGCATCATGAATTCCTGCTGTCAGGTCAAACGGTCAATGAGAAGTACTACCTACAAGTGCAACGTCGTTTGCGCGAAGCAATCCGAAAAAACGCCCAGACCTGTGGAAAAACAATTCATGGCTTTTGCACCACGACAATGCACCAGCTCACGCTCCATTGCTTGTTCGTGAATTTGTGGCAAAAAAAAATTCTGTAACGATGTCCCAGCCTCCGTATTCGCCAGATATGGCTCCGTGTGACTTTTTCCTAATTCCCAAAATTAAGAGAACCTTGAGGGGCCATCGTTTTACAGCCGTAGATGACATTAAAAGCGCCTCGCTGAAAGAACTAAAGGCTATCTCTAAGATCGAGTTTGAGAAGTGTTTCGGGGATTGGAAGAAGCGCTGGCACAAGTGCATAATCTCCAATGGGGACTATTTTGAAGGTGACAACATTAATTACATTTTAATTATTAATTAAATTCTCGTATTTTAACATTAATTAAATATTATTTAAAATTCTCGTTATTTTTTAACACCTCTTGTATAACGTTAAGTTAAGAATTCTTACTAAAGTGTCACTTCTAATAAAAATTCAGGAAATAATGCTGATCGTACTTACTCATATCTTTAAAATTATGGCGAGGAACCAGAGGAATAATCTTAAGAGAATTCCAAAAAGACTTGGTAGTGAATGCTGCTTAAAGGTACACGAATTACGAAAGGAACGAAAACTTAGCCCAATGAACGAATTGAACCATAATAACCCAAGAATAATTGATATTGGGGAAAATGTAAAGGAGCAGCGAATAGTGTTAAAAAGAAGGAGAGTTACAGAGAACATATTTTCCTGGTCTGAGGCCTATCATTAATATGTGAGTACAAGTACCCGACCGAACTTTTAGGAACTGAGGGAAGATTTTGACGTGCACTGAGGCACAGCATACGATATATTGAGTGAAATCAGCTAAAGTATCCAATTAATGAATGCATTAAAATAAGGGCCAGGATCTAAGATCAAGTGTGGGAAGCTTAAAAAATGAATATAGTAATTTTGGGATGTCCAATCTCCTCTTGATCTGATATGCCCATATGCATTAAGGAGGGGGATAATGAAAGGAAATTGGATAAAGAAGAATATAGAGGGAAAAGCAATGGAATTTAATTACGCCGCGATTTGCAGATTACAGAGCTAGTCTTTCAGATAATTAAGAATACCTGGAAAGTAATACTCTATCTAAATAGAGATTTTTGATCGGTAAAATATCACTTCAAAATGAACGAGAATAACATCGAAGTTAAGGACATGCAACTGAAGCAAGGAAGATAATGTCAAAATGAAATGAGGGAGAAGGCACAGAGGAAAGGAACGTGCTCCTCACGAAGACAAGCGAGGCTCGGGTATAAAGGGAGACACTAGGCCATGCGATAAAGGCTTTTGCTGCATTTCTCTTCCCTTGCAGTTCAGTGGACTGCCGGAACACTCTCCTCAACCGTGCGCCTTATGTGCCTGTATTGTCCAGATTAAAAAGCCCGCGAGCATCTTCGGCCAACGCTTCAGAATTTCACCGCCAAGCCCAATTAAAAGTTTTCAGTGAAATAATCGAACTGCCCATGGGTTAAGTTAAGCTGGATAAGTGAAGAAAGCCCTCCATGGTGAGGCACGGGGAACATGAACAGGTCATGGATTTTAGCAATTCCCCAATCACCAGACGCATCGAATGCAGTTTTTTACCGTCGTGTGATTTGTATTATTATAACAGCGACACAGAAGAGATCAAAAGCGATGCAAATGAACGAGACAAAATATCCATCGGTTCAAAGAATTACTAAAGCAGGGAGCAATGTCCTGGGAAGAGTGAGTGGATAAAGGCACCAAGGGGGGGGGGAGGAAGTACACGGGGTGTATTGAGAAGCAAGACGGTCTGCAGAAAACACTAAGCATTATGTGAGGGATGGAACTGGAGAAAGAGTAAGTGATGGAAGATTGCAGCCCAAAGAAAGGTGTGCGAACGAATGCAATGGACTCGATATGGTTGGACATATGGCTGCAAACTTATCGGCAGATTGATGGCAAATCCATATTTAGAGTTTTGAATAAGGAATCTCATCCACAGCTGTTAGACAACGAGATAAACGGTTTAGTTAGTGTCTTAAGGTAAGGGTTTGAAGAATCGAGGATAAACAGTCTATACATTAATCATATATAAAATGGAAGGCGGCTATTTTCTTTTTTGTAAGGTGAAACATAACAGGAAAAACAGGTATCCCATTCCTGAAGATTTTATTTTTCCTTTCACTCAATATTGAAACGATTGGATGAAACTATTCTTTCACATTCATTATTTGTACACATCTGAAATATTCCATAGCACATTTTTGATACCCAATAAAAACTAGTTGTTAACTAATTTTAGACACCTCCGGACAGTTTCGTGTTAAATTAAACATGCTTGTTTTCAGAGGCACATATCATGGTGGAAAAGTACCACCTGGATAATTAAGAAATGTATTCACTGTGATGATAAAATTCATTTTAATTTTCAACTTGATTTTTACTTTTAAAATTCCCGTAATATTTCTACTTTTAATCTCTTTATAACTCGTGGATTTTCTTTCCCCAGAAAACTACCGTCTGCTGAATATAATTGGTAAATGAAATCCAGTGGCCAAACGTTAGAGGCTTCTTTCTTTAAAAATCGACGTTTACAGAGAAAAGAATGTCCACCTGACTATCAGAAAATATTTAATTCCAAATAATTGGACGTATTTATCATTTTGATAGCTCGTCATTATCTTTTCAACTGAAACTGAAATGGCCTCCCTCGAAAATTTAGTAATCTTAAAAATGTTATGGGTATATCTAAGTGTCGTGTCCAAAGATTGAATTTAATTACATGTAAAATTGCATTATTTATTTAAAATTCTTAATTTGGTTTTAATCATAAATGACATCGCTGGCGTACCTATAATGATCATCCCGTGAGTGCGATCACACAAAAAAAACCAATGGAAATGCATTTTTTCTGTTTGTGATTAATGTACGATTCAGGATCTGCATAAGCTCATCTGGCTAGGAGTGTTGAGTGCCACATTTCCACGTGCAATTTATATATTTTGGCCATCAGTCAGCTTCATTTATCATATAACACCTTTATATGTCAATTTCAATCATCCGAGTACTACCTCCATTTTCGATCTGCGGCAGAAGGGAAATCAGGCGGCCTTCTGATTGCCTTGGTCCAACCCCAACAAGGGACTTCATTATATTACATTCCAATTTTTCATACACCCCACCCACTGAATCTTCATCCACTATCATTATTCCCTCTCATTCCTTTTTCATTCAGCACGCGGTTCCATCTCCAATCCCATTAACTCTAATAACCCTCGCATTCAGAAATCCAGAGGCGAAAAGGGAATCAGACCATTAGTCTCTTTCGGATCCCCCGTTTACCCTTCCTCGTGCTTCCCTTTGGTTTTTCCGGCTTTCTCCAGAAGACAAGCAAAGCCTTCTATAAATACGAAATTATGGGCGTCCATCATCGCTTCCACTTACGGAAAGTAGCTGCGCGTTAAAAATATACGGAATTTACACAATTTAAATAATATTACCGCCGAATTGAGGTACGTCAAAGTTGGGTGATAAAAAATCATCAACTTCATTCAAAATATATATCCGGTCGTTTCGAGGGAGAAATGGGGTTCAATATATTGAGGCCATTCACGTGGGAAGATTCAAATAGATCACATTACTAAGAAGAGTTTCTCCGAGGAGGAAGAAAGCAGCAAGGAGTTTGTTTGACTCGCCCGCTACCCTTCACCTCTCTTGCATTCAATTCCAGGGAACTTTTGCTTGAATGTATTTTACCGTTAACATTTCCACTGTCATTTTTTATTTTAATTCTATGCGCAGACTAAGCAGAATTACAATGCCCCCTTAAAAACTAAATAAAACGGACCATCTTCTCAGTATGTTAATCCATTGTGGATTAACATTCTTGAAACATAACACATCCTTGAAACGTCACACAATTCTACACAAACAATTAACAATACATGTTTGTAACTCAGCCAAGGTTTTTTAAAAAACATTTGGCACTCGTCGTTGTCCACTTAAATGACTCATTATTTAAAATTCATTTGGATACGTGTAGTTCAGGAGAAACCTTCATTATATTTTAATATTAAAGAATTAATATCGAGCATATGATTTTCACGCTTGCAACTCTTTTTGTAATATATATTGATCATATCCATCCTAATATCGGTTTAAATAATGTCTTCATTTTACTTCCATCTTAAAACCCAAAAGGTGGATGCCTACAAGAAAACCGCCAATGGCTAGTGGTGGTGAAATGGTTAGTTAAAGAAATTTAGAGTATTATTGTGGTTTACATCGGGAGATATCCATGTAATTAATATGACAATTAATCCCATCGGATTGTAATGTCGTCAACATAAGCTTAGTGCTCTCTTAAGATTCTTAAACCTGGGCTCCTTCCTCTCCTTCTCCTCCTTCCGAAGCTCCTTCCGGCACTTCGGAAAGTTAAAAGCGGCAAATGCATGCAGGAAGACACAGATTGCAATAGACTTTACATCTTCGACCAAAACCTCTCATTTTTATTAATCAAGGTGCCAAATGGATAAACGAAATACGCACAATTGGCTAAAAATACACCACTCACCTCCAATGAATAGCACGAACATTCAAAACCGTAGTCGAGATTCACAGAGCCACAAGAAGAGTTTAAGAGAACTGTAAATTCCATCATTTTCGAATAGCTGCATCATGATACACCGCAGGATATTAACATATATTTACCTTCAATACAATCTAATATTCTTCTGTTTAATTGTTTATGATCGAACATCGCCTGTGAGAAAAGGGCCTTTCGCGGGGCCCCGCCGAGTAGCACACATGGCTGTGAGGTTCACCAAAAATAACACGGCTGGCATATGAAACACATTTTATGTCTTCCCTGGAGCTTAAATGTTTCCATCGCACCGGTAGTCAACCCGACGGGGAAAACGCTGAGGAATGATTTTCTATTATTTCTGCGGGAGGGCCGTTTAACCGTTACCTTCGGTGGCAGTTCGCCAGCTAAGAAAATGAGTTGACTTGTAAATATGAAATGAGGCCAGCGGTAAGCGTAACGATTATTGTGTCCCTCAAGTTTATATTTCTATGATGCTGCTCACAAGGAACATAAAATATGCACCTACTTTGTCGGGGAGCAGTATCTATTTGTAGCTATCGGAAGAGACAACCTTCAGCTTTTGCGCTTTGTACATACGATAAAAGACACGTTATGGAAACTGCCTAAAGTATTTTTATCAAGCGCCAATTCACTTGCTTCATGAAGCATTACATCGCATTGTGATTTCGATCTGAAAATATTGCTTAGGGTCATCTCGATTAACACTATTCGGTGGGGCATTGATTGTCATTACTAAGTCCAACCAACTTGACGTTGTGAAGAGTGTAATAGCTTTTTCTCTAAATAAAACTGTAATTTTCCTAACAATTTTTCATGTTTACCGATCTATTTTAAATCCGGAAACAGATTTAATTTTTACAGTTTACCATTGCTTAATATGGTATTGTTCATACCAATGTTGTCACATGACCCAAACTCAAATTATACTTCTTCTGATATTAACGTCACCCGGGAGACTTCAAGTCGTGGAAAAACCGCTCTGGCTTGTCTCGAAGTGTGTCTACGCTCTCAAGGGAAGAATTACTTTGAAGAATTTTGAGGCATTGTAGATATACCTGGAAAAAACTATTATTCCGAAACTTTTCTCGATACTTTTCATACGCATACCACCAATCAATCATCGAGAGTAAGAAGTGGATGGAGGGTACGATCAGTTAAGGGACATCCTCAAGGTGATTTCTGGTGAGAAAAAATTGAAGTGATAGGAGATGAAATGAGACGATGGTGATGAGGTGGGGGACTACGGTTTAAAGAACAAGGAATGACCCTGGGGAGAAAGCAATTGAATTCTGTAGGAGAAAGGACTTAATCATGACGAAAACTTGGTTAAGACCACGCAAAAGTCATAATTATAAATGGATAATGCCTGGGGGCTCATACATATATTTGTTAGACTATTATGGCTATGCACAGGGTGATTGATTGCTAAATATCCCGGGAGTGGATGTGTATTCGAATTATGATTTTACACTGATGAAATGCAAATTCAGATTCTATAAGATAAAACGGGAAAGACGGTTGAGGAAATGGGATTTGGTGGAAGCGTGAACCGGAGCGATAAGAAAGGAGCATCAGCGGTTTGTGGTGAAAATGATGAGTGAAGGGAGGGAGGTGGGGGTAGAATGGGAGGAAATGAAAAAGGGATAACGAAGACCGTAAAAGAAACCATTGGAATAGATAAAGGACAAGAAAACACATGGACATGGACGATGGAACATATTGAAAGAATGTAAACACGTAATTAGTTGGGGAAAAAGGACAAAATTTTAACAATAAACTGACACGAGAAACTAATACCGCATATTATAAATGAATAGTCGGGAAAAGTATTAATTTAATCAGGGAATTTAGTACCAGAGAGAAGAAAGGAATATATAAAAGGAATGTATGGTGCAAATACTAGGCCAGCAAGGCTATGCATAGAGAGAGAATATGACGTAGATGAAGATAGCTTAGGCCCAGAACCACTTGATGGCGGAATAGAAAGGGCAATTAGAGAGTTGACATCGAATGAGGCCTTAGGGGTGGACAAGATTCCTGCGGAAATGCTTAAAAGTATAGGAAAATACAGGAAGAAGAGTTATTATGGGCTAATTGGTAGTATATATGATGAGGAATCGAGCCGTCAGAGCAGTTTTAGCTGCCATTCCACTAAGAGAAAGGCATCCATTTGAGAGACCCACAGAACAATAAGTTTGATATCCCACGCAGCTAAAGTTGATCTCAGGATCATCAAAAAGAGCATGGATAACAGGGCGAATGATTACTTAGGGGATGGTCAGTTCGGATTCAGGAAGGGGAGAGGCACGCGTGATGCGATTTCAGTAATGAGATCAATAATCGAGATGAATATAGAGGACGTATCTGCCTGTTTCGTAAATTTCTAAAAGGTGCTTGATAGAGTGAATTGGGAAAAACTAATATGTATATTGCAGAGAATAGGAATGGATTGGAGGAACAGGAGATTCATCCGCAACCTGTACATGTCTCAGACTGCTCAGGTGCGAGTGGGGAACGGAGCGTCCGGATGGGCAGTGTTAGGAAGAGGTGCAAGGCAGGGTTGCTCATTATCACCGATGTTCTTCAACATACGTATATGTGGAGGAAATGATTAAAGAGGCATGGGAAGAACTGGAGGTAGGAATGAAATTCGAAGGGGAATTCGTAAAATCAGTAAGATTCGAGGGTGAATAAACACCAGTCTCGGATTCAGGAAGGGGTTGCAGCATTCATTACATTAAAATAGATTGAAAGTGACTAGGATAGGTATGGGACGTGAACTAATCAAAATAAAATGAGGGAAATAAGGTTATCACTGAATGTTGGTGACACAATCTAGTACAGGAAGAACAGCTCACGTGTGATTGTTTAGCTAACCTCTTCCACTTGTTGAATTTTTGGAAGAAGGGGCGAGAAGTATTAAAAGGGGTATTAAAATAAGAGTTTCACGAGGCAAAAAAGCTTTAAAGTAGAGGCGGGATTTTACTGCAGGGGATCATAAATATATATTTGAAGAAAATACGGGTCAATATTTCAATGTGTAATGGAGTATTGTACGGCTCCGAAACACGGTCATTGAATCAAGTTGATAGACGTGGATTGGAGGTTTTTAAAATGTAAAGGACCGGGCAGAGTTTTTACATAGGCCAATGCTCCACATCTCTAAACCTCATGGTAAATAATCATCGCGCCTCGTGCAATCCCTCTTCCCCGTCTGCGGGTCTCCCCATCCAAAAACCTGCCTCCCAGCATAACACCCCCTTCAACCAGTGTTACGGTGTTTTCGTTCTGGCGTCCCTTCCCCCATCCGATAACCCTATAAAATTAAAAACTAGGGAAACGGCATTTATATGGCTTTGCAAAGCCTATTAACATCCGGGACTCAATGTCGTTCACTAAATAGAAAGGGTTGAAGTGGATAGGTGAGGAATTGTTTCATCCAGGAGAGAAAGATATTTTGTTCATCCGCATGGATTTTGTTGTTCGTGGCCTGGGTTTTGACTGGTTAAGTCCTGATGACGACTTTGTAAGATGGCACTTGGGTCTTTAGTTTTTAGCTTTTGTTTTAGTATGTGTGGTTAAACGAATTGTTTTCTTTTCCGTTCGTGAATTAGATCCACCCCTCCCT
Organism: Hetaerina titia; assembly: GCA_037158775.1. Taxonomy (NCBI): domain Eukaryota; kingdom Metazoa; phylum Arthropoda; class Insecta; order Odonata; family Calopterygidae; genus Hetaerina; species Hetaerina titia. The sequence continues at coordinate 100,347,579 of CM073776.1, forward strand.
CTCACTCCTATTCTATCTCCGCTTCCCTCTGGCCTCCCTACTCTCTTTCCCCTTCCCCAACCATTTATTTCACACCCCCCGCCACCCTTTCTCCCCTTCCCCCTTCCCCTTCTCTCTCTCTCGCATACCTCACCTACTCTATACCGGTATGCAGTACTACTGTATCTTTAGAGGAAAACGGAGCTCAAATCCGTCGAAATTATTAGGAAATAACGTATGAGTGTTCTTTTTATGTGTTCTTATATTGTTTGTTGCTGTCCAAGTTATATATTTATATATATATATATATATATACACATATAATGCTAAAGTTCTTTATTTTAAATTGAATAGATTCCATAAAGTGACGCCTCAAGCCGTGTGTCAACTCTCTTGCGTTCTGGAGTGCGAAGAAAGCTTTTGATAACGCCCGCTCTTTATTCACCTTCAACTTTACTAAGTACACCGAGAAGGCAATAAATGAAATCAAGGAAAATAGAAAGACGGTGTAAATATAAATAAAAGAAAAGCGAAAAAACTGCTGATAATATAGATTACAAACTCGCACCTATTCATTGCAGAAAAATGCATGGAGAAGGGAAAGAAAAAGTGCACCCTCAGGATAAATAATAAGAACACCGTTGGCCTGCTGTCAAAACAAGGGTGACAATAAGAGGAAAGAAAGGCACATTGGAACAGGAAGGAGAGTTATGCACTTTAGGCTAAAAGCCAGACTAAAAGCAAACAGGTGCTCGGAACAGTGCAATGATTTCTTTCTTCACAGAAGTCTCCATTCACTCCCTTGGCCAAATGAACAGACGGCTGAGCTTGTTGAAGAACTCTCGTTACTTTCGGTGTGTCAATTCTAGAAAGTGCACCAAAGAAATCGGTGCTATGGCCCCGTCGCTCAGCCTCTTGTGTTTCCTCGGTTCCCATCTCTGGCTGCGTTGGTCGTCGTTTGGCCGACACCAGTCTCACCCAGTTCCAGCAGGCGTCGTTTGGTCCAAGTGGCGTTTCACAGTGTCACACCCGCCTGGCAATATGTACCCGGCTATCCAACACGTTGGTTTCTCAGCCGTGAATTTTTCGCAAATCAGATGGATTTTCCTCCCCTTTTTGCGGGGGTTCGCTCGCGGCGATCGCTGGAGCGGCCCTTCGCCTCTCTCGCCACGGCTAGCGAATGCTGCCGGACGGTTCAGTGCGCCCCCCCCGAGGCGCTTGCCCCACGTCGCTTACGGGATGTCCACTAGAGGTCCACGCCTTCCGGCCCCTTCCCCTCCCCCGAGGCGGAGGGAATTGCTCCCCCGGCGTTGATGTGAATGCGTCGATGAATCCTAGTGCGACCATTTACTTGGTTGACAAGTAAGTACACGCTAAACATCAATTCTCTTAGGATACAAAATGATTTAAAAAACAATTTATAGTGAAGTGGAGGGCTTGTTGAGAGATTGAAAATGTTTTATTTTAATCAATTCGCATTTAAATTTTTATTTAAGTCCATCGAAAAAATGACATTTCATTTTGAATTTCAAAGCATAACATTTTATTTAAAACATGCTTCAGGATATATTTTTATCAATTTTCGATGTCGGTCTGGCAAACATTAACGTATGTTATTTCTATGACTACGTCTGGGCGTTTGGGTCGCCTGGGTTGGTGTACTTGGCGTAAGGTTTTATATTTTTCATTCGCTTCCTTAAAATACACCAAATATTTTGAAAGAATAAAAGATTCCATGTCGTGATATGAGAGGAGGAAGATCAAAATTCTTAGGTTCTGATCTTTTCTAAGTACGCACGCTATCCGTTGTTAAACTCATCATTTGGCTGCATTAATATTCACGCAAAATCCCCGTCTTTCATATCGCCACTCTCTCGCCGGCGCCACCGCCCTCCCCACTCGCCCTCCGCTCGCCCCTTCCGCTCTCCAGTGCTGCTCATCTCCCTTCTCATTTCCGCCTCCCCCCCCATCTCCTCCTCCTCCCCGCATCTTCCCCCCTGAAATTCCCTCTCTGCGTAAACAACACCATTAAACCCTCTTATAATAACCCGCCAGACTCCTGATCGATTCGGACGCGACGCCTTGTCCTTATTCTATCACCCTTTAACAATGCTCTACTGGAGAGGTTAAGAGCCGATTTATTCCCTTAGCTTTTCGCCCATATCAGCAGTATTTTTTTTTACTTTTCCGCTTTCAACAGCCTCTACCGCCAACCCCTCAACGTGTTAGGATTATTTCAACGCAGTGAAGGTTACCGTCTGTATTGCGCTCTCATCGTGTGCTTCCCCCATTACTTCGTTTGACTGGCCAAATAGAGGTCTGAAAGACATCGAAGACAATCGATACACATAACATAAAAATATTTAAAGAAGGAAATTATCTGTATACTTTAGATTATTCTCCCTTAAGTTTTGATTCCAATAGTGTAATCCTACCTTTCGGAAATCTACCAGTATGGTAATACATGTATGTGTAAACGTGTATGTTATATTACCGGATAAGTTGAAGGTAAGTAAGTCTGAAGAAAGGGATTCCGCGCAGCGTCTGTTCCTCAGTGAGGCGGCTGCAAATGCGTCTGACCCCAGTGGGACGGCCGTTGAGTAATGGTAGTACTTTAAAAACACCATTGAGGAAGGCAAAGGGAAACCACCTCAATTATTATTCCCAAGAATATAATGATGGACAATATGGAGAATATGAGTCCTAATAACAACGGGACTCGGCCCAATCGGCTGTGTGCCGTCCCCGGTAGCGGGAGAGGCAAGGTTTCCGTGGTCGTCGTTTCACGAAACTATTGCAAAGGAAAACCGACAGCAGTAGAAACGAAGACACAGAAGAGGAAAACCGAATTAGTTAGAATAGGAACTTGGAATGTTAGGACAATGTTAAGGACGGGAAAAATAGATAATATTAAGCAAGAGATGGGAAAAGGAAATATAGATATTTTAGGTTTATGCAAGGTGAGATGGACGGATAGCGGGGATTACTAAACTGGAAGTTTAGAAGTAATATACAGCGTAGGGGACGAGAGCCAACAAGGGGTTGCCATAATGTTGAATGAAGAGGTAGGAATAAACGAAGAGCAAGCAACGGATTGAATTTTACTCGTAGAGATTAAAGCAGAGCCGACGAACTTGGTCATTGTTCAGGTATACATGCCACCGAGCAACCACAAGGAGGAAGAAGTCGATAGGATGTACGATGAGTTAGAGGATATAATCGCGTGTTTTCCCCCGGGAAAACATTTGATAGTGATTGGAATGCGACCGTAGGCGAAGGAAGAGATGATGATGAGAAGGGGGGTAGTCTCCACCTCACCACCACGGGTACCAAATAAAGCAAAAGTGGCATAATAAAAGACGCATTGCAAGGATATGGAAAGTTTACAGAGAAGGGCGAATTTGATGTGCTATAGAAGAAGAATAAAATGCTAGGGGGGGCAAGAAGGAAGGCTCTATGTTAACTGTTAAAGATAAGTCGCGGAAAATACTAATTCTAGCAGGAATTATTCAAGAAAAGAGGAGGGAATATATAGAAGAACTTAGGCCAACAAGCTCAAACAGAAAGAGAATATGACGCAGATGAAATTTGCTTACATTTCTTCGGAATTACTTTTAAGTTTAGGAATATATGGGAGGTTGAATCTATATTGACTGCATCTATGAGGAATGAATCTGGCCGGAAGACTTAATTAGATCATTGTTACTTCCTATTCCAAAAAAGGTAAAGGCTAAATAATGTTAGGACCAAGAACAATAAGTTTGACTAAACACGCAGCTGAAGTGGTTCTCAGGACTTCATGAGATCAATGTTAGTTACTATGCCGAAAAAAGTAAATGCTACATCATGTAAGGTGAAAAGAACAATATGTTTGATATCCCAAGCAGCTAAACTTGTTCACAGGATCATCAACAAAAGGATAGAGATTAGGGACATTATTACTTAGGGGTTGATCAGTTTGAATTTAGGAATGGGAGATGCACGAGTGATGCCATTGCAGTAATGAGATCACTAATCGAGAGGAATATAGAGGACGTATTTGCCTGTTTCGTAGATTTCGAAAAAGCGTTCGATAGAGTGAATTGGGAAAAATTAATGCGTGTATTGTAGAGAATAGGAATTAATTGGAGGGACAGGAGACTGATCCGCAACCTGTACGTGTCTCAGACTGCTCAGGTGCGAGTGGGGAACGGAGAACCCGGATGGGCAGTGTTAGGAAGAGGGGTAAGCCAGGGTTGCCCATTGTCACCGGTGCTGTTCAACGTATATGTGGAGGAAATGATTAAGGCGGCATGGGAATAACTGGAGGTAGGAATGAAAGTCGGAGGGACATTCGTAAAATCGGTTAGGTTTGCTGATGACCAAGCATTAGTTGCTCAGTCAGCCAAGGGGTGGCAAGCACTGCTGAGTAAATTGGAGGTTCAGTGCGATAAATATGAGATGAGAATCAATATTAATAAAACCAAGGTTATGCCATTTTCCCCGAAAGAGGAAGATTAAGGTTAACAATAAAGTAGGAGGGCGAAATCTAAAGCGGGTAGAACAGATTACGTATCTTGAAAATGATCTGGACCAACGCGGTCAAAGTGGTAGGGATGTAAGGAGAAAAATTGCGCTAGGCAAGGAGGCTTTCTCAAGGAGGAGGGAGTTGATGACGGGGACGTTGAGTAGGGATGTTAAGACAAGACTCGTAAAAACTCTGATATGGAGCGTAGCTATGTACGGTGCGGAAGCGTGGTCATTGAAGCAGGAGGATGGACGTAGATTGGAGGCTTTTACAATGTGGGTGTGGAGAAGAATGGAGAAGGTGAAATGGACCGAAAGGAAAACAGATGAGGAAATAATAGGTATGGTGAGCGAGGAAAGGAATTTGTTGGGAGAATTCCTAAGGAAGCAGGAAAAATGGATGAAGGGCGTATTGATCGGCAGTGGGATGTTGAAGACTGTAATAGAGGGGAGAATGTTAGGAAAACGAGGAAAGGGCAGGAATAGGATAGGGATAATTGATGGGACGAAGGGAGGAAGGAAATACCCAGAGATGAAGAGGGACTTGTTGTAGATTAGGATGTTTGGTTGTATTTTGTTAGGAGAGACAAGATATTTATTTGGTCCACCCCAACAAAACGTACGCCCTGAAAAAACCAATCATATATGACGCCACTGCAAAACGACTCTCCTCCCATGATTACCTAGGCCCAGTAGATGGAGAATGAAGCTCGCCGCAGAGCGTGCTCCTGAGGCGACGCATAACGTACACAATTTATCAAAATTTCCACAGTGCGTCCAAATCGCTGACGCCGAGTTCTTTTTCATCCGACGAAGACGCCATTGGACGGTTGGGTCCAGAGCAACGTTGATGCACTGCGGCTGTCACCAGGGGGGGATGGGGGCGGGGGTTGAAGGAGAAGTGGAGAGATCGAAATATATTTATAGGCAAGGGATGGAATTCGGTTATACTGTCGGTCGAAACAGATGAATAACGGCTGGGCTTTTCCAGAGGAACTGGCACGGGATGCAAATGCGGTGGTTGGATGTGGAGTGGGGTGGGCAGAAGAATCGAAGTGCATGATGGGAGGGTGCGGACGGGGGGAGAGAGTGATGCCGAGAGGGTGGTGGTTGTGGCGGCGTGCCACTTCATGATTAGGGGAGGGCGGTTTGTTGGCGGGGAGAGGGCAGGGCGAGGGGGCGCGGGTGGAGCCTCGATGCACCGCGACGGAGGGGAACGCGAGGCGATCGTGAAAAGGAGTTTCATCATTGCATGAGTTTTGGAATAGAGATCTGATGATAGGGAAGCACAAAAGCAGGTCTCTGGAAAGAAATTGGAAATATTGGGGAGCATCGCTCGTTCCATTACTGTTGAAGACGGTGATGCGTATCTTAATGGAGCGCTCCCACGCCGTATGGAATGTAGCTTGGCTGTGGAGACATCCGCCGGCCGCGAGAGAAATCATGAATTCGCATATGATGTCGCCACTCTGCTACGAATATTTAATGTAATAAAGCATGCTAAAATAAGTGATACATGAATACAATCGTCTGAGTGGGTGTGCATTAGCATGTTTCTGTTTGTTCTGCATGTGGTTGTATTCAATTACACGGCTGGTGTCCTAATACCACCCGCCAAACGTCCTTGAGGCGCCTTGGGAGCTACGGTGCAGATGTAGAATACTCTTACGATAAAAGAGAGTCATGCGTGAATGAGCGCAATTGTCTCTCGCACCAGTGGCCTTTTCCGAATCCGTGCTGATCGTTAGTTATGAAATGTATGCTCTCGAGATTACCCATTTTTGAACTGACATTAGTGTGCTCTAAAAGTTTGGGAAATAGGATGGGCAGTGTTAGGAAGAGGTGTAAGGCAGGGTTGCCCATTGTCACCGGTGCTGTTCAACGTAGATGTGGAGGAAATGATTAAAGAGGCATGGGAAGAACTGGAGGTAGGAATGAAAGTCGGAGGGGAATTGGTAAAATCGGTTAGGTTTGCTGATGACCAAGTATTAGTTGCTCAGTCAGCCAAGGGGTTGCAAGCATTGCTGAGTGAATTGGAGGTTCAGTGCAATATATATGAGATGAGAATTAATATTAATAAAACAAGGGTTATGCGATTTACCAGGAAGAAGAAGGCTAAGCTAAATATTAAAATAGGCGGGGAAAAAATAGAGCAGGTAGAACAGCTTACGTATCTTATAAGTGTTTTGGACCAACATGGTCAAAGTAGAAGGGACGTAAGGAGAAGAATTGCGCTAGGCAAGGAGGCTTTCTCAAGGAGGAGGGAGTTGATGACTGGGACGATGAGTAGGGAGGTAAAGAAAAGACTCGTAAAAATCTGATATGGAGCGTAGCTATATACGTCGCAGAAACGAGGTCACTGAAGCAGGAGGATAGACGTAGACTGGAGGCTTTTGAAATGTGGGTGTGGAGAAGAATGGAGAAGGTGAAATGGACCGGAAGGAAAACAAATGATGAAGTACTGGAGATGGTGGGTGAGGAGAGGGGTTTGTTGGGAGAAATCCTATGGAGGCAGGACAAATGTATGAAAGGCGTATTGAGCGGTAGTGGAATGTTGAAGAAGGTAATAGAGGGGAGAATGTTGAGCAAGCGAGGAAAGTGCAGGAACAGGATAGGGATGTTGGACGGGATGAAGGGAGGAAAGAAGTGCACAGAGATGAAGAGGGACCTGATGTAGAGTAGGTGCTGGATTGGGTTTTGTTTGGAGTTACAAAAATGTTTGTTTGATAGTTGTGCCCATCCAAACCATTGTGTCCATCTTAACAGGTGGACTACCTAATAAATATTATATATATATATATATATATATATATATATATATATATATATATATATATAATGTAAATGGACTAACTAGTCGACACAAACACAGAAACTGTTCTGTTCCTAATTCCTCTTGAGAAAGGTGGTTGCACCACCGAAAATTCGAGAACCAGTGAGTCCCTCTTTGTTGTGTTTCAGTGTTTGTGTCGACTAGTTAGTCCATTTACATTATTGTTCACGTTCGTGGGATTTTCAAGAAAGTGACTTTATATATATATATATAGGTCTGACCTGAAGAAGGCCTCGGAGTAGGTCAAAAGCTTAAATCATCTACAGTGTGAGTGTCCTTTTACGTGCTATCTGTTTTATTCTGTGTTCTATTGTGCCGTCCAAAAGTTATATTGCTCTCGTGAGTACTTCCGAATCATCTATATATATATATATATATATATATATATATATATATATGTAACATACATATATATATATATATATATATATATATATATATATATATGCGTGTATTTTTTACACACACATTCAAACACGAAATCCCGCCATACGGCGAACAAATATTCATTCACATAGAGTTAGATATAAGGAGAGGGGAAAGGAACACACATAGGGGACGAACACAAGCGAGATGGGAAACGCGGAATCAGGTAGACGACTAATGTAAAAATATTTTCCTCCACCGGGTCTTGAACACCGGATCTCTCCACTTGCCGGGCGAATGCTCTAACCACGTGAGCTATCGAGAAAATGTACTTTACACTGAAATCTGCGATCTTATAAAGCGCCAAAATGCTCCGAATCATTAGCTAAGAGATGACGTTAGGGAGCCGCTCATATAGAGGAAGGACGAACACAGGAGAGGTTTGGAAGGCAGAATTTAGCAGGTCACAAGTGCAAAATATTTCCTTGACCTAAATTCGAAATTATGTACATGGAATTCGCCCTAGTAGGCAAAGACAAAAGCACAGAAACGCACAAAAAAGAAAAACTCATTCGGTATCCAATTTTTGGTGGTCTACATTACGTTTCTCGAAAAAAGAATGACAGAACTGAGGAAAAGGAGGGCCCGGAAGCACTGGATGGAAGGAGAAGGTGGGGAAAGGTATGCGAGGGGAAGAGCTTGAATGGTAAGTGTTAGGCGGGGGATTTTTAGAAGGGTGGCGATGATATGGAAGGTGGTGGGTGCAAAGGGGCGATGAAATTATGTATAGAAAGGGGTAATTAGTGTCTAATATTAATACCTGGTTGATTCCAGGAATCCAGGAGGCAGATGAACGCTTGCTCTATTGTTTTGAGTTTCAGTGGAGGGTCAGAGGATGGTAGGGATGTTAAGATGGATACGCTTTAGCATTTTTCAAAGGGATTGTTGTGTTCGGTCGCTTCCACAACAAAACCAACCAATCCTTTCCCTGTGCCGGTTATAGTCTCCCAAGATGATCTGGTACCCGAAAAATCACATTGCCTGGGGGGAGCTGCAGGTGCCCTGGGTGACTTGCCCAGGAATCAAACCCGGGCCCTCCGGTCATTAGTCCAACGCTCTACCCCCTGGACTATCGCGACCCCCCCCCCCCCACACACACACATATACGAATATATTATATATATTATATTGCATATATATTTTTTCATTATATTACATACATATATATATATTATGTATTTTCTTATATATTATATTCAATTATATATTATATTTATTATATTATTTTCATTATGTATTACATACATATATATATTTATAACCTTGGTATGAAATTAGAGAAATGGCAATACTTCCTCGGACTTTGTCATAGAATTGGGGGAGAATCGGTAGGGAGAAGGAAGGGGGCTGGTTTGAGGAACGGAGCTGAGGAAGAGGTGGGCGACTTTTGCCTCGTGAATCTTTTAGGACAAGAAAAAAACCCCTTTCAGTTTCCCCCTCCCCCCCCAGTGAAATGGACGCACGTGACCGCTTTTCCCTCTCCGTCGGGATCTTACTCAGCCGCAAGCGAAGGGGGAGGGCAGCGAATGGAAGTCATCTTTTGGGGCTGTCCATACCCTCGCTCTGTGTTGAGATGGGACTGAGGCGGCGGAGAGGGCAAAGGGGTGTGGGGGAGGGAGGAGGAGGGGGCAGCGGGGCGGGGAGAAGAGGCGAGATGGGCAGGGGCGCCAAAACAGTTTTTATAGCCAACATATTGTAGATATCCGGGAGAATCATTTCGTCAGAGACGTCATTTCATCTGAAAATGAATCAATTTTTAATTCAATAGCACTAAAAGGAAGGAATGTTTGAACTCTCATTTTCCTATCCGTGTTAAAAGTATGTCTATTCTTCATTTTAATGCTTGAAGTGGCCCTTGAAACCGCATCTCATCTCTGGTATCTGTTTTTTCACAATTTTATTTCTTATATGTTGTGCGGTTCTATTGTTAACACAGCTTGTGGTGAATCTTCACGTTGCGTTGTGGTCCGCAAAGTGCATTGACACTTCCCGTGCTGTTTCAAAGTTGGATGGTAATGCACTGGATAGACTAGAACTGCTCCGAGCGGCGTGTGAAGTCAAGCCATGGTGACTGGCCGGAAGCATGAGAAGGTGGACGCTGTGTGTGCGTGTTTTGTTAGTAAACAAATGAAAAGTTGGAGAGGGAAAAATGGATTAAATGCTTTTTCAAAGACGGACACAGGCTAGCAAATTTGGATGGAGAGCACCAAGTGCAGCTGTTGCTTGATGGCCTCAATGGGATATTAGAATGAATTGGTTACTCATGGCAGCCCAGAAATGCTGAAACAAAGCGGACGCCGAGAGAGAAATATGGAAATCGTCGAATGGGGTAACGGAACTGCTGAATGTATTAAAACTGATTACTTTTTCTCAACTCTTCTCGCCATGCATGAAGTGGTAATGATATGGGCCAGGTGTCGGCAAAATGCGGTTCGCGAACCACGTACGGCTCTTTGGCCCTTCCCTTAGTGTGGCTGGCTCTTGAGAGCGCTTGGTTCACAGGACAAGTGGTCTGTTTTGAAAGATCTGGAGAATGGAGATACGCTGATTTTAAACGCAGTATTTTTGACTCATGCAATCACGTGAAAAAATCTAGCATTTGCTGTTCTTTCATCATTCGGATCTACATATCCATACGAAGAATCAGTTTCCAGCATGGGCCTTATGAAGAACATATTGAAAATTGGCCTTCGTTTACATTAGTCTTTGTCATTCATTGACATGATACAATTTTATGGATACCTTACCATTTAATTTTATCAATTAATAATATCGTTATTAAGTTTTATATTAAGATTTTTTTAGCACACCTATAATTTAACTAGGACTAACAGCTTTGTGTAAATGTTAATAGGTAAATTTTAGGGAGCGTTATGGAGTGGAAGAAGATGTAGTGTCGAGGATCGAGAAAGGTATGGTGAGATGGCTTGGACGATTAAGAGAGGGTGGGCGAAAGTGGGGAGAGGAAACAAGTGCACAAGACGAGTGTGGATGGGTCGACTTCAGAGAACGCACCTCTGTCAGATTGAGGACTTTTTTTATAGCGAAGGAGTGACCTAATTAAGTTAATGACAATGTACTTACCTGTAGAGGTTGGATAAAACAATGGCTCTCAAAAGAAATTTCAATCGTTGCACTCTCGATATTTGGCTCGGTGTACTCATTAGCAATGACCTCCATTTCTCGATGGCAAGTTTAAGTTAGCTTTATGCATAGTGTGCCATAACAACTGATGCCATTGCCTTCTTCCCATTAGAACGGGCATCCTAATTGTCCATGGGACGAATTTTCAAAGAAGTGATTTTCCCAGCTCATTTAATAACACAAAGAAAACTACCATTAGACCATATCGAATCGCCGGCATTTGAACGAATTCGAAATAAACAATTTCGGTGGACGCTTTGTTTAGAGCCTGCCTCTGATTAGACATAAAGTGACCTTATGAAGCCACTGGGCCATTGAGGGAGAGATTTGAAAACTTTCATGTAGACTAGGATATGAGGAAAAAATACGACGAAGCAAATTGTACTAAAAGGATCCTAATATAAAAGTATGAATTGAATATGAATTGAATATGAATTGAAATGTTATTGCAAGTCGTCATAAAACTTTAACTTTTCACTTTCTATGGTAATATGTGACCACGTGTAAATGATGAGGTATTGTTGTAACTGATGATGTAGTTATGATGTTAGAAACGCCATGATGACTTACGCGCCCAGATTTTAAGGTAAATCTTGTGGGATGGGGGTGCGCTGTTTTGCGGATCCCGTCAGCTCCTTCGACGGGCAGCTGGGGGGAATCGACTGCAGAGACTGAGGAGAAAATGCTGGTAGAGAGAAGGAAACCAGATAATGTAATGTCCCCTGCGAGGGAATGAATTAGAAAGCGTCTGGAAATCGATTTTTGAGCAAAGTCGAAGAAACGTACGTGCAAGTAAGTATCTTTAGAACTACCTAAAAGGAGTATCTAAAAGTTGTATCAAATATATATCTAAATATCCAAGCGAAAAAGAGAAATAATTTAATTTGTACTCTTTGTATTTTACCATACATTTAACTCCCTGACCTCGGCGCATTTTTAACCGACCATTGCGGTTAAACAACGGAACGAGATAGTCGACGCTTTAGGTGATGACCATTTCGGATGATTATTATTATTGTGAACCACAGATGTTACTCAGATGTGTTCGCCATTTGACGTGCTTTCGCGTTTGAATGTGTATAAACACATACACGCTGCTCCATACACGTGTGCATACACGTGCATGGAGCAGCTGTGTAACTTATGTGTATTTATGCATGTGTTTTTGTTTCTGTTTGCTAGGGATATCTTGATATCCATTATTATTCACATACACACATTCATAGGGAACTTTAACATTATATTATTAGGTTATCTACCGGTTAAGGTAGGTTTTTGGATGGACACAACTATCAAATAAACATTTTGTGACTCCCCACCTAGCAAACTAATCTATATCAGGTCCCTCTTCATCTCGGTGTACTTCTTTCCTCCCTTCATCCCGTCCAACATCCCTATCCTGTTCCTACCCTTACCTCGCTTGCCCAACATTCTCCCCTCTATTACCCTCTTCAACATTCCACTACCGCTCAATACGCCTTTCATCCATTTTTCCTGCCTCCATAGGATTTCTCTCAATAAACCCCTCTCCTCCCCCACCATTTCTAGTACTTCCTCATTTGTTTTCCTTTCGGTCCATTTCACCTTCTCCATTCTTCTCCACACCCACATTTCAAAAGCCTCCAATCTACGTCTATCCTCCTGCTTCAGCGACCACGTTTCCGCGCCGTACGTAGCTACGCTCCATATCAGAGTTTTTACGAGTCTTGTCTTAACATCCCTACTCAACGTCCCCGTCATCAACTCCCTCCTCCTTGAGAAAGCCTCCTTGCCTAGCGCAATTCTTCTCCTTACGTCCCTACCACTTTGACCGTGTTGGTCCAAAACACTTCCGAGATATGTAAACTGTTCTACCTGCACTATTTTTTCCCCGCCTATTTTAATATTTAGCTTAGCCTTTTTCTTTCTGGAAAATCGCATAACCTTTGTTTTATTAATATTTATTCTCATCCCATATTTATCGCACTGAACCTCCAATTCACTCAACAATGCTTGCAACCCCTTGGCTGACTGAGCAACTAATGCTTGGTCATCAGCAAACCTAACCGATTTTACGAATTCCCCTCCGACTTTCATTCCTACCTCCAGTTCTCCCCATGCCTCTTTAATCATTTCCTCTACATATACGTTGAACAGTACCGGTGACAATGGGCAACCCTGCCTTACACCTCTTCCTAACACTGCCCATCCGGGCTCTCCGTTCGCCACTCGCACCTGAGCAGTCTAACATTATATATATTTTATATATATTATTTTTACATATAGAAATAGATATATAAGGAAAGGGGTTAGGAAAACATATAAAAGACCAACACAAGAAAGGTGGGGAAGGCGAATTTGAGCAGATCACAAATGTAAATTCCTGTGTTGGTCTTTTATGTGTTTTCCTATCCCCTTTCCTTTTATATATCTATTTCTATGTGTGAAAATAAAACTTTGACAGCAACACACAATATGAGAACACATAAAAGAACACTCACACTTTTATGTGTTCTCATATTGTGTGTTGCTGTCAAAGTTTTTTATCAAACATTTAAACACGAAATCCCACCATACGGCGAACAAATATTCATTCAAATGGATATACATATAAGGAAAAGGGATAGAAACACAAAAAAGGGACGAACACAGAGGATGCGGGGAAGGCGGAATCGAGCAGATGACAAGCGTAAAAATATTTCCTTGACCGGAACTTGAACACCGGATCTTTCGACTTGCCGAGCTTCAACAGCTTTCCGCATACGTTGGTTCTTGTCTTCTTAATTGTTTTGCTATTCGAATGAAGAGAAAACCTCAAGAATGGCGTTGGAAATGTTCTCCGATCAGAGGCTTTCTTCCCGACAGGAACTAAGTCCTCTGAACGATAACGCAGAAAGTCAGCAGGGGAGTGTGAGTGAGATGGGCGGCGGAGGAGAGGGGCAGAAAACGGAGAAATTAGCGAGTGGAATGCGGCGGGGGAGGGGGTGCCGAATGGGTGGGGATCGATCGCAGGGGCGGCGAGTGGGCTGGGTAGGAGGCCGTAGCTCCGTTCCGCGGGTGGGGGGGGCGACACGTCCGTCGCTGGATGGGGGGACGGGAGAGCCTGCATGCATGCACGCACACTGCACGTATGCACGTGGATGGGCGAACACTCACAAGCCAACGGTGAGGGCGTGGGGAGAAGGGGGATTAGTGAAGGGCGCGGGGAGGAGAAAGAAAGGAAAAGTGGTGCGCCTCTGCTTTGTTCAATAGCTCCGTTGTAAGAAGAGTGCCTTTCGACTGTTAAAGTCGATTGCGGTGGAGAGCAATCGAAACTCCCTCTCGTGATTCACAGCCAATTTTTGTTGCTCCGCCAGCGGCATTATTTCTTCTTAGAAGTTGAAGATAGACACTGAAGATAGACATTCGCAGAACGACACCAGCTAGTCTATCCTTAGGGAGGCAGTTAGATGGGGTGAGTTTGAGCGCAGAGCGGGAGTGCACGTGACAATCATCAAAATGAAGCTCTCGTCGACTGCTGTTTGCGGCCAATCAGGAACGAGGAAAGTTGCTTCGACTCACGTGCCTGGAAATCAAATCTCTTTCCGCTGGAGGGAAAATAATTCATTTCCGAAGATGAGGAAGAAACATGACACACAGATTCTTGGGTACGTCCGCTTAAATAACTCTTTGAAATACTCATTCATTTGGCGGAAATGCTATTTTGCACATACATGTATGCACTTTTAATGCACGAGAGTGGAAAGGAGTGGGGTGACCAATTATGAGGAGAACGCCTCTTCCCAAGCGCCTTTGCGGGGTGTTCAGCCGGAAGGGGTAGAGAGTCGCGTGGCGTACTGTTCGGGAGGGGAGCGGCCAGAAGTTTAATTGAATGGCGCAGTGAGGACTCGGAGAACCGATGCACGGTCGTTTAACCATTCGTGGCAATGGCGGCATCCTCCGACAGTTGTAACGCGTATCAGTTGTAATGCAGTGGATTCGTTATTGATCACAAAAAATCGGAAGTAGCTCATTCATATGAATTTAAGGTTCAGTTTTACCTCTTCATCTGCATCGATAGGTATCAAAATAACGAATATCAATCATAAATAAAATATAATACCACTTCTACAAATATGTGATATCGAAGATTTAGATGTCCGTTGGAATTCACCCTGCGAAACTCTATTATTATTGGTTCAAGGATATTAAACTTATATAATTTACTTATTGTGCATATCATTACAAGAATTAATTACGATGTCATTTTAATGCCAATTCGGTGAAGTTTGGCGCAGACTACTGATACCGTGTATTCAACATTAAATTGCTGTTAATGTAGATGGAACGTAACTCTTCAAGGATAAATCTTAAGTTAGATAGTACTCCATTTAAAGCCTTAATATTTTATAAAGTATGAGGATGAATAGGATAATTTTCCGGCAGCTTCGCATATAATAGGAAATCACTGCATTATTCTCGTATGTACATGTGAGTTGGAGATACGTATAAAGCGGTGTTTTGGATTTTCTTCGTCCATATTTTCGAACAAAGATTTTCCGAGCCCTATTTCTCCGAGACACCGAGAATACGAGTCTCCGCCCTCAAAATAAAAATGAACTTGAATCCTATATTAGATGCAGCCTTTTCTGAGGCATGTTATCTTTTACCTTTCCCCTTTTCTTCCCCCGTAAACTCTTTCATGAAATACGAGTACGTATTCGGGTTTTCGGTCTTTGCTCATTATTCTATCCTCCGCATTTCATGTCTTGGTCGTTTCCCTCACTATCACCCTCTAAACGTGGTCAATTTTTTCATGATTATCGAACAGGCCACAATTTCCATGAATATTGATCCTGATAATTTAATGATTCTGTGTATTTAAATGAATCAATGAATTAAATCAATAGGCTGTTTCCCTTCTAAAGTCCAATAATTTTCTGAGCGTTCACATGCTTTTGATAGAACATTGTATCGATATCTCCTGCCACCCATCCTCTTTCTGTCTTTCCGCTTCCAAATATTTAAACATTACCCGTCTTCAGGTATCGATAATTGATAGATTTCCATTTATTTTCGTTTTCACTTTGTATTTGGAAGTTTAATAGTCATCAATTGCGTATCGTATTTTGCCCTTTTTAATACGTCTTGTCTGTCACGAAGGAGTGAGTTCGACAGCCAATCCCGAACAAGCTAAGGGTGTCAAAGGAAATCAAATAATAGACTATCGATTTGAGGAAAATTATAATATGCAAGTGACGAAAAGAGCAGATTTGGTGTGTACCAGAATAAATGAAGATTATTTCTGAAGACTATGTATTTTTAGCAGTTGTGAACTGAATGGAGCAGGTTTAATGTAGTCCTCATCGCCTCCCGTAAATCGTTTTCAATTATTAAAATGATTTAAACAAATGAAATTGGAACTACATGGTGCTTTCATGTGTAGAAGCATGCGGTTTAATTCACTCTAAAAAACCTGAAACTAATAATTCTATTAGAGAGACATAAGATATTTCCCAAAACATCCTATTGAATGAATTGCCGGATGAATTTGATCAGGCGTAGAACCTAGGAGCTCTTGGTAGGCAGCCAAGTAGGTACCCTACCACCACGCAAAGTAGGGGAAATGTTTTGTACATTCTTTCAATAAAATCTCTAAATATTGAATATTCACTGAAATGTGTTCAAAAATCATGAAAAAAATGTTGGTACAGATACAAGAGGCCCAGGGCAAGGTAGTCTTGTGCATATTTCTGTCTTTCATTTTGAATAATATTTACTCGGGAGAGCACTGCGAGATCAGCGACTCTCCACTTAAAGTTAACTTGAATTTATCCTGAAAATAACCATGACATCAACCACTTTTGCATGCATAGTGCGTTTGATTTATATGCAATATCAAAATTCGCATGGATAGATACAAGTGGTGAGCGAGTTAAAGAAATCTTGGCGGTAGTGTTACCAAAATTGCATAATTTTAGGTGGTAATTTCTTATTTTTGTTTTGCGTCTTAATTGATTACCATAATTAAAGAAATTCCTTCCAATAAATTCACTATTTAAAGTCATTAAAGATAAATCTTTGCCTGGTCGGAATTTCGAATCACGTATTTCGAATATCCTATAGACTTTTCAAGTTTTCAAAGCCGTAAAAATGTATCAACATTTATATCGCTGTCTATGAAGTGTTAATTCCTCGAGTTAATGGAATGCCTTATCGAGAAACTATACTCGTGTTTAAATCAGGGACGTTTGACGCGTATATACTCAGAGAAGCCAATTTAAAACTGGCAATTGCACTGCAATTATTTACAATTGTAGTGAAAGTGAAACTCATTTTACTTAAGTGAATACTATGCGATCAGCTTCTTAGCATAAAGCCTCATTCTTAAATTAAGAATTTGTCGTTACATTTCGATATTTACTGAGCGCAAAGTAAGTTTTACTGTCAATATGCCTTTTATTCCTTCCATTAACGTCACCTGGCCAAATGAAGCGGTTGGGAGCGATAAAAAAATCATTCGGCCCATCGGCGGCTTTAACAAGGCCACTTTATTAATTTGGTTTTCGACATATAGCTAAACGTATCACTCGTGCTCTCCGCATTTAGAATGCGAAATAAATGAAAGGCTGTGTTTTAGGAAACTGCATTCAAAGAAGCGTAGGCACCAATCGAGGGTTCGCATGAGTCGCTCCGCCATTACTGTGGATCCCCGCTCTTCACCCTGTGTCCATAATTATGATGGCCAGTCACCAAATGAAATCAAAACTTCGGGTTTTAGACGAGGTTAATTGAAGAAGAATTGACCTTAAATAATTTGAGCTATTTTCTAGTCGTCCACACAATACAATTTTCCTCTCCTTTAATTACATTTTAACTTTATTCCCCAGTCACACCCTACAAACTGCGTACATTTACCGGTTTAACTCGATTTTATCGCGTGTATGTATTTTAATACATTCATTTTGAAGGCATTTGGTATTCGATTAAGTTTGTTGTTACCACAATATGCATCCAAATCGACCCTTACGAACGCCAAAAGCAAGGCCCTTTCCGATCTGAACTGAGAAGAGACGTAGAGTTCTCTCTAGCCTTACTCCTCCGATAAGAACATGGTGACCGAGAGACAGCGGTAAAGAGCAGACTTGGGATCTACCGCTCTACTCACTCTCGGCTGATAATCTCAAAATTTTGAGGATCGTAGGGGCTATCGGAGGGGATCTAAAAGGCAGACGAATGGCCCTAGAATGGGAAATGCCACGACTCCTGTTCGAGACAACCTACTTTCCTGGTTTCGGGGATGCAGTCAAACGATGCATGCGCGTCCCCTCACTTCCAACCCCCGACGCGGGAGGGGGTTGTAAGTGGCGAACGGGGGGGAGGTGGCTGATGGTCGAGTTAGCGCCGCGGAAGGTGGATGAAGGGAGAGACGACTCGTTGTTGAGTGCGAAAGGCTTTAGATCGAATCGGGTTCGGGGAATACCCCCTCGCGCCCGCCTCTCCTCCCCGTGTGCCACGGCCGCGAGCGGCAGACGCTCCAGGAGGGTCGGGCCGTTCGCTTCGGGCCGACGCCTGCGCCTCTGAACCGCGCGACGGAGGGAGGGAGCGAGCCCGGCCGAGTCGGGCCCCCTTGTTGCGTCTTTCTTCCCTTCTGCCGCCGAGTGCGCGCCAACAGTCCCGGTTGACATTTCCGTCCGGCGTACTCGCGGCGGAAGGTCGGAGCGTTTCTCATCGGCGGCCGAAGGGTCTCAGGCGTGGGTCCAGAGGACGGGGCTCGTCTGCAACTGCCGCCCTTGGTGGAATCCTCCCGCCGCCCGAGGTGGAATAGGGGGAGTGGCCGGTGGCGCGGACCCTCTCCCCCCCTGGGGGACCGCGGACTTCCCAAGTGCAAGGGATAAATGGCAACGGGGGAAGAGAGCCGCCGATCGCACCTCGCTCGTTTTGTTCCCTCGCAGGTTTTCCTCCCCGGGCGGTAAATATCGACCGGGAATTCGATCGAGAGGAGAGCCCCCCCCATTCGCCTCCTCCGCCCTCCTCCAATCCCACTTTGCTGTGTTGTGGCTGTTGTTTACGTCGGCGGAAGGGGTGGAGCATGCAGACGGCTTTAATCTCTCCCCGTGGCGCCCCCTCGCCTCCGCAACTGCGTGGGGGGTCTACTACGCCCCCCCCTTGAGCCCCGGAAAGCGGCCGGCTCGTACCTCAGCAAGGAGCCCTCGACTCGTGTGTGCTTGAGAAGAAAACCGAACTCGCGCGTGCGCGTACGAGGCAGCGAACTTCATGTTTGCCATACTATGAACTGTCAAACTCCTCTCTCGCCGTGAATTAGTTTCACCATCGTCACCTTTTTGTGATCATCTCCGCACCTGTCAACAGCTTCGTGCAACACCCCGTAGATTAAGAAAATCGATACTAGTTTGTTTTCCCACCTATGCCATATGACCTAAATTCAAAAGGAAAAAAATAAGCACATCAAGTGTAGCGGGAGACCAGGGGGGAAGAAGTTTTAGTCGGTTCGATTGCTCCGAGAGGCGTCTCGAAAACTCGATCTCCTCCTCTCTCTCTCTCGGCCACTGCTTTCACTCTATTTTGGAGTCGTTCGACTTAAACTCTCGATTCTTTTGAAAGTATTTGGAATTTTCCGCTGTGATTAGAATAAGGGTTTAAGCGTTTGAACGAATTTCGCCCTCTTCTCTTCTTTTCTCTTCTTTTCTCCTCGCGCCTTAGTATCCCCAAAGTATTTGGAGGGACACCGTGGAGTTGTCGTTTGGGAAATACTTTCACTCTCTCTTCTGATCAACTGTGGGTTGTGAACATAGTTTCAGGGCAATCATAACCTCCATTAATTACTCACTCAGTGCGAGAGAAGTTTTATCTTGTTTTAGAAATCTGTTCAATTATCCAAGATTGCCGGACATTGTTTCTCGTTTACGAGCTACCGAAATATTAATATAATCAGGCATGTGCATTTTAACAAATTCCTGAACAACTCGAAAGGGAATGTAAATTAATTCATCCGTTGTCATGTAGCTTATCGGATCAGTTAGGAAAACGTCAGATGTATAACGGGAGCAAAAAACAGAAATGCTTTGGTTTACATGAAACTAGAATTGAGAATTAGACGATAAGCCGTCCAGTCGAAGGAGCCTTCTAATTCACGGGAATCTTCTCTGCTGACTGCAAGCCCTTGGAATTGTAAAATTTATCTTACAAATTCTACATTTGAAAACAACGAACATTTAAATTAATACATCGAGCAAATCCGTTTCGCTAGTACGGTGTGCTGCGTTCTTGTTATCCGTACGATTTTCATGTAGTGTGGGTTGGGGAAAACGCTCCTTGGTTCAGGTACTTGACTCGTCTTCGCCATTTATCGATTTGTTACTCTTTAAGGGTTGGATCGTATCGAATATCAACGGAATACGTTTTAGGGACAGTCTCATCGTGCACCTTCTCACTCGAAGATCGCGGTTCGTAGTCCTGCGTCAGGTCGTGGCTTTGACGTTAATCCATGAGCACACAAGGAGACTGCGAGAGATTGCTCCACTCTCTCGGTCCAGCATTCTTCTTAACTAGTGTCACAAGGACCCTGTGATATCTTTCTGTCATATAATTTTACGCTATTTGCTCAGTTGATTTTCCATAATTGTTCATTCACACGCCGTTGTTGCAATTGCTGCGGATCCCGGGGAGGGGGTTACGAGGAGAGGGACTGATGATGATGATGAGGAGGCGGAGGAGGCGGTGGAGCAGCTGCCCCCGGCACGAGTGCTCGTCCGAGGGAAACGCGCTGCGCTGCAAATAAAAGCAATGCGCGGCGACGGCGACTGAGGAGAGCGCTTCTCTGGGCAGACTGGGAATTGCGAGGAGGGACATGGAGTAGCCGTTAAATCTCCCGCATTTTAATGTTGACGGTAGTACAACAAGAGTTACTCGTAAAAGACGGAAAAGTGATAAAACACGAGACAATTTTCTTTAGAAGAGAAAGACTTTCTTCTTGACAAGAAGTGTGACTGATTCTAACATTTCCCTCCGTACTACTCTAACTGAACATTAAATATCATAAATAAATTTTCTCACGGTAAGTGTTCGAGTGATTGGTGTTCGCAAAAAATTATATAAAAACCATCGTATGTTACATAGGAATTAGGGTCAAATTTAGGTGGCATAATCGTATATGTCAGTCGTGTTTAATGCTTATTTGGATGTGAATATCACAAAAATTTCCAATAAATAGCTTTGATTTTTTCCTCGTGGTTTTGGTGTTAGTGCTTCCCCGATAGACATACTGACAAAATAGGAGTTCTCGTACTCAAAAATATTTCATCAAGTTTCTTCGTTTCTTCAATTCTGAGACTCGTTTGATCTTTGGGTTACATCTGGAGCTCATATCGAAACTCGGTGATATTAAGTGCTTCATTCTTTTTATTCGCATCCTCATTTGTCGTGCCTAAATCGAGTGTTCATTTTGCTGAAGAAGTTTCTGAAGTAGCTTCAGATTTATGTCCTCGGCTGACAGGAGCCAAACCCATATCTTGAGTGACCTGGAGGAACGGGATTCGAGCCATGGGGCTCCCGAGAGAAGGCCCAGCGCAAGGGTTCCGGTGGGCAGAAGGGAGCAGTAGGGGTGCGCCGTTGCTTTACGGTGGACGGCCCACTCGCCAGAGCACACCCGGTGCCGTCGGCCTCACAGGCCCCTCGTGTGAGGAGTGTCGAATGGGCAATGGGCCCCCGCTGCGCCTCCTCTCTCGGCCGGCGCCCGGGTGTCCCGGTGGGCGCCGCGGGGGGCCCCCGGCGGCGGGGCTATGGGCAAGTCTCTTGGTGTCGTCCCTCATCCTGCTGCGTGGCCTCGCCACCTCCCTCCCCGCGCCCTCTACCTCCGACTCACCGACTTCTCGCCTCCCGCCCTCCGCGCCTCCCCCACCGCCGACTTCCGAGTCTGGGACACGCGGGCCCTCCTCACCTGTGGCCCCCTCGGCTGACCCTCCGCCACCACCGTGGGAGGATGAACCCTGCGGCGGCGCCTCGCCCCTCGAGGGGGCGCCACCGGGAGGGCACTCCATTGGAGGCGCCATTGCCCCGTGGCTGACGCTGGACGTGACGCATGGCTTGTTCGAGACCGACACCTTGGTCCCCGGCCTGGTCTACAAGGGTGAGTTCAAGGCTCGTGCTTTAAAGAATTCTCAGGTGACGGGGCTGATCTTCGAGAGGAGTCTCCCTCTTCGCTGCCGAGGGCAACTCCTGTATGCGTGGGTTCTCAGGCACCCTTTATATTCATGAACTACGACATGAACATTTTAATTGCCATACGAATTACTCCTATGAATTTGCTTTAATTGGGTTGGTTTGGTTTAATCAGAATACGAATTAGGTATTCGTTTTCGACCATCAACTAAGTCGTACGCTATGTATAAAAAAATATCACTCTCTTTTCTTTTCTCCGTCATCTAAATAAGAATCACGGACACAACCCATATCTTTGCTTTCACTTATCCTTACCCTAAATTTAACGGTTAATTCTTACGAATAAAATACGAATTTAATGTGATGACCATATATGCGTGAGATTTCCCACGATCTCCAGCGTCTTAATTTGGCGATAATATTTTATTTGACTAAAAATTGTATTTTGCAAAGTTATCGTAAAAACATAGTTAATTTGATATTGCTTGAATTCGGCTAATGAAATGTATTATTTCCGCAACAGCATTTTGTACCAACTGTCTTAACTAACATTTAGGCAAAACATGCTTACATCAACAACGTACTCATTGCAATTGCGGGAGTGGTCTTAATATCACGACTTCATGTATCCAACTTACACTGCATTTGGGAAAAAAAGAGTTTGATATATCAAACCAACAGAAAATTTGGAGTCATTTGGCATTTGATTTATATTTTATCAATGCCATGCCGACCTATTATATAATCGCACGTAGACGTTATTATGTCAAGTTATTTCAGAGAGGGGATCGGGATAGTGCGGCTTCCCACAGAGAGGGCCCGGGTTCAAATCCTGGAGACAACAAATAATTTTCAGTGGTACACCGATCCCTACTTGAGGTGTTTTGTGGATAGCACTTTGAGTGGGTACGCCGTCCGTCGGATGAGACGTCCAACTGTGCACCCCTTGGCGCCTTTCGGCAAGAATAAGCTAATGTCGACGCCGGGTTTCTCTCCACCCTTCCTTTCCCATGCATCCTTAATGGCTCAAATGGCCTTAGCTGTCGGTCGCCTCCCCAACAAAACTACCACTTATTCCAGCGAGGTGGTAATTACACTTGGGAATATTTCCAGAGACAACGTGCGGTAATATTTACTTCTTCCTCATTGCAGATTTCTTAAATTCAAAATGCAACATAGAGTGTATTGGAATGATAAATCGGTAAACTATTTTACCTCTTTCCCTAATTATTCATTTGTTTTTAGCATAAGGAAGTGCTCAAATTTCTTTTCCCTTTCATTCCTTTCCTTTTCAAATTGTCGGTGATCATTAAAGAATAATAGATCATTGAATTAGTAAAATAAGATTTGATAGGTAATAGAAGCTGGGGCCCCGTGAATTATAGTGCATGCTACTTGTGAAGACAAAACAGCGATTATTGGAAATGCATGGCTTCCGCCACATGGGAGCGCTTTCAAATCCGCTAAAAAAGTGGAGGAGAGGGTTTTGGCGCAGATTCGCGGGCGATTCGTCGGAGCTTTGTAGCTGCCGGGCATGCCTCCGTTAAATTGGGTTGCGCGCAAATAAAAACATCGCGCTACCGTTCCGGGGACGCATTCCCGCTCCCCCCGGGGGATTGAGGGGATGGAGGCCGGGGGCGTCCGCTTGCCGCCCCGGTGTCTCGCATCTGGCGCGGGTTTTGTTTGGGGCTAAGCCGTGGGGAGGGAGGGCTACCGCAGGAGGAATGGAAGAGTGCGGCCCGCGCGCGGCAAGGAGGAGGAGTTGGAGG
Source organism: Hetaerina titia (assembly GCA_037158775.1). Taxonomy (NCBI): domain Eukaryota; kingdom Metazoa; phylum Arthropoda; class Insecta; order Odonata; family Calopterygidae; genus Hetaerina; species Hetaerina titia. The sequence goes on from CM073776.1 coordinate 100,371,375, forward strand.
CGGGAAAGTGGTCGAGTGGGAGTGGAGGAGGGAAAATCGATGCTCCTGGTCCCGAGTCTGGTTTTGTTTCCAAGTGCGCTCTTTCTTTCGAGAATATCCAAGGGAAACGAATGGCAATGTTTTATAGCGTAAGATAAGCAAAAGCAATCGATACAAAAATTAACGTCGAGAAACGCTATAATATTCTGTTTGCGTCCCGCGAGGTTTGAATGACGTGACAATCAAGTGAGGGGAGGAGAGGGATGGATAAGAGACATGTTCTCAAATTAGGCGTTTGATTGGTTGAAGCAGACCCATTCTCAGGGTGGAAGAGAAATGTCTTGGTTCCCTCGATCCACTTGTATTTATTTTCCAAACGCAATATCGCATTTGCCATGACACTTGAACAAATCTAATCGAGCGAACAATCAAGTTGTGTCGGTCCACTTTTTTCTGTCTAGTTACTTAACCGTAATTCACAGAGGAGGCGATGAAAATGAAAGGGGATAAACAGTAATGAACCCGAGGATTGATGTTACCAGAGTTGAAGAGAGAACTCAATTTGAAGTATGATTTATGGAATTGAGTCATCAAAAGGTTAATAGAGCACATTAGTGCCTTATTCTCTGTGTGCCGCCTGCAGTTTCCCAGGAAAATCTCATACTAAAATTCTCACACAGATTGGGTGATGTGATTTCTCATTAACTAATCAATAATAACATTTGAATGACTAGTAGTGTAAAGCCATATTCGGTTTAAGTTCTTATTATTCTTCTTTGCAAATTTCGTGATACTTGAGACAATTGCATGGTCAGTGTAATCCTGACACTTCCAAGATAAAAACTATTGGGCTTGAAAGAATTACGCTATTTCCTTCAAGTTAAGAGCGACGTCTGCACGCGTCTAAGAAGCTTTTTTTGAGTAAAGTAGATCTTTGCTTTAAATTTCCTTACAAAACACTTAGTAGAGATTGACGATTTTACGAAGTCTATCCCAAAATTATTAGTAGCGGTGCGATCAAAAAATCTATTGCCAGAATGGATGCATTCATTGAAAATCTTCCAAGTAGTACCCTTGTGCGTCCACATACCACTGCTAGCGGGCTTGCCACGCCTCGTACGTCTTTTGGAAGGCAGCAAACGGAATACTCCCAAGCTCCCTCGTCAAGGCCAGTTGTAACGCTTCCACTGAGCCGTGGTGACGCCCTTTCAGCACGGACTTGAGGCGGGGGAAAAGGAAAAAGCTTGGTGGGTCAGCGTCATGAATTTAGCTTGGCTGAGGCATTGTCAAGAAGCTCTTGAAAGATCCGCGTGCGAGTTTTATTTTGTTCGTCTGAGAGCACTCGCGGCACTAACTTCGTACACACCTTTCTCATGCCCATGTTTTCGATCACAAGCCGATGCACATCATTGTTAAGGGTGCCATGTTTATCAGAAACCATTCGAACATTTTATCTGTGATCCTTGTTCAACGAAACCTTCAATCTTGCAAGATTTTCGTCGCTTTTTGAGGTCGAAGGTCGCCCTGAACGTTCGGCGACTTCAACATATTCTCTACCCTCCCGAAACAACTGGTACCACTAAAAACACCCAATCTGCCCATGGGGTTATCACCATAACCTGCCTTGAGCATGCCATGATTATCTGTCCCGATTTTGCCCAGTTTCACGCAAAATTTGATGGTTTGCGCTGTTCCAATAACCGGTTCATAAATGAGCGTAACGAGGTCACATTATAGAGGTTTCGCAAACGAACGATCCGCGCTCCTCAAAGGCTGGGAGCCAACTGCCACCGGCGGTCTCCAGCCTTCCCCTGCCCTCCCACGAAAACAGCCAGAGAAACCGCCACCTGTTCGTCCGTCTGTCTATCCAAGCAAAAATAAATCATTCTACTTTTGAGACTGAATTGATATTGGCGATATTGGTTATTACTGACGTGGTATTAGTTATCTAATGAGTATTTCGAGTTGCGTAATTTATTAATATAAATTAGTCATAAACGCTCCTGGATTGCTTATAAAACATTTATGATGGGTATGCGATATAGAAATAAAGAACTTAAGCGGCGACAGTCGACATATTTGCATTATTAATGATATTCGTTTACTACATTAAGAAAAAAGAATAACGATATTTTAAATATTACAAGATCATTTATATGGATACATTTTATTTCTTTGGAGTTTTTAATGAGAAATAGTGTAGTAAAAATGAATAGATATGAGGAAATACTTGAATTAACTGCCTGTGTCGTCCATATGACATTTTATCCGTTTGTCCACCGTTAGCCATCTTCGATATCTATTTTGAACTAATTTATCAGCTTGTAGTTTGCCATAATTGGATAGTAAAATGCATAGTAATCGTGTTTTAATGGTTATCAGTCAAATATGGCCATAGAGTAGAGCTTGCACTATATTAATCTACCTTTAACTCTTAGGTACCCTAACGGAAATGTACATTAGTGCAAAATTAATCCATGACTGTTGACAATTATTATTACATATAGATTTCTGTGCTCTCTCTTTTTGATAATGCGAATATTTTCAAATTTTAAGCTGCTGATGGTGCTAATTTTCAAAAGTCATGCATCTCTAATTCATATTGAAATTTCATAGTTGCTTTGATATTTCCACTGGATCACTTTATTTGCTGCCATCGAAAATAAGACATTACACGAATAATTCGATTAAATCAAACAATACTGGTGATATATTTAACTCATGGTTCATTTAGAATATGATTCATTTATTTTAATATCCCGAGTTTCAATTTAGAGTTCTTTGTAATATCCTTGTAAGTTAATATGTAATAAAGCTGGGCCAATAAAACCGCACTAATCTTTATTTCAAGCCCCAAAGTGATCCGATTCAGCGCAAAATTTATTGGGGTCTAAAAGTGTCTTTGGTTGGTGACTTTCACCGCCCTCGGCAACTATTAATATTTCCATGCGAGCAGGAAGCTAAACCGCAAAGAGATTATGAAGAAGTCATAAGAGGGTGGCGGAAAGGGATATTATGTTGCGGCTGTTTTCTTTCATTAAAACTGTCGCAGGTTTCATCAACACCATTCTTATGTTCTCTTTCTCTACTTCTATGCACTTTCTTCTATTTTCATAAGCGTGTCAAGGACATAAATCTCTTTTCAGTAATTATGGCATATTGCGTCGTACACCCAATCTAATAGGCTTACTTAAAAATTGTGAAAATGCCAAGTGAAATCGATAATCATCAACCGAGAAAGGTTGAGGAAACTAGTAGAAGGCTAAACATGTCTGTCCCCTCATTTTCGAATATTATTTAATCCAAATCAAATAACCCTGCGGTGAATTCGGGATAGTGTCTAGAGTTTAAAATTTAAAGGTTCGGAATAATATCTCGGGTGAAATGTGAGAAATGAGGTGATTGATTGTATGCCTCTTATTGGCAACGGCGGAACATTTCCTAAGGAACCACGATATTGACTTTTTAGATCGCGTTTGTGATTGAGAACGGCTCCAGCCTTTATTTGTGTAGCTGTTCATTGATTTGTGATTTAAAGAACAACAATGGAGAAAAGTCAACGAATGGATTTAATTATATTTTTAAATTTCGTATCTTAGGCTGGCCAACAATTTTTGAACAGCTTTCTGGAAAATTAATAAAACTAATTTTCTTTCATTCTTCACCACTATCACATAATTGTAATAAGAACTTGGTATGCGGTGTATTTTTCCCAATATTATATAGCATAAATACAGAAATAAACTTTTATTTTGGTGATAAATCGTGAATATGCCTTCAGGCATTTCGTACGTAAGAAAAATATGTTCACAATCACAATGCATGTACATATGTGCTTTGATTCTGGAGCATTTTAAAAAATTTGCTATGTAAATTTACGGTAAAAGCCATTTGAATAGCCAGGTGTCTTTAAGGCCTTACATTACTACGATGAGCCATAAGATGCTATATGCATAACATATTCCGTTTTCACACTATTAAGATTCAAATTTTCCGGGATTTCTTACTCGTGGATTCGTTTTTGGAAGATCCGCGTGTATCTTCCGCGCGGAAAAAATCCCGGAATATTCGAATCTTCATTCGCTAAACTCCGCGGAAGCCTTCACAGCTAAACATATTTTTACTACTTCAGACGACCTCCTAATGCCGCTGTAGAATGGGATTCCAAAAGTGATTTGCTAATTATGATGATCACCTAGGGAGTGTTACCATTTTACCAATTTATCTTTTTTCAGTTCAAATCAGAGCTTCGGTTTCATTAAAAAATATTTTAGAATTCCATTTTTGATTGCAGCTTGCCATAAAAGTCCAGGACATCATGAGGTCACATGAGTTATCAACATATTTTTGTGAAAGTGTGCGTTCTTTTACAGATGGTTTAGTGTCCCGATTGGATCGACCGATTTGACCTCTATTGCTAGCCGTTTGGCCGATGTTCATGCCGCCCCTGTTATACCCTCCATCCCACGGCATCCGGGGGGGTGATGAGTGTCCACGCTCCTCGCCGCCGACTCCCGCGTACCAGGTGACGCGGCCCCCTGCGACCCCATTGCCTACCCCGAGGGCGCTTAAAAAAGACTTAAAATTATGCCACGCTCGACAAACACACCCGAAGTGCTCAAAGCACTCGACTTATCTTTTCTTTCGGTTTCCTTGCAAATCGCGTCATTGCTTACAATGTTTCAAACATCCTTGTTATATTTCTACGACGATAGAATTTTGAGTGATGCATTTCAATTGAGTGGTTCGCGGTAGTCCAGGAGGTAGAGCGTTGAACTACTGACCGGAGGGTCCCGGGTTCGATTCCCCGGCAAGGTACTCTGGGTACCTGCAGCTCTACCCAAGCTAGTTGATTTTTCGGGTACCAGATCTTCCTGGGAAACCATAACCGGCACAGGGAAAGGAACTGCCCCCCCTACCCTGATGTGTGAATATTCACACACCGTCGGCCTTAGTACTGGGTGAACTCTACCATCACCTACCAAACCAACCTTAAGGTTCATTACTGTGTTTATGGTTATTGCAAGTGAGGAAAATACGCCGGTCAATAGCCTCCCTCTTCGGGAGAACTAATCTCAGAAGAAGAGCGACTATGTATAATTAAGTTGTACTTGTGACTTCTTATTTGGAGTCCACCACATATTCACACACAGTAATGATTTCTCCAACATAATTGGAAGTTGCTTCAACACCAAGCAGTGGATAGAGAGTGAGGGTTTATTTTAGTAAACTCATGTGCAGTGGTGATGGGTGGAAGGGCCGTTGGCCTTCATTGGCCGTTCCCTTCCCTTCCACTGGTGTACCGTGGGAGTGGCCTCCGCCTCGCGCATTACTTCATGCAATACACTCGAGCGGGTTTCTATCTTTCCGCCCCCACTCTCTCTTTCCGAGGATTGCCTTTGCCTAAATTTACGTACGACCTACAATGAGCTGGTTTCTTTAGGGGCACCAGAGTAATGAAGAATGTGATCACCACAAGTAAAGTCCGATGTAAAGGGCCAAAAAGTGCTGTTGTTGGGCTATAACAAAAATAAATAAAAATAAAAAGAGCTTGTTTTATTCATGAGGATCGATTCTCTGGTATCCCGTGTATTTATTTCCTCATTTGAAGGCAAAGGAGTGGTGTTGTACCCATTCTTATTACTTGTGTGCAAAAGGTGAAGATTCTTTGTTTACGGACGCATATGGATTACTCGACAATTGGTGCGATAAATCGGTACTTAGTATTAAATGAAACGACTCACATTGTTGAATTGAGAAATTAAGAAGTTGAAGAGAAAGATATGAATTCTTTCATTAAATTTAGGCATTTTATCACATAATAGGTTTTCTGTCTCGCGTGAAGTACTACAATGAAATTTGAAGGTTGAAGGTCGTAATCGCTGCAGCCGATGAGACGTGTTGAATGTGTTTTCTCGATACCATCTATTAACGAGGTAATCGTTGAGTGTGGATAACGGGATATAAGGAGACTTTTCGCGAAAATAACAGGCCCTAAGGTAATATTTTGTATCACATCCTTTAACGCCATGAAGTTTTTATATTTCGCGTTTCACGAACAAATCGATCGTTTTAAAAAAACATACAATTTTCGAAACGGTGCTAGATGCTATGTAATGTAAAATTTCCGATATTAAAGTTCGGTCAGCTGCTGAATAGTTGACTTTTCTCCAGCGGCAATGAAGAAGGTAATCAAGGATATTACTGCGAAGGCTTTTTTTGCATTAATATCCTTGATTTGAATTAAGAATAAATGTTCTAAGGTTTTCAATAAATAGCAAAGTTAAGCTAATCGCTAAATAGGAGGGTAAAAATGGAGCAGTTTCTCTATCAAAGAAGTTTTTTCCACCAAAACAGCCGAGTGTATAAAAAACATAAAGATAATTGCGTTAGACAAAGTAGCTTTTAAAAGGAGGAGGCAATTAATGACAGGGACTTTGAGTAAGGATGTTGAGAAAAGGCTCGTAAAAACTTTGATATGTAAGATAGTTATGTACGGCGCGGAAATATAGTTAGTGAAGCAGAATGATAGAAGTAGTTTGGATACTTTTGAGATGTGTGTGTGGAGGAGGACGGAAAGAATGAAATGGACCAAAAGGAAAACAAAGGAAATATAAGGCACGGTCGAAGGGGAGGAGAGGATATTGTTTCCAGTAGTTGAAATGGGATAGGAAATGGGATGCATAGCACTGGCGATGGACTGTCTAAGATTGAGATGGGAAGGCTAGGGAGACGCGTGGGAATGGACGGGCATGTTAGACGGAATGATGGGAGGAAGAATTATGCGGAACTGAAGTTCAATGTAGTGTGGTGTGTAAAAATAGTGTCTTATAAGGTGAAGGCTGGTAGTAATGTAAGGCTAAGACATGAAAGGCGTGCTCAGTCTTGATCCATTCTTAATCTACTTTTACCTTAAAAGGTGGACTATCAATAAAATGGTAATAATATTTTTAATAGAATTGGGAATCTTTGAAATGCAATATGCATGCACTTTTATATTACTTCTTCAATATGATGAACCACTACTTGGGTTAGTTTTTTGAAAATTCAGAAGATTTAGCGGGCTATTCAGGGTCAGTTTTAAAGGTGGTAGTAGTAGTTTATGGGGGAATGCGACGGACAGCTGAAGTCATTAGCGTCATTAGGGATGGATGGGAACGGAGGAAGAGTGGAGAGAAACCCGGCGTCGGCATTAGCCTACTCTAGTAAGAAAAGGCGCCAAGGGGTCCGCAGTTTAACTTCCCACCCGACGGATGTCGTACTCACTCAAAGTGCTCTCCACAATGCACCTCAAGTAGGAATCGGGATACCACTGAAAAATATCTCTCATCTCCAGGATTCGGGTCCTCTGGGTGGGAAACCAGTACTCTAGCTGCCGCACCATCACGATCCCCAGTTTTAAAGGTTTTTATTCCGCAATTGTAATAGAAGAAACAACAACAGTAAAAAATAAAACCTTTACGGTCCAGGACGCCCGTTTTAGGGACAATCCCCTCCTCGGGGGTGAAGAGGGAGTAAGTTGGGTCTAGAAAGAGTGTGCAATGGCACGGAGAGCCCCTTGACCCTCGGGCGAAGGGAAACGCCAGGCCGCCGGAAGCGAAAGGAGAACGATAAATATATAAATATTGTAAAGAGGAAAAGTTACCTTACTAGCTAACAAATAGGTAAGGAATAAGAGATTAAAGGTATACTTACGAGGCAGTGATATGAATGATGGAAATGAGGCAGAGGTAACTGAACAAATTATACGATAGTCCGTAACAACTGATGCATTTTATATGAGCGCCGGTTGAGAAACACTCGATGGTTTTCGTTGAGATCTGGCTCATACTGACATGTAATTACCTTTGGCCACTCATATGACCTCCATGCAGTCCTAATTACGTCCCATTCGACTCATCCCATTGTTAATTTGACCTATGCCAGCTGTCGTTTACTCAAAGATACTTTTTAAAATTAAATAGCAAATAAATAATTTGGCAATTTATTCTAATCGCAGGCCAAATGGAGGACAACTTTTGTGAGAGTGAAACTGTAATGTGGATTGCCATGTACGGTTTGTTTTTATGAAATAGTTCCTGGTAACTATGTATTTATTTACATAGCGGTGAAGCAAGTTAGTATTTCAATGTTTATGTGAGGCAATGTTAGTTTAAATGCCTTTTTCCATTATGCCGTTAAAATTATCGCAATTTAAAGGACGACTGGATATAGTATTTGGTATAGTTAACGGAAGTAGAGACTTTGAAGCCCTCAAGTCACGGAAAGGGGCTTGTATTTCCTTTACAAGAACACCATGGAAGTTTTATCGATATAAAAATTATTCCAAGTCCATATCTGAAAAAAACGGTCTCCGTTGTTTGGATGAAGAGCGAATATACTCGGGAGGTATTGGCATCACAAGCCACTTTTCAAGGAGGTCGTAACATTGGTTTCACGAACAAGGAATATAGTATTTCGAGCAGGGTCATTTGGGTGAATGGCGACGAATCGAAGAAAGGATCTGATTCATGTTAAGCATAAAGAGGACATTTGTGCAGACAACGATATTCAGAGATATTAATTTTTGCTTGCGACTTTGCTCTGGGATTAATTTTCCCCCCTATACTAGAGTGGAGGGCACTCTCCTCTTCGTAGAAGTGTGGAAGAGGTGTGTGTGGAAAGAGCGTTTCTCCCGCACGCTTCGTCAATCAGACTCGCCCATCAGAACGGCGAGACTGATTTGTAATCCTAAATGGACGTTATATTGCCATAATCGTAATCGCATTTGAGCAATACCTCACTTATCTATCATTCAAAAGGGGTCGAGCAAATTACAATCTCGACGATCGAAAAACTGCCTGAAACGCTTTCACGGCGGCTTCATTCCTGAATATTTTATGATCTCATTTTTCATAAATCGTCCTATTGTTCAAATTGATATGGAAGAATTGGTTATCACTGGGTTTTATTAGAAATGAATGATTACTTCCTTTGAAATTAGATTTTCATGCTCACAGTTACGCATGATAGACGGACAGATATATCCTTGCCATCAAAATGTCATATCACTTGCATCTTAACGGGATAATAATCAATAACATTAATGTAACTACAAGCCGGGTTTTCATCAAATTAGTTATAGAGATTTGATACAAATAAAACGTTTTCTTTTGCCCTGACCTAATACATATCAATTATATTACATTTTCTATTGGAACCATATTGATGGAATATTTGGGCAAATAGTTCAGTTGAAAAATCAAATATTTGGAATTTCGTAACTTATAGTTCACTGTGTTGTTTCAATAAACGTGGACTTGTTTTGAGACGTGTTGTGAGTTTCCATGAAGCCAAAAATGCCAATGCGTGAAATTCATCCATTCATTTTTATCATGGTTTTACAGATCTGTTGCTTGCTCTTGATTAAGCCGCTCGGTTAAACTTTGCTCTTCGTTTCATGCCTCAATCTATTTTATGCACTCCAACCTTAGAGTTCTTCTGTCGTTACTTTCCCATGCGGTGCTTTCCCCAGCTGTTTTCGTAAACCCATCATGCAGTACTATAGTCGAGTCTCAATAGTCAGTTCTCTCCCAATAGTCAAGTCTCTTCTTTGATGTCTTCTGCTAAATTTCCTTTACCCATCCCGGTCTTAGAAATTTCTTTTTCATCACTCTGTCCACCTCTGTATCAGCCTGCCGGGGAAAGGAACATTTCCTTTAAAGAATTACGGTAATCACCAAAAGCAGACCCAATTAACGGATTTCACCCATTAGCAATTTTAATGATAAAATACACATGCGTATTGTTATTATAACATGGTGGATTTTTTCAAACACCAATTTGGACTAGGATACAGGTATTCAGAAAATACATCACTCCCTTTAGAAAATTTCTTTTTACGATGAAAAACATGATAAATAATGTCATGGTAAGTTTAAAAATATTTTCTCACGGGCTATTTTTAAGTTCTCGGAGGCAATCACTAACTAAACTAAGAAGACAGAGAAATAAAAAAGTATTCATGTTTTTAATTTCCAAGATTTATAAGGTATGCATTTTATTTCTATAAAATATTAAACAAATATGGATAGCCATTATTAAAAAACCCACGCACCCACACACGTAAAATGCAAAATTCCAAATACTTAAAATTTTAGAATAAGGCTCGAGGCACAAGTGATCATACAGAAATCGGTTAGAATGGGCGTAAATTAGCAACATTTTCTATTAGTTTTAGCTGCCTACAGCGCTACTAGTAAATTCCCTATGGTATTCTTACTCTCCGCCCTATGCACATATATATTTTAATATACATATGTGTATATATACACATGTACAACAAACATATATTATAAAAAAAAATATATGTATATATATATATATATATATGGGCCGCGGTAGTCTAGGAGTAGAGCGTTAGACTACTCACCGGAGGGTCCCGGGTTCGATTCCCGGGCAACTTCAGGTCCACCCAATGTGTGATTTTTCGGGTACCAGATTTTCCTGGGAAACCATAACCGGTACAGGGAAAGTTTCTGTCCCCCCAACCGAGGAAATATTTTTACATTAGTGGTCTGCTTGATTCCTCCTTCCCCACCTCTCCGGTGTTCGTCCTTCATGTGTGTTTCTACCCCCTTTCCTTATATCTATTTCTATGTACTCTATATTATATATATCATACATATTCTTCTTTAATTGTGTTTGGCCAACTATGGACCGCAATGACCTCAAGACTTCTGGTTTTTCTTCTTTCTTTCTTCCCTGCAGGACTTGTTCATTTTCTCCCCTACTGTTCGTCGTTGTTCTTCAGTCCACTCCCTCTTTGTTCTTTGTGTTGGATGGTCTTCAGTAAATCTTGTATTGTCCATTAGTTTTCTGCACCTCTCCCTGCTGTGAACCACTTCCTCCGTTATTCCAATATTTCCTGCATCCCTCCTCGTCTCCTATAACCATCATCCCGTTGTGTGCTTTAATTTTGAAATATAGTTGAATACTTTTTTTGTTAATCTATTTTCATCCAATCACTTTAGGTGTCCATAGAATTTCAATCTTCTTTTTCTCATCGTAGCTGTGATTTTCTCGGTAGTCCTATATACTATAGATCCTCATTTTTCTCCTAATCCAAATATTTGCTGTGTTTTTCAATCATCCTAGGATTTACCTCAAAATAACTCTTTCTTTCCTCTCCAGTTCTCGCAGGTCCCCTTTCTTCTTCATCGTTAGGCATTCCGATCCATCTGTAGCTTCGGGCTTAATGACTCTGCTGTAATGCCTGATTTTGGCATGGATGGATATTGTAATGATTATGTGTAATTCTGTAAGCCAGTTGCAGGTCTTTTATCCGTTCTTTGCTGGTTGTGTTGTCCAATCCGTTCGGTTGAATATATTCTCCTAGATATTTAAATTTATCAACTCTCTTGATTCTCCCCTACTTTGTTTTCATGTATTTCTCCCTATTGCCTCTGAGTTCCATATATTCTGTCTTCTCATAGGAGATGTTCAGTCCTGTGTTTTCCGATATGTCGTGTAATGTTTCCAGCATGACTCTTGCATTTGTGATGTTTTGTGTTATCAAGGCTATGTCGTCTTCAAATGCTGGGCATTTCACTTCAAATCTTCCTTTCCCTTGCCCCATGTTATCCCTTTCACTCTTCTCTCTTTTAAAGTGTTTTCCCATTTTTTCATCAACTTGTCAAGTACTAAATTAAATAGTATTGGTGAGAGTTCATCACCCTGTCGAACCCCTGTCCTGACTTCAAATGGTTCAGAAAGTTCTTCTAGGATTTTTATTCTGGATGTGGTACCTACAAGTGTTTGTTCTATTAGTCTCCTATTGTTGAGGTCTACGCCTAATTCATTTAAAAGTAGAAATAGCGTTTGTCGGTCTAGGGAGTCACACGCTTTCTTGAAGTCCACAAAGGTGACAACTGTTTTCTTATTCGGCATAGTTCTAATCCTTAATATGGCTTTTAGGCTAAAAATTTGTTCTGCACATGATCTGCCCTTTCTAAACCCTGTTGGTATTCTCCTATGCTGTGTCCTACTTTATCCTCTGCTCTATTTAATAACGATAGTATCTTATATGTTACTGGGAGTAGGGAAATACCTCTATAATTGTTTGTGTCAGTTTTATCCCCTTTTTGTGGAGTGGATAGATTAGTGCTTGTTTCCAAGCGTCTGGTATATTTCCTGTTAGCCAATTGTTTTGAATGATTCCACGTACTTTCTTCCTTGCCAGTTTTCCCCCTACTTTCCACATCTCTGCTACTGTCCCATCTTCTCCTGGTGACTTATTCTTCTTTAGGGTATTTATGATCGTGTCTATTTCTTCTTGAGTTGGCGGTTCTGTTGGTGTGTTCATCTGTTGTGATTCTTGGAACTCTAATCTTTCTGTGGGTTCTTCACAGTTAAGTAGTTCCACCAAATAGTCTGCTAGCAATTGGCAGTTTCCTTTGCTGTTCATTATCAGGTTTCTATTTTTTCTTTAAAATGCAAGCTTGGTTGTTGGCACCCCACTGTTTCTTCTTTAAAGGTCTTGTATAAATCCCTGGTGTTGTTTTTTTTAAATCTGTGTCTATTTCTTTTTTTATCTGTTGTTATCATGTTTCCTTTTCTCAGTTCTAATAATTTGGGATGTTCTCTTCCTTTCTTCTGTGAATTTCTCCCAGTCTTCTCTTTTCTTGCTATTGTTTCATATTTTCCATGCTATTAGTCTCTTGGCTGTCGCTTCATCACAGATCTCGTTCCACCACCAATGTTTCCGCCTTCTTGGCGGCTACCCCAGCTCTCTTGCTGCCTCCATCATTGTGTTTCTTATTTCCTCCCAAGTTTCCATTTTCTGACCGTTAATTTTATTGGTAAAATCTTTTTGTCTTTGTGTTAGGGGTTTTGTGTCAATTCTCATATCTCTCCTTAACCTCAGTTTTGGTTTATTCGGTTGAAATTTTGTCTTAACTTCCGTGAGGTAGTGGTCCGAGTCTATGTTGAGTCCCCTCCTCACTCTAACATCCATAATTTCTTCATAACTTCCTTTAGCTATTGCTACGTGGTCTATTTGGTATTTACCTTGTCTCGTATTTGGAGAACTCCATGTTTTCTTTTTTCTAGGCAGTTTTCTAAAAAAAGTCACATTAGTCTTAGATCGAATTGTTTACAAAAATCAATAAGTCTTTCTCCATTTTTGTTTGTTCTTGTTTGTTCTGGGTAGTCGCCGTCTATTGCTTTGAATTTTTTTTCCTTTCAAAATTGTGCATTGAAATCCCTTACTAGAATTTTAACATGGTGTTGTGGTATTTTTGACGCTTCATTCTCATATTATATATATATATAACATAGACAGCAACACACAAATAAAAGGAACACTACGGTGTGAGTGTTCCTTTTATGTGTTCTCGTGCTGTGTGTTGCTGTCTAAGTTTTTTATTCAACACTTCCGTGTTACTTCGAAGAAATCATCTATATATATATATATTTAAAAAATGCGGGTTTTCAGAAAATAGGAATGGATTGGAGGGACAGGAGACTAATTCGCAACCTTTACGTGTCTCAGACTGCCCAGGTGCGAGTGGGGAACGGAGAGTACGGATGGGCAGTGTTAGGAAGAGGTGTTGGGCAGGGTTGCCTGCTATCACCAGTTCTGTTCAACCGATATATGGAGCAAGTGATTAAAGTGGCATGGGGAGAACTACAGGTAGGAATGAAAGTCGGAGGGGAATTCGTAAAATCGGTTAGGTTTGCTGTTGGCCAAGTTATAAATTGCCAGTCAGCCAAGGGTTTGAAACCATCTCTGAGTGAATTAGAAATTCATTCCAATATATATGGCATGAGAATCAATGTAAATAAAACAAAATTTATGTTATTTTCCAGAAAGAAAAAGGCTAAGCTAAACATTAAAATAGGAGGGGAAAAAATAGAGCAGGTAGAACAGTTTACGTATCTCGGAAGTGCTTTGGACCAACACGGTCAAAGTAGTAGGGACGTAAGGAGAAGAATTGCGCTAGGCAAGGAGGCTTTCTCAAGGAGGAGGGAGTTGATGACTGGGACGATGAGTAGGGAGGTAAAGAAAAGACTCGAAAAAACTCTGATACGGCGCGGAAACGTGGTCACTGAAGCAGGAGGATATATGTAGATTGGAGGCTTTTGGAATGTGGGTGTGGAGAAGAATGGAGAAGGTGAAATGGACCGAAAGGAAAACAAATGAGGAAGTACTGGAGATGGTGGGTGAGGAGAGAGTTGTTGAGAGAAATCCTATGGAGGCAGGAAAAATGGATAAAAGGCGTATTGAGCGGCAGTGGGACGTTGAAGAAGGTAATAGAGGGGAGAATGTTAGGCAAACGAGGAAAGGGCAGGAATTGGATAGGGATGTTGGATGGGATGAAAGGGGGAAGGAAGTACACAGAGATGAAGAGAGACTAGATATAGAGTAGGTTGCTGGATTGGGTTTTGTTTGGAGTTACAAAATGTTTATTTGATAGTTGTGTCTATTCTAAGACCTACCTTAACCGGTAGATTACCTAATAATAGTAATATATATACATACCTGTGAACACAATTTTACGTATAAGGAGGAATTTGTTCTAAGTACATAATGTAAATCGTATCCTCGAGGAAAAGATGCAGCTCGTGGATGCACCATTTGGGTTAGGAGACCTATTAAATATAGGAGAAAGTGTGGTGAGAGAAATGTTGATGAGGGAAAATGTCTCCCTCGAGTCTCTAGACTGGCCGGTCATGGAGGCGGGGTACGTGTGGCCATGCTAAATTCTCCCGACTGCCGTTGTGAACCCGCAGAATGTCGCGACATTCCCCTCACATGGCTTACGATATCACTTTACATCTCCTTATGAAGAAAGGTGCTTCATACCTTGTAAAAAGGTTTTGTTGACCTCTCGTAAACTTCTTTCACCCCGTTATGGTAGTGTTTAATTAATACCGAACGGGGATGAAGGGGCAAGCACTTGTCGGCTGTTGAATTCCGAAGCACCACCCGACGCCTCTCATCTCCACCCCCCGCGCCCGGGTCGAGTGTTCGCCTATATTTCGAGAGTCCGGATTATTCGTTCCCGTCGTATCGAACGGCGCCGGCGTTTGATGCGGCATGTGAATATCCGATTCGTTCGAGTGCCTCTCCGTCCCGCGAAACATCCGCGCCAGGCAATAAGCCACCATTCTCCCTCACTCCGTTCTTGGCGTTCCTCTCCGAAATATAAAAGGTATAGCGAAATGCAATCCAGCGTCCCAGAATCCCTAATTGTCTCGCGGGTGGCGTCTCATCCAGAGTGATGCTGCCTCGTTATCTATTTTGAGCATCGATTTGACATGTGTTCCAAATATTTGTGGGATTTTCAGCCGCAAAAGTCACACTCCAGACATGTTATTTCGTGTGTGATGTAATAAATCAACGCTGAATTGAAAAATTCGATAAGGGAAAGCTATTGGTTACAAAGGCTATCATTTGAAGAGTGTGCGTTTTCATCAGCTGCTTAAAGTCATTGGGAGTTGTGCCTGGTTTATGGACCTACACGGTGAAGGTAAGGTTAGACAACAGTGTTGAGACTTCAAAAATGGTATGATGTACATGATGAAGAGGTAGTCCAGTATTCAAACCGACGAAATCATTCAACAAGTGGACAGCGATCTGATCGACGATTGAAGACGTAGTGCTCTGGAAGACAGATTAGCAATTTCGATTAGCGAAGCTGGTGTAGCGTATGCTCAGGGATTAAAGAAGCGGATATGCAGAGCTATGGAAAGTGTTTGGAAGTGAACGGTGATTATCTAGAAGAGTGAATTAGATTAGCAGAGAACTAAAACCGTCAATAAAAACTTTTCCTAGCGAACGTATATTTTTTATGACCTAACGGACCTTAATTTTCGAATTTTTTCCGGGGAAATGTGTTAAGCCATCATTCAGAGAAAAAATTCTTCCATGTTAAATCAATAACATTCCTTGGAGCATATACAATTGAAATATAGCTATAATTTACGTTTCATCAATGGGACACCCACATCTTGAAGAGACATTTCTTTTCTAACAATGTACAGTATTGTCTTCTGCTAGTATTTCAATAAGACTGCCAAATTATTAATATAGGCTTCTTAACACTAAATAGCTGCGAATAAGTGAATGAATACATTGCACCATGTTTGCAGAGTAAGGAAACACCGCTGTCATTCTGTGTGTGAGAACAGTGAAATGTGTTAAAGGTGCAGTTTTGAAGATTGAGAGCTTTTGGAGAATCGGATATGAAATGTCTTTACCTTTATTTATTAATTCGTGATTAAGTACCATTAGAAAATTGAATACCCTGTGATGCAATGGATTTTACAGGAAAGGTCATAAGTGGGTCGGGCTGAAGTTATTTCAACATGAACTCCCTTAACCTTGGAATATAAGTGTCCTTGTAATAGCAAATTCATGATTGGAAACAGTAGAACATTTTTAACCATGGTCATGCGTCATTGTTAGTAAAATTCATTTATTTTTCACCGAATGATTTTTTAAATCTGAAATTGTTGCATTGCTAAGTCCTTTTGTCGAACGGCCGAGAGGATGATACGTGTGGGCGTTCAAATAACATAGGCGAGCGATTCATTCCGGGCTCTTGCCCTTCATCAAGGATGACCCTCCTTTGTAGGGTGGTGCCTTTCTTTTATTGAGGGGATAGATGGATGGATGTCTCTTCGGAGAATAGCGCGAAGAGGAGGTGGACCCGACGAGTGACATCGAGCCGAGTCGGCTGGTTGCCATACTTCCTGGAACACATTGCCCCTTTGATCCCTTAACCCTTTTCTTTGAATGATGCAATCGCACTTTCTTTGAATAATGAAATATATTTAATAAAATTTTGTGAAATTACGTGTATTTTTGCAATATGTTTGAACCACGCTAATTTTCAAGACGCAGATATATCCCTATGTATCGGTAGGAAGATGCCATCGCTGTATATCTTTCAAATTCGCTTTGTTTTGAGATTAATTTTGTATTTATGATTAGGATTGGTTGATTTAATGCCGTGCTTTTTCCCATCCACTGAGTACCAGAAACAACTGATCCCATCCTGCGCCCACTCCACATCTCCCCTTCCGACAGTGACCAAGGGAGTGACCGTCGGAGGCTGCTTCGCGTCGGATCGTCGCGTTGACTCGTCGTCCTTCGTGTTGGAAGGCCCCCACCTTCTGCCTCTTCTCAACCTCTCTCTCTCCGCTTTCTCCCCCCCTCGTAAACCTTCCGACTAGCCGTCTGTCCCTCAGACTATGCGCTATCGATTTACACGAGGATGTGTTGGGTGGTGGCGTTGGATTGGGGGCGGGGTTGGTGCGCGGTTGGATTGGTGACGGAAAAGGTCGGCGCGGCGGAGGTTGTGTTGTCGTTGGTGTCCTCATTGCAATAACACAGCACCACCGGCGCCATAACCTCAATACGCACCCTACAGTCTCCGCTGGTTTCCGAAAGGTAAACTCAGTATTGCAGCAACTAACTCTCCCCTTATTGAGCGCACAGACAAGGCCGTGCAGAATTCGTAAACGGGTTATCGTCCCGCCCCCCATCTTCTATCTCCCCCCCCTCCCGCGGCCTTAAAGGCCCCCACGAGGAGGGGCCGAAGGAGAACCAGTAGCAAAAGAAGCCCTGATTCAGTGCCCGGACGACGTCCCCCCGCCTCCCCCTTCAGTGCCCACGACCCCAGCCTCCAGCGACACGCACCACGCGCGGCGTGACTCTAACCGTGCACCCGAGTCTTACGAAGGGAATGCACGACACCGCTATCATTTTGCATCCCCTGCCATTGGCCTTCGGCCTTTTCCGTCTCCCCATGCCCATCGCGAACATTTCTACGGCGAATGCTTTCGCTGTTTCCATGATCCGCTCCCTACCGGTCCACGCGCCTTCCGACGGAGCCCGCACCCAAAATATGGAGGTCAAACGTGGACCCTTCGGCAGATGGAGATGGATCACTCCTGCTGCACACAATAGCCTCGTATTGGTGCACGTTCCTCACTTCGACCGCCCCCCTTCACACCTGAGGCTCCCGAGGCTCCTCATGCAGACCGCCCGAATGCGGCAAAACCGCATCCATTTGGTCCCATTCCTCCCCGCCCCTTCCCGCACGCTGAAGACCCACGCCGGTGGAGGTTGGCCGTAATGCGTGGCCAAAGAACTGGCATCGTTGAGGCCACGGTGGACGAAATAACTAATGACCAAATTATTGAAGAGCCGATATTTCTTAGCCGTGTACCCGACCAGGTGGAGGAAGTTGAGAGTAGAACCGGAAAAACATTTTCGTAGAAATATTATGTTAAGGGAATATGTTGGGACCGGAAACTGTGAAGAGAGATTTTCAGTTGTTGTTAATTCGGATGACAAGGGGGGTGGCGGGGGGTAGGAATTGAACCTGTGGCAAAATGAGGAACAGTGATTGCACTAAAATTGGATTAAGACGTTTTCCGAAGTTCAGCAATCCAATGGTGAAATTGAAGTTTCGCTATCACGAGAAACGGAGTGAACGAAAAAACACGTTTAGCAATTTGGCCAGAGAAAGGGGCAAAACCCTAGGGTTCAGAGGGAGGAGTAGTTTTGTGGGATGGCGGTTGTAAACAATACTGGGAAAGATCGTCTGTTGGAGAAAGTGGGGTGTTTAGAAACGAGGTATGAGGAGAAGCGGCGGATGAAAAGGATGGAGCAAAGGTCTTTCAGTGAATCGGTCACCTTCCGGGGAAAAAGGCGGAAGGAGCAGTGGTGTGTTGGGAGGTAACGGGGGCGCGGAGGGGAGGAAGGGTGGACGGTGGCGCTCGGGGAGGCTGTGAGGTGATCTCAGTGACCGGACGAGTGATGATGGATTATTGGAATGGCACGGATTGAGAGAGAGTGAGTGGGGCGTTGTGCGCGTGCGCAGGGCGGCAGAAATTGGAATGGAGGTGATGATGGGCTTGATATGCATGAAATGAGGTGTTGAAGAAGCGGTTGGCAAACAGAATATCCTGTAGCATTTTTGAAGAAGAAAAGATCTGTGCTAACAGTTAGAGATAAACGGGGTAAGATAATAGTTGACACATAGAAGATCCAAGAGAGATGGAAGGAATATATGAATGGTACTGAACTTAGAAGAAGGAACTGAATGGTAGAGAACTTAGGCCAACAAGGTTAGACATAGAAAAGGAACATGACGTGGAAGAAGATAGCTTAGGTCCAGGCATACTCGACGATGAGATAGAAAGGGAATTGAGGGAGATGAAGCAAACTGAAGCCATGGGGGTAGATAGCCTTCCTCTATATCTATTGAAATGTTTAGGAAAATGTGGGAAGAAGACTCTCCATGGACTGATTTGTAGTATCTATGAGGAAGGAATCTAGCCGGAAGACGTCGCGAGATCAGTGTTACTTCCAATTCTGGAAAGGTAAAGGCTACATCGTGCGACGACTAAAGAACAATAAGTTTGATATCCCACGCAGCTAAAGTTGTTCTCAGGATCAACAAAAGGATAAAGAGTAGGGAAAATGATTACATAGAAGGTGATCAGCCTTGGTATAGGAAGGGGAGAGGTACGCGTGATGCCATTGCAGTAATGATATCACTAATCGAGAGGAATATGGAGTACAATCAGGACGTATTTGCCTGTTTCTTAGACTTCGAAAAAGAGTTTGATAGAGTGAATCGGGAGAAATTAATGCGTGCATTACAAAAAAAGGAATGGATAGAAGGGGCAGGAGACTGATCCGCAACCTGTGCATGTTTAAGACTGCCCAGGTGCGAGTGGGGAACGGAGAGTCCGGATGAGCAGTGCTAGGAAGAGGTGTAAGGCAGGGTTGCCCATTGTCCCCGGTGCTCTTCCACGTATATGTGGGGGAAATGATTAAAGAGGCATGGGAAGAACTACAGGTAGGAATGAAAGTCGGAGGGGAATTCGTGAAATCGGTTAGGTTGGCTGTTGGCCAAGTTATAAATTGCCAGTCAGCCAAGGGTTTGAAACCATTTCTGAGTGAATTAGAAATTCATTCCAATATATATGGCATGAGAATCAATGTAAATAAAACAAAATTTATGTTATTTTCCAGAAAGAAAAAGGCTAAGCTAAATATTAAAATAGGAGGGGAAAAAATAGAGCAGGTAGAACAGTTTACGTATCTCGGAAGTGCTTTGGACCAACACGGTCAAAGTAGTAGGGACGTAAGGAGAAGAATTGCGCTAGGCAAGGAGGCTTTCTCAAGGAGGAGGGAGTTGATGACTGGGACGATGAGTAGGGAGGTAAAGAAAAGACTCGTAAAAACTCTGATACGGCGCGGAAACGAGGTCGCTGAAGCAGGAGGATAGACGTAGTTTGGAGGCTTTTAAAATGTGGTTGTGGAGAAGAATGGAGAAGGTGAAATGATCTCAAATGAAAACAAATGAGGAAGTACTAGGTAGGGAGGGCGAGGAGAGGGGTTTGCTGGGAGAAATCCTATGGAGGCAAGAAAAATGGATGAAAGGCGTATTGAGCGGCAGAGGGACGTTGAAGACTGTAATAGAGGGGAGAATGTTAGGCAGATGAGGAAAGGGCAGGAACAGGTAAGGGATGTAGGACGGTTTGAAGGCTGGAAGCAAGTCCACAGAGATGAAGAGGGACTTGATGTAGATTAGTTTGCTGGATTGTGTCTTCTTAGGAATCTCAAAATATTTATTTGGTAGTTGTGTCCATCCAATACCTCTCTCACTCGGTAGATTACTTAATAATTTTGTGTGTGTAAATATATATATATATATTCATTCGATATAGATTAGTTTGCTAGGTGGGGAGTCACAAAATGTTTATTTGATAGTTGTGTCCATCCAAAAACCTACCTTGAACGGTAGATTACCTAATAATAATATATTCATTCATACGTATAAAGTCACTTTCTTGAAAAACCCACGAACGTGTACGATAATGTAAATTGACTAACTAGTCGACTCAAACACATAAACTAAAACATATAAAAGAGGGGCTCACTGACTTTCTCAAGAGGAATTAGGAATTCCAAATCCTCTTGAGAAAGGTGGTTGCACCACCGAAAATTCGAGAACCAGTGAGTCCCTCTTTTATATGTTTTAGTTTCTGTGTTTGTGTCGACTAATTGGTTAATTTACATTATTCATTTATACGGATATACATATAAGGAAAAGGGGAAGGAACGCATATAATAGAGGAACACATGAAGGAAAATGGAATCAAACCCAAACAAGCTTCCCTGACCGGGACTCGAAGCACGAAGCTTTTACTTGACAGATCAGTGCCGTAACATATATATGTATATATTTATATATATTTTTAAAATTTATATAATGTTTCATATACGAGCTATGTTGCAATTTGAACCAATAGCCGGGCGTTTTCTTGGGCACATTATCGTGCGATTGGAATAGTAGACGTCTGAACGCCTTTGTTCTGACTCTTGTATATGCAATATCCACAGGCAGACCAATGCTATTCTCTGCTTATGCCTACGAAGCTAATGGCATCTTAAGTACACAGCTATCAACGGTAACCGGGAGGAGCTCTTGAAACCGGCTGAAAAATCTTCGAAATGACAAGGAATAGAAGATTAGAAGTTACGATATCCAGTCCATCTTTGGCATTCTACTTCCCAGCTCATTACAGAACGAGTAATCGTGGGAATTGAAAACCGTAACCTAGTTCATATTAGAGTAATCTCCAGTTTTCATTTTCAGGTGAAAGATTGTCCTCATAAAGCATGTCACAAAGTAAATGCCGCCTTATGTTAGTGCATATATAAAACAACCCTATACCGAGACCCAAAGGAGTAATGGAACAACAAGTATAAGAAAAACATCTTCAAAATGAAAAATATCTTTTTCAAGATGGAGGAGTCGAATTTTACATGGCGAGAAATGGTCAGTGGAAGCGTATTTTCAAAAAGGAGTTCGTGACACGAAGTCTTAAGGTCACTAAAGGACCCGCTGGTTATATCCTTATAATTTTGCTGCAATTGCACACTTAACAAAATAGTCATATTTCCCGGCAGAATTCATTGAATAATCCATAAAGGAATTACTAAGGTACCTCCATTCGCTTTTGCTTGCATGCTTTTTTTACGAATTTAAATTAGATGCTTTTAATAAAATCATTAAGCGCTCCCCAAATGCCCCCCCCTAATTATTAATAAATTCAATTTGTACTTTGCGATGATAGTTTCAATTTCAATCAAGAATAACACCATCAAAATAATCAGTATTTCTATTGAAATCAATTTAACAAAAGTTACTAAATTAAGAACACATAGGCGTATTAGGCAAACCTCTAAACAAGTTCTCTTCCAGTCTTCACTCAACCGGGGCCAATTAAAGATTTCATTTGGAAATTGCTTGCAAAAACAACTTTACGTAAAGAAAAGTAAGTTATATTTCATTTTTGCATTGAATGGTACTCTGAAAGTAAGATGTATAAATATTTTGTAGCTCAGAAAGGTTTTCAAACAATCAAGTATAATTTAATGTCTTCAATTTATCCATCATAAACCTACTAAAACCAAAAGAATCCGCGTTAAGAAGTAGAATGGAGCTGTAAGTCCAAAAGTAACTTGAGTTGTTTAAAACAAGTTGTACTTACTTTAAAAACTTTTTCGGCTGGTAGCACAAAGCTTCCTTATGTCTTTCGCTATTTTTATGTGTCCCATAAAATAATAGAACTTAATTTCGGTTGCAGGAGTCAATCGCTGTTGTTGCCAGTCAACCATTAGTAATGCTTAGAGAAAATTGCTACTGGCAGCACCACTAAATGACACCAGGACAAAAATTCTCAACACGCACGAAAACATGCCGAGCGAAAGTGGGAAGTTCTTTAAGAAGATTTTTTTATTTTCATTATTATATAAGAAGGGGAAGTAATTTTAAATAATTCGAGAAATATATTCTGATATTTAAACAGAGGGAGAATATCATAAATAAGAGTATTGGCGAAGTTTTTGGGAAAGAAAAAATGAAATTAGGAGGTAATAGCAAGAAAATATATCGCCGTCGGCCAAAACGGGACCGGAAACCTGCAAAAAATTACATTCCCAGTATGATTTTTTGAAGAAAAAGTGTGAAGTGTCAAAAATGATCGCATTAATGCTAAATTGTAACATTGATATAAATGATATCCCTCCTTTTTCCAGTCAAGAGGATATAATTTCGTGCTTGCGTTTATTTTATCTACTATATTTCTCTTAAAAAGATCATACTCACGTGTCGAAGTAACATTCACTCTGAAATCATAGAATATCTAAAATTATGTCTCCTGACGAGCCAAATTTAAAAATCTGGGTCATATCTTGAAACTGCAATCAACAGCGGAAAACAGCATCACTGTTGCCGACAAATTTGAAAAATCGGAGACCGACTCAATGTCAACTTTCAATGATGAACTTATTCTTGGGAAGGATACATTGCGCTTCTGGCGTCCTTAAAAATATTTAATTAATGCAATTATTTGAACGAATTTTCAGCTAAACTACCTTAAAAATATAATGATTTAAAAATATTTATTTGAACTCTATTTAATGAATAAAATTGAATTCAAATCATATTAATTATAGGTTTCATTTAATAATAAACAGAAATGCATGAACAGTGAATTTAAAATTTCTTTCATATAAAGGTCCAGCTGAGTGATATTTGTATGCACTATTGTTCATAAATCCCGTTATAAAATTAAGCATATCTGTATATCTTGAATATTCTAGACTTAGTTTCACAAAGATCATAAACAAACTGGTAATATCTCATCTTAAGGGCAGCAAAATAAATATTTCGATTGAAATAACTGTTGCAGCTCCCTCTGTGAACACATGTAGTGAAAAGCTATAAAATAAAGGAGTCTTAAATAAAACTAAAATGTCGAAAACGTGAGAAAAGTTACGGAGAATAATCTGAGCAAAAGAAAAGAGGAAATTAGTTAAAAATTCAAATGAAAATGAAGTACATGCCAACAAATATTAAATTTTAGGTATTGAAATGAAGGTTAAAGAGGATAAATGCAATATAGTCATATTTTTAACAAACTGTGCTGAATACTATCGTATCAACAAAGGTATTTTAGATCAGAGGGCCTATCAACAGAAAACATTATTTTGCATTAATTACTTACTTCTAAGATCAATGACTCTCAAAGTTTTGAGGAATGGTTACGGATAATCTGAGTTTGAATTTTTCTAAAATTGAACGGAATACTCATATCACCTTAGCAATGAACAAGAAGGAACAGCGCTTCAATGCGCATAATCCTTTGCCAAAAACCCGGTGGCATCAATGGCAGGAGACCATCATATCTCTCTTTTATAGTGATTTAACTCATTTTGGCGTTGATTTAATTTCTTTTGTAGTCTATGCAGAATGTACAGTTTGCAGAATGTGTTCGCCAATGAGATGGTTATCTTGAAAAACCGCGTAAAACACATGAAGTTTTTAGAAATTATTGTTATAACGAGATTGCTGTTTGATACTAATAAATTTATTTTTTAAATGATCCTATTCACATTTAAAAACAAATAGAAGAATTATAATGTTAATATGAAAAAGGTGTCTCATAACATCGATAAATTAGGGTTCAGTAACTCTTGCAATGTTTTACTTAATAAAGATTTTTTGTCGACTAGTAACGATGTATGACATCTTTGCCAAGAACTTGACAATGATTTAGTACATCGAAAATAGTCGATAACATTTTTTGTTAAGTGGATCATTACAATTGAGGTTTCGTCTCTGTTATTATGGAACGGTTCCATTGCATCACACCTGAATCTGCAATGAATATTTAGTGATAGACATGGCTTCCACAAGAATTATTCGCAATAGTAAAAAATGACAAATCTGTAGAAATTTATTAAATCGAAGTAAGCCTATTCATTTGATACAATGTTTGTCAAAAATGGCGTGTTTAGGTCATAAGCAATTTATAACTGGAATTCACATCAAATCATTCCAAACATATCCGACAATGACACAATGTATGTTTACGTTGATTAGTTTATTTGAGTTTTATTTGATAAGGGTAGGATGCTCAGGGAAAATGAAGGAAGAAGGGTGGAGAGAAATCCGCCGATGGAATTTGTCCACTCGCAACTAAAGGTGCAAATGGATTACGACATTTAAGTCCCACCCCACACACAGTGTCCTCCGCTCCTCACAAAGCACCCCAAGTAGGGATCGGGATACCACTAAAATAGATCTGCCACCTCCGGTATTCAAACCGGGACTCTGTGAGTGGGAAGACACTGCATTAGATCCCCTTCTCTCTCCCATTCTCCTCTAACTCTCCACACCAATGATGTCGTAGTATTGCTATTAGCTTGGCAATAGTTCATAAATATGTCTCTCATCTCTAATTATTAAGAATATTAGTATGGAAAGAAATATTTTTCACTTCATTATTTGCGAGAGGGTTGCTTTTGTTTTGCGTATAAAATAAAAATGAACATTAAAGCTATAAGAGCTGACCTTACAAAAAGAATACTCCGAGTTCTAGACATTGCAGATTGTTTAACAAAAAATAACCAAATATAACATAGTAATGCCTGCATTGCCATGCAAGCCAGTTACGAAAGATAAAAGATATTCGTAATAAATACTAATAGATATTCATAATTATAGGAGAGCGTAGTATATACACGTAAGTAAGTCGAGATGGAAGCCAATCCAGGGCGTGGGGGTGGAAGAGGAGGATAATGAAGGGGCAGCGGGCGAAGGCTGGCTGATTCGTGCTAAAGTGTCATCAAAAGTCGTCCGAAGCCGGAAAAATGATTTTGAATATCTCCTTATCCTATGACTCCTCAAAAACACTGCTTGTTGTAACATATTGGACACATTAGCGGTTCACATTACCAAGAAGGTCATTAGTTATGACACCATTCATGGTGCCCGCAAAGGTTTTTGAACGTTTTTGCAACATTTATTGAATGATTGTTATGACTTTTGGGTCTTTTGACACTAAAAATATTGTATTTATAATATTTGCAACTGGCCTTAGTAAAATAGAACGAAAGGGCGATCTTTTAGAGTCTTAAACTTACATCTATTGAAAGCAAATAAATGCAGTTTTAGAGCCAAACCCATTTTCTCTACGCTGTTGTTTTGGTGCATATGTAAATTTTTGGATTTGCTCCAAATATACAAGTTGTAATCCGCTTCTATCCTTGTACAAAAATACAATTTAGAAAATATGCTGCTTGGCGCCCAGAGGGGTACCTGGCGCCTATTGTGTGTGATAATGTAGAGACGCTCCTTGACCTCCATGTGCCAAATATGCTGTTTCACATGCCTTTCAATAAACATCAGGCAACCATACATACTTGTATGCCAACTTCTCACATTAAAAATTGTAACATTTTATGTTTTGAAAGGTTATGACAATGATTGAAAAAATATTAATATGTGTCAATGTGCAACGCTAAAGTTAAATTCTACCATGAAAGTAATCAAACTAATGAAGGAAATAACACAGGGCTTAATGTTAATTCAAATATATCCGATTTAAAATGCAAACATTCCGACTCATTATTAACATTCCAATTTATTGTTAAACGAGAAGCTTTCAATTGGAAGTAAACCGTTGATGGTATCACCAATAATCAAAGAAATGATTTTGTGCATGCATTCATTAATACGCACTTTGATTACTTATTTTTTAAAGCATTGTTTTCTTTTTGACTTTTTAAAGATCAATAAAATACAAAACTTAACATTTTCAACTTCATATTACCAAGGAATTTTCCTCGAAAAAAAAAGATTAAACGTAAAAATGAAGTGCGAAAGAATAATTTTTTTTTATTTAAAAAAATGTGGCGAAATATGATTTGGATTGCTTAACCTTCGCCTTTTCAACTCTAAATGATTGCTCCCCTGAAATTGAACATAGATTAAAAGAACCTAACGCCGTGTAGCTCGGCGACACGCGATCCACATGAGATACGCAAGGTTGCATAAATCGGACGACCCATTCTGTCTTTAGAGTTGCATATGTCGCAGGAAATAATCTATCGTTCAAGGCTTTCCTTTCTTGTTACGTTAAGATTTCATGTTTTATTCCTAGTTTTAAGTTTCTTCTTCTAGCAAACCACATTTACACTTCAGCCATGTTTCTTTCTTTCACGCCATGCGTTTCTTATTCACAATGACCGGAAAAGGTGAGACTTGACTCACCGGGGTTTATACTTGCCCCTTCGGGTAGTCGATGAATATTTCGCGTTTGGCCACAAGGTACGGCCGTGCGCCACAAAACTCCAAAATCACTTTCGTTTCAAAACGTGCGCATGAGAGTAATGGTATATAAATACTTCGAATAATCTCAACAGATCGCAATAGCTCTCATTTCAAAATATGGAATTCTTTCTGGGGTGTGAGCGTCTTCACCCAATGACCTCAGACTAACTGCCCGAATGGATTCATAAAAAATAGACACTCAAGTCACGTTTCAAAAAAGCTGAAATTCTATTAAGAATCGTAACAACCCTGTAGATAGTCTGATAAAATCGCGCAAATTTATCAACTTAAAATATTTAACAAAAAATAAGATGGCGGCGTGTTTCAACAGATACCGTCAATTTTCTAAAAAGAGTGTTTAAGGCACTTATATTTCTGAAAGAGAAGAAATGAAGTGTCAAAAAAATAGAAAGGGGAAATTAATTGTTACGAAAAATTCTTAAGTTACTGTATTCCACCCAGTTTTCTGTATACAACGTCCCTGCAAATAAAAAATCCGATTATGCCTGGCCATAAACGGGAACCCCCTTTTCTTCCTTTGACCCTCATCGCCAAGCCTTTACGTCGCCAAAGCCCTTCCTTCCCCTCAAACCCTCCCTTCCACGCAGGAGCATAATCCGGGAAGCATGATCTGGGCCCTGCCGTCCCTTTGAAGCACTAGGGGTGGCGTCTAATGCCACGTTTTATCCTCCCGCTCTTCTCCATGTCCCAATGGTCTCTCTTTCAGAGTATGCACGCCACCACAGGGGAGGGGGAGCACACACACACACTTCGGACCCCCGCACTAAGTCACCCCCGCTCGTGGAGGGCTATCGATGGGAAAAGAGGAACGCCAAGTCGAGGCACAGGTGTGGCTTCGAGAAATCCCATTGGCAATGGATACGGGGAGAAGAATGCGCAGGCGAAGGGAGGGGGAAAGAGCGGGTCGAGAGAGGCAAGTTTTGCGAAGGGGGGAGGCAGGTGGGAAGGTTGGGGGGAACGGAAAGGTTGGGCAGTAAATATCGAGGCTCTTCCCATCGAGGCGTAGGCTGGGAGAGCTGCGCGTTGCCCCTGTGGTTGTGACCAGAGGTGAGAGTGATTAGCGAAAAGTGGAAACGCAAAATTGATGTTTCGTTAAAGAGAAGCAAAAACATGTTAACTACGTCGGCACACATGGACGGCTACCAGTACAAACACTCGCGTAATGCTTTCCACGCATTATTTCAATAATGGGTCACATTAAAGTATTGAAGAGGTTTGCAGTAGTGATAAACCATCAAGAGAGAAGGATTTTTTACCCAAAAAGGGTTTAGCATGCGATAAAAAATACTGTTGTCAAAAAAAGGAAGAAAACTTGTTGTTGAGGCAAGGTTGTGTTTTATTTCGAAATACGAGTGTATTCAACGTGCTAGGAAACATGACTCATGGTTTTGAGCCAGTGATTAAAGCTTAACTTGGAGAGCATTCGGTATATTTTATTTTAATCTACGGAAACGTAGGATTGACAATATTATTATTCTACTTTTTAGTATCGTAATGTTTTGAGAGAGCTATCTGATGGCTAAACACAGAGTGAACACGGCTACATACCATATTCACGCTTGACAAGACGCAGCCTCAGACTCCTCTCTACGATAAAGCCTTCTCAAATTATGCTTGTCTACATTATATATCATTGCCTACCTTCCTCTATACAATGTCTGTCGCAATAAGAGTTTGTTCCTTAGGGACAGATGGTTAACAGTGCGCTTTACCAGGAAGTCCTCGAAAGGTAGCGGAAAAGAGTGCAACAACGCGTCAGTGAGCAGGTATTTGCCAACTGGAGGTTGCACGAACACGACAACGCGCCCTAGCCCCACACCTCCTTCCTCGTGAAGTACCCAGCACCCGCCCAAGCACTAGGCGTCAACGCTGCCTCAGTCGACCTACGACCCAAATGATTCACCGCCAGACTTCTATGTATTCCGAAAAAGGATCTTTAAAGGCAACCATTTTGGAACGCTGAGAAACGCCAAAGGGGCCGTGATGAGGTACATGAACACGAAGTTCCCGTCGACGCCTACCAGGAAGGGCACCGCGACCGGCAGAGGGGCTGCCATCGGTGTGTCGTTGCACAAGATCTTTCTTTTGAAGAACTGAATAATATATACTTTGATCAGCAATAATATTTTTCGGATTTTTCTTCTTATTTTTGGGGTAGATCATGTAACGTCCCATATGCTTATCGCCACAGTCTTCAAAATGAATTACCAATTCAAATTCTCTGCATTCCACTCACTCCTTTGCATTTCACCCAAAAATCCATTTCCCTACAACACTTCGCCTAATACCTCGTTTGTTTTTCCTGCCGTCCATTTTTCGTTTTACATCCATTTTCAAATTTATGTCTAAAGAGCCTCATCCCCACGTGTATAATCTTGTTTCAAAGACCATGCTTCCGCGCTATATAAAAATGGTCAATTCTGATTATTTCACTAAATTTTTTTCAACAATCTTACCGTACATCCCTATAATAAACTTTAACCTCCTTGTAAAAATATTCTTTCCTCAATAGAATTCATCTTTCAGCACTGATTTTGCCATCTTGGAGCAAAACACTTCCATGATTGGTAAACTGTCCCACCTGTTCCAGTTTTTGCTCTTCTATTTTAGAGTTAAACTTGGCTTTCTCTTTCCTCGAAAGCCTATTTTTAGTTTACGATCGCATGTAGCACATGTCACGCTTATTTTTTATGCGTTTAGGAATAATTGCTTGGGATTGAATGAGTGGCTGACTTATGGTTGACCATTCGTCAACCCCAGGCCCAATCAATATAAAATACTCTTCTTAGGAACGCCCGTAGTTCTATTCTCTAACTGATGTTACCATGTTGACTTATTTCACTCGATGATTGATTGGTAGCAATAAGGTCAGAATATTGACAACGTTCGTTGATTCCGTTTTTAATTCTACTAATAACATTCTGTCACTCGCTTGCCTATGTTTACTTTCCTCTTCCTACCTTTTTGTTTAATATCATTGCCGACTTTTGCTGCCTCTCTCATTTTGCTAAATATTACTCCCACGTACGAATATCGCTCTAGTAATCTCTCCTCCACGTCAGCATAACATTCCAAGATTCCAAATGTTTCGGTATTGCCTCGTGTCTTCTGGGTCTTATGTACTGCTGTTGTCCAAGTGTTTGTAATGATTATACCCCCACTCCCTTGGCCCACCACCAAATTCCAGGCGTCGATAACTACCAATTTATTTCCTTCCCGGAACACCCGAAATTATTTAATTGTTCGAATGTCCAGCTCATGTATTTCTAATTACTCCTTCCATGACCTCCAGCTGTGATGACCTCCCGCGGTCATCAAAACGCATTTGAGTATTTTATTATTTCAGGCACTTGGGTTCAATGTTGTCATATTTGCGAATCGCGCAAGAGAAGGAGGGCGTACGTGTGTCCTTGACCGATGGCCGAAACAACTAATCTTATTTGGTGGCATGACAATTCCATCGGTGTCCCAAGAAATCTCAGGTGCCCTGTGTCCTTCTAAAAGTCGTGCCTGCTCTCTTTTAGGATCTAGAGAGCTGGAGTCTCTCATCCTACCTTTGCCATGATTAATGCTTCTAAAATCACAAAAATACTCCGCAGTTCACCAAGAGGATGTGTGGCAAGGGATGCAAGCACCCAGTGATGAGGGAGGGAAGGGTAGGGATGAATGAAGGCAAAAGACATCCATTTAAAATTCCCGAGAAGCGCATGTATCGGGGTTAACTGTAGGAAACTCAAACCAATGCGCGCGCACCTGTTGAAGTCAGTTTTAGTTATAATTAGTGTTAATTTTGCACAGACGGCTACAGCTGGCTTCCAGTATACTAAATTGTAGGGGATGAAAATGAACATCGACCACCTTATGTGAGAGAACGCTATCATGCTAAGAGAGGCGACGCAGCCCTGGCAGCCGAGAAGGGGAAGACATTAATATAGCTACAGTCATTCAACTTGATTCCTGGTGCGACATTTAGAAAACGTAATACGTAGCTTATTGATGGCAGCAGACTGAGAGACGCATCACCTTTGGGGAGAGGGATGAGGGGGGAAAGGAACGAGATTGCAAGCACAACGAGGGATATTTTGGAAGAGCTGATTCATATTAGATGCCATTGCATTCCTACTCTAGCCTTCGAGAAGAGATTCGCCTACAAAAAATATGAGAGCAGGGTAAAGTGCATGCATGCAGGCAAAACTAGTTGTTGCCCAGACGTTAAAGGTGGCAAGTATCATTCTTGTTGGCCCAACGCTACAGTTACTATCCTGTCTTGTCCTTGGGAAGGAGTCTTTGAGTGTGATAGTTCAGGTGTCTATTTGTTGAATTTTGTATTGATGATCCAGGGGACCAATGTACGCTAGGGTGCGAAATGGACGAGACCTTGGCGCTGAAAGGAGCGGATCTGAATTTAATTAATAAGTTTAACCCAGCATTGAATCGTTTTCGTTCTAATGATTCCCAGCCCAAAACTTGAAGAGTTTCTGTGATGATTTTCGTTTTATCGTAGCTTTTTTAACGAATCGTGGCTACCTTACAATTCTCACATATCCTATATGAGAATTGCATTGAAATTCGAGAATGGCAAATATTGCAAAAAATGCGAAAAAATGGAGAATATTCTACATTCTCAATTTGCCGAAAGAGGTATTATTCAGTTGGATCCCATGCACTACATGCATATTCTAAATGAGACTTCACGAGGGCATGCTAGCAACGTTCAAACAATGAACGGCCAAACACTGCGCATATTATTATTAGGTAATCTACCGGTTAAGGTAGGTTTCTGGATGGACACAACTATCAAATAATATTAAATATGTAACTCCAAACAAAAACCACTCCAGCAACCTAATCTACATCAGGTTCCTCCTTATCTCTGTGTACTTCTTTCCTCCCTTCATCCCGTCCAAATCCCTATCCTGTTCCTGCCCTTTCCTCGTTTTCCTAACATTCTCTCCTCTATTACCTTCTTCAACATCCCACTGCCACTCAATATGCCTTTCATCCATTTTTCCTGCCTCCATAGGATATCTCCCAACAAACCTCTCTCCTCACCCACCATACCTAGTACTTCCTCATTCGTTTTCCTTTCGATCCATTTCACCTTCTCCATTCTTCTCCACACCCACATTCCAAAAGCCTCCAATCTACATATATCCTCCTGCTTCAGTGACCACGTTTCCGCGCCGTATCAGAGTTTTTACGAGTCTTGTCTTAACATCCCTACTCAACGTCCCCGTCATCAACTCCCTCCTCCTTGAGAAAACCTCTTTGCCTAGCGCCTTTCTTCTCCTTATGTCCCTACTACTCGTATTTACTTTTGTGTCTTTATTTCACGAACGGGTACTACTTTCCGGATGACCCTCGTAATAAATATCCTCGTGTTATAAATGTAATATCCTCGCCGTAGAGGTCATCCTGCCTTGAGTCATGCTGAACCTATGAACATTTTCTGGTCAGAAGTATCTACAACTATCCTTCTTACCCCAAGAAATCCAATCAAACTTTGAACAAATGACAGTGGCTTTTTGGAGCAAAGTCCAACACACTGATTTGCTCGTCATATTCATTGATTATACAATACTTTATTCTTTTACGAAGTCACAAAACGTAAATTTTAATATTTACAATGCATAATTTGGTTATTTATGAACTCCTCTATTGATGTATTAAGAAAGGTTTACTCAGGTCGATATGGCGGTGTTTCGGTAGTTTCAAAACTCTGTGTTTGATGAAAGAGGGTTTGTGTGGAGTAAAGGATGTCGACGTGCAAGCTGGGATAAAAACAGAGAAACTAAGTCAGATAAAGAAGAAGGCGAGCGAAGAAGTACGGTGGGGGTAGAGAGGAGTTTGTTGGATAATTTGAATAAAAAGTGTGCCGAGGGATATTGAGAGTTGTAGTGGGATCTGGATTGATGGATGGATTGCTCAGCTTATCTTGTTATAATTTATGGGTTTATTCATACCAATATGAAACTCGCCTTGGTCAAGGTCATCCCTGGTAAACTCACCTTGGTCAATAAAAAAATCCAAAGAATTTTCCAACTTTAAAGAATGAAATCATTAAATTTGCAGGGATAAAAATATGTACTCATTATTGAGATCAATAATAAGACTAGCAGTGCAGTGTATTCATCATGAAATCGCAGTCAAATCGCAGAGATCTTCATTGTGTTAGAGTTACTTCTCATGAGAAGCGCATAACGCTTTAAAAGAGTTAGGTTGGTTTCGGCGAAATGTATAAAAGTCACGAAAAGAAATTTGTGAGTTCCGGAGAAAGGAAATTGGGTCGAGAGGGAAATGGAAGCCAACCGTGAGAACAATGGACATTGTTTTCTTCTAGGAAGGCAGCATTTGTATGGCTCTGAAATTCCAAGTCCAGAGAAGAATGATCCCTCAAGAAATAGGGAGGAAATTTATACAAGCGTATTGTTTTGGGAGTTGGTAGATAGACTACCGTCTGCGGTTAAATTGTAATAGTTATTTTCAGTCATGACTAAGTTAACAATGTTACAGAACTACTGTGTCTGGTTTAGTGGAAGACAAAACAAAGTTCACCAACTGATTTTAACGTGAAATAATTGAAACTTAAGGAGGCAACTCACGCCATGTTACCATTTTAAAAATGCCCAACATATTTTCTAAATCACTAAATAGAAGTTATTGTACGAGGCATGCTCATAAAATAAGGGCCGTTTGGTCCCAGGAATAAATATACTCACATGAAACATATATTTTTGGTACTTTTAGATTGCTATAAACCTACATCACTTCTCTACATAATGGCCGTTCACTTTTAAGCATTTTTCGCACCGCTGCACAAGCTTCTTTAACCCCTCAGCATAGAAGCTCGCCGCCTGAGAGTTGAACCAATCGACAACGCCATTCTTGAGTTCCTCTTCGGTTTCGAAACGTTGTCCACCGAACAACTGTTTCAAGTGCAAGAAGAGGAAGTAGTCGCTAGGTGCAACGTCTCATCATCTCCATCTTGTTGGTAGCGGCTCAAAAACTCTTATCCACCGGACATTCCTTGGTCTTTCTTGTGGTCTGTGAGCATTTTCGGTACCCACCTTGCACACAGTTTGTGGTATCCGAGGTTTTCCGTGACAAATATTGTAGACAGTAGTGCGTCGCAAGTTGAGGAAATTGTTCAGCCAGGCCATTAATCGTCAACCGACGATCACATCACAGTTTGTGTTCAACTTGCGAAAGAATTTCATTGCTCAGAATACTGGCCTGTCACTTCGCTCTTCGTCATGGACATTTGTTCGTCCATTTTTAAAATCACGTCACCATTGTCTAACCTTTCCTTCACTCATAACTGTAGGTCCATAAACTAGGCATAACTCCCGATGAATTTCAGAAGCCGACAATCATTTTGCATACAAGAATCGTATGATAAAATGCGCTTCACAGCTGGCGGGATCAAAGATTGTCGCGGACATTGTTGTTTGCATGCACGGACAAGCAAACGACTTTTGAAGCAAAAAAATGCTGCTGTATCTTGTCAAAGAATCAGTAGATGGCGCTGCAGGAGTAAAACTGTATCCTGAAGCGCCAATATTTAAAAATAAGCACACGGCTTTTACTTTATGAATCTACATCTGCATCTACATAATACCCTGCAAGCCGTCGCAAGGGCGTGTGGCGGGGGGTGTTACGCCACCACCCGTAAAAGGGAAAAAACCATTCAAAACCAACACATACATACAAGCCGATACCCACAGTGGTGCATGCATTCATGCAAAATTCCTATCGTTTTACACGTATGCAAACACCTATCTACTTCCTTTCATTCTACACGTATGAAATTACATATTCCATCATCAAACAAATAATTGCACCTTAGGATGCAGTAAGAACTCATCCAACATCGTGCAAGCTAGAATTCAGTAAGTAGGAAGGCGAAATTCCGCTACCACAAGAACATCCAACATAAAACGCTCTCCTCCCCAAGGGAACAGGTGAAGAATTACCCAACGCTGCAGGTGGAAGGAGGGTTCCCCGACGGAGAGGGACAAGGGATGTAAGGGGGAATTAAAAAGCAAACAAAAGCAGAGCAAACAATACTATAAAGAGCCTTAAATTATTTAATGGAATTCTAATGCTGTCATCCGGAAAGGGTTTTGACAACAGCACGCGCCACGTTTTGACAACAAAAAGTGAAAGTGCATGCAATTGAGTATAACCAATTATTCCTCAGACGCTGAAGGTGATAAGTGGCATTTTTGTTATCTAAGAGTATAACCCTACAGTTGTTATCCCGTATTGTCCGTGGGGAGAAGGAGTACTTGAGTCTGCTAGTTCTGGCATCTACTTCCCGAATTTTGTACCCATGATCCAAGCGACCAATGTATGCAAGAGTGCGAATAATTTTCGAGACCTCGGTGCTGAAACAAATTGCAAATCTGAATGTATTTATTAAGTTCGACCTAGCATTGAATCGTCTTTCTTCCAATGATTCCCATCCCAACTCCATAAGCATTTCAGTGACGCTTTTCGTTTCATCACGAACGTTTTTCACGAAACGGGCTGTCCGGCGTTGGACCTTCTCTGAATGTGCCTCGTAATTGGCATTTAATTTTTAAATATTTCATAATGATTGTAAATTATGTTTGATTCTGAAGCTCAAGCTATTACCATCTTTCTTTAAACTGTAAATCGTAATATGCCATTAAGTCTGTACCCAACGCTGAAAGTTAAATTTAAAATAAACATAGGACCTGTTAAAATATGCAAGGAACGTAGCTACGGTTGTGAATCAAGGTCCCGGTATTTTTTGTTAACATAGGACCTGTTGTCAAATAAAAAAATACCCACAGTTTACGGTAAACTAATTCAGTTTATTAATTAGTATTTGATAGATTCATAAGTTAAAGTGCGTAGATATTCAATAAATTTGAAGAAACATTTAGAACAGAAAAACGAAAACAAACTTAATAACTATCAATAGCTTTTGATTCTAAATGTTCCAAAACTGATAACAGGAGGCGAACTACATCTACATATGATTTCTTTTACTGCATTTATTTTCTATTAATCTGATCATTAGCATGAATATATGGGTTCGACTCAGATGTGTATGAGCATGGGCTGAAATGGTTAAGGAAGAAAGTTAAAGTTTGGCGGAGAGTGGCAAAATTTGAAATATTGTTCCAAACTCATGCTTCAGCAAAAAGTAGTAACACTTGTCTATATAGAATAAACCATCGCCGGAGAGAGCCATTACTTCTTGATCGAAAGAATTACAATACAATCGCCTACCAGGAAATGCATTTCTTGAGAGGCGTGTGGCACAGGCTGACGTGGTTAAACCAGAAAGATATTATTTCATACGTAGCAAGGGAATGGCTTCACAGCAAGTTCTCCATCGGTGCAGGTGGACACCTTTCTGTGAACAGCCAGCCCCAGAAGGTCTCCGTGGCCCACTTTCCTTGATCCACCCCCTGATCTCTTCCTCAATATAAAGCGGTATCGAAAGCCTCGCAGGTGGCGCCCCTGCGTCCCCCCGAAGCGACCGCCGTGGGTCTGCCTGCCCGTCGCAATCGCCTCTCAGCGTTCCTCCCAGCCGCTCGCAGTCCGAACGTTGCATTGGCCGTATCCCTTTCTCAACGACGCAGCGGATCGAACCAATGAGATACAGGGTGCGTTCCAAAAGTAATGAAATTATTATTTTAAAGTAATTTATTGAGCAGATTTGCACAAACATTTAAAACTCTTCAAAGTACTGTCCTTGGGCCTCTGCAAATTTTTTTCCAGTGACACTACCATGACCGGTAGGCGCCCTGGATGGCGTCTTCGGGGACCTCTCGCAAGGTCTTCGTCACGGCTGATTGGATCTTTTCTGTGGACGAAATACGGGTTCCTTTCATGGCTGCTTTTGCCGAAGGAACACTAAGAAGTCTGCTAGGGCGACGTGAGCACTATAGGAGGGGTGGGGCAGCGTTGGCATCTGGTGTTTGGCCAGCAACTCGCTGACTCGTAGCGCTTTGTGGCAAACACTTTGCGCACAATCCTCATCGCTAAATATTCAGTAACAATGCGAAACACAACAGTAGACGACAAATGCAGTTCATTGGCAATACTCGGCTTTTTAGTCAACATTAGCTTGATACTCAATCGATGGTCAGAGTCTAACAATTGTCGAACACGAGCTACATTGTTGTCGGTTTTCTGGTTGACGGCCATCCAGAGCGTTGTTCGATGTGAACCTCTTCCCGACCTTCCTTAAAGGCCATTTAACCACCTTAAAAATTGTTAGGAGGACAGAGCAGAGTCCAAGGAAGCCTCACAAATCATTTTGTTAGTCACCTCAGATTTTTTCAGTTTTGCACAAACCTCAGTAATCGCATAACGTTGCTCGATCTTTGATTCCATTTTTTCATGACACGGCATACAGAGGTTTACAATAACTGATGTTCTGGGACATCCTCAACTTGGAGGGTACTGAGACCGTTTTTGCAACAAAGCTTAGCGTCCTTTCCACCACCTCCAAGTACGTCAAATTCACTTTAACCAATAGGAGTGGCGATGGAAATTTAATTGCATTTACTTTCGGAACTCACCCTGTACAACTTAATCAGTTCCGCAGCGGCTTAGCACCTCCAACACAACTGAAGTAAGACTTCTTAGAACCTTTGGGATTTACATTTCAGGCCATCACGTCAAAAGTATTTTCACAATTTTCAACCACTTAATGGCTCCTAAGTAGGTTCACGCAAGACTTCAGGGGTACAATTGACAATTATCAAAGGAGATGTAGAAAGTTGTTATGTTCTACAGGGTTCGTCCGGAAAATAAGTGTACTGAGCTCAGGAAAAAAATTTATTACACTTTTACATATCTTAAGCTAATATTCCTCAAAATAGGACCCTTGTGAGTCGATACACTTGTTCCAGCGGCTTTCCCATTCCTGGAACGCTCCCGCGAAAGCATCATCGGGAACCTCTCGAAGACACGTCGTCACGGCCTCTTTGACGGCGTCCAAAGTCCCGTATCGCGTTCCTTTCAAACTCCTCTTTATCTTCGGGAACAGAAAGAAGTCTGGTGGTGCCAAGTCCGGGCTATAGGGCGGGTGCGGCAGCGTTGCCACGCCGTGCTTGGCCAAGAAGTCCGACACGACAAGCGCGATGTGAGACGGCGCATTGTCGTGACGCAGCCGTCAGATGTTTTGGATCGCTGGCCGGACGCGGGCGACTCGTTTTCGAAGCCTGTCGAGCACTTGGACGTAAAATGCAGCATTTACAGTTTGTCGTTCAGGTACAAATTCGTAGTGGACGACTCCCCTTTTGTCAAAAAAGACAATGACCATCATAAACTTATTTTCCGGACGATCCCTGTGTACTATCAGAAGAAGACGACAGAAAAAACATGAAGATTTTCCTCGTGCCAATAGCTTGGAATTGCTCGTAAAGCAACTTTTTCTACCACAGTGCATGTGGTGATTTTAGTATAAACAACAAACAACATTCACAGGAAACTAAGTATCCAGGGATATATGGCTGCGTAGATTTTCGCGGCGGTGGCTTGAAGAATTCTGCATTTTCGGGTTTTCACCGCGTTGCTGTTTGAAGCCAACAACAGTTTCGCCGAAGTTGCATCCGGCGTCTTCAGGTCGAATATGAGGGACTCGGATTTTGGCCGCCCTTATATAGGTGGTCCCGTCCAGGTGCTGCTCTCTGATTGGTCCTTTTCCGAAGAACTATCTTCCACGCGTTGTGGAGA
This sequence comes from Hetaerina titia, assembly GCA_037158775.1. Lineage (NCBI taxonomy): Eukaryota > Metazoa > Arthropoda > Insecta > Odonata > Calopterygidae > Hetaerina > Hetaerina titia. The sequence goes on from CM073776.1 coordinate 100,410,287, forward strand.
TGGTAGCCTTCATCTCTATTGAAATTCGCCGAGTTTTTGGCGATCTCAATAGCTTCTCTAACTCATCGTGGATAATATCTACTTTCCTTAGTTATGATTGTTGCATCATGGAATAGAATGTCGTGACCGGGTTCACTCCATTGATGTTCGGAGATGGCCGACAGGTGAAACTGTTTATTTGTTAGTGCCCGGAGGTTTTATTTCATCCGAACTTTTATAGGCCAGCAGGTTTCCCCGATGTAGGCTTTGCCACATGAACAGGGTACTTGATAGACCCCTTCATATAGGTCTTTCGGGATTTTGTCCTTCGGTACAGGGAGCGCGTCCGCTTTTTTTTGGTTCACTTGAATCTTGTCACCACGTCTTGCTTTTTAAGGATTCTGGCTATGTTCTCGGATGTTCCCGACACGAAGGGGATAGTCGCGTATGCCTTTGGGTCCGGTTCCGTCTGCTTGATTGACTTGTCAGAATCTCGTCTTCGCCTTTCTTCCCTGGCGGTCCTTTTTAGGACCATGTCGTTCCGATAGCCGTTTTGTTGTAGTGCTTTCAGGAGATGTTTCCTTTCCGTCGGCAAAGAATCGGCGTCAAATATTCCATACGCTCTATGAACTAGTATATCCACCAAGATGTCTTCTGGAGCGGATGGTGGTGAGAAATTGCGTTTAGATAACGGTCAGTGTGCGTCTTCTTTCTGTAGACAGCATGTCCCAGCTTCCCACCACTCTTCTTTTTGACTAACACGTCCAGGAAAGGCAGTTGGTTGTCCTTTTCCACTTCCATCGTAAATTTGATGGAATGATGCTGTGAGTTGAGGAACTCAAGAAATTTCTGAAGTTCTTCTGCGCCGTGCTGCCAGATGACGAAAGTATCATCCACATACTACTTTGATCAAAAGGTTCCCGGAATTTATTCAGAAAATTAAAAATACAAGTTTATTCATCTAAATCTATATTGTCCCCTTCAAAGTAATCCCCATCGACTGCAACACACTTATGCCAGCGCTTGATCCAATCCTCGAAACATTTTTTATATTCGGTTTTCGGTATGTCCATCAGTGCTTCCTGCGATTTTTCCATTACTTCCTCTCGACTGCTAAAACGCGTTCCCCGTAATGGTTTTTTAACTCGATTGAACAGAAAGAAGTCACAGGGAGCCAAATCAGGTGAATTCGGTGGCTGTTGGATGGTATTTGTTGCATTTTTCGTCAAAAAATTACGAATAATGATAGCACTGTTCGACGGTCTCGGCGCACTGTGCGACGATTTCTGGTCTCTTTCGGCGAATTGCTTCACGCAAACGTCTCATAACGCCCAAATAATACTCTTTGTTTACTGTCTGGCCTTCTGGCAAAAATTCATGATGCACTACACCGTTGTAATCCATGAAAACCGTCAGCATTGCCTTCTTTTTTGACTGAAAACGACGTGGTTTTTTTGGTCTCGGCTCATTTGGTGAACGCCATTCACTTGCCTGATGTCTGGATTGCGTGTCGTACTCATAAACCCACGTCTCGTCTCCAGTAATGATCCTTTTGATGAATGTGGGATCGGATTCAGCCTCGCAAATCATGTCTTTTGCGACGTCAACACGGTCTCTTTTTTGCATGAAATTGAGGTCTTTTGGCACCAACTTTGCTGCTACACGACGGAAACCCAAATCATTAACCACAATGTCTTGGGCGGATCCATAGGCAATGTTCAAGTCCTCCGCTATTTCTCTGATGGTTAATTTGCGATTTTTGACCAACATTTCTATTACTTTATCAATTTTTTCACCGACTTTCTATGTCGATGGTCTGCCACTGCGTTCATCATCTTCGATTAACTCACGACCACTTCTGAACCGCTCGTGCCACTGGTAAACGACCGTTTTTTTAGAGAATCGTTGCCGAAACACTTTTCAAACATTTCCAACGTCCGTGCGCCACTAAATCCGTTTTTTACGTAAAATTTAATACAAGTTCGTTGTTGCAAATTTAAATCCACTTCTGCAATTGTATAAAATCGCCAACACACACAGAGATAGATGTACTCTTGGCTACGTAACTTTTGCAAATGTCAAGTTATGACACTAAGATTTAAAGGAAATATCAACAACAGATGTACCAATTTAACAAAAAAACAGAACTCAAATCGGAACGATGGGAGCGCCACACGGTGGTTATTCCGGGAACTTTTTGTTCAAGGTAGTATCTTAACCACATCCTAGGTTTTTTCTCGTACTGGTTAAGGATCTTCTCTTGAAAATGCTCCATGGACAGGTTAGCCACTACCGGAGGCAGCGGTGAATCCATGGCTGCACCCTCTGTCTCCTCGTATAATTCTTCGTTCCACAAAAAGTAAGCATTCGTGAGGCAATGCTTCACCAGTGTGGGGAAGTCTTCCGGAATGCCGTTGGAGGTTAAGCCTCTGACGATCTCCACCGATTCCTTAATCGGGATGTTAGTGAACAGTGAAACAACATCGAAGCTCACCAATAATTCGTTGCTGTCCATTGTGATCTTTTTCAGGATGCCGATGAAATGCCCGGAGTTTTTCACGAATAACGATGTTTTTGTGACGTAGAACTGTAGAGATTGGGTCAAGTATTTCGCTAGTCCGTATGTTGGGGCATTGATCTGGCTGACTATTGGTCGGAGTGGTATCCCCTCCTTATGTATTTTTGGCAGTCCGTATAATCTCGGTGGTTTAGGAGCCGAAGAAAATAGTCCACGTTGTTTTTCCATCAGAATGAGGGATTTCTTTATTAGAGCTCTGGTGTTTCGCTCTATTTTTCTGTCGGGTCGGTCTTGAGTTTCTTATGCCCGTCCCGTCTTGGAGAAGTTCCGTAATTTTGCTCCGGTAGTCCTCTTTGTTGATTACCACAGTTACGTTCCCTTTGTCTGCAGGTATTAAGAGAATGCTCTCATTTTCTTGCAGGTTCCTCAGAGCTCGTCTTTCGGCAGTTGTGCTATTAGACTTAGGTGGTCTAGCGTTGCGTGGAATGAGTGCAACTTCTTCCTTTATCTCATCAACGTCTCCCTTGGTAAGCTTTCGGATGGGAGACTCGATACCAGTTATGATCTTCTCCCTTGGTATCACGGCTGGAGCAATGGCGAAGTTTGGGCCCTTGGATAGGATCGCAGTGCAAGCTCAGCTAAGGTCAGATTTTGAGCGCTTCTGATTGGGAAACAATAGAAAGAATAACATACGACTCTTCCCGCACTGCTCATGGGTCTACCCGGGATACGTAAATCAAAAATTGGAAAAGCTGAACTCGAGACAACCCCCCGTTAATGGTCCTGAAAAGGGCCGTGCTGTTGTCAACCTAACGGATTTAATTTCAATAGAGATGAAGGCTACCATCTCCACAACGCGTGGAAGATAGTTCTTCGGAAAAGGACCAATGAGAGAACAGCACCTGGACGGGACCACCTATATAAGGGCGGCCAAAATCCGAGTCCCTCTTATTTCCACAATAGCTCAATTTCGATTCCTTTCTTTATTGTTAATTTCCACCCCAAAGAGGAGTTCATCCTAAAACGGGGTTTCCGTACTGTAAATATTGTTACGTTTTATAATATTTTATATATCTCTTGTGTGTCTATATCTTTACGGAAATAAAAACATATAAAACTGAAAAAACTGAACTGAAACTGAAGCCGAGTCCCTCATCTTCGACCTGAAGACGCTGGATGCAACTTCGGCGAAACTGTTGTCGGCTTGAAACAACAACGCGGTGAAAACCCGAAAATGCAGAATTATTTAAGTATCCAGGGGTTGCAGAGCCAGTCTAACCCATTCGGATGAAAATACACGGAGAGATAAGTCGCCAGTAAACGACTAATTTTTATAAGGATGGTGGCGTAGATGACACTGAGATTATTTTTGTATGCCTTTACGAAGGCGTGTAAATTGTGGATATTGTTTCATTTCACATGTTATAATAATTTGTCAAAGTTGAAATCGGCGATTAATCACTCCCAGAATTCCATGGTCGGGCATTTAGAATGAAGTGGTACCTTTTAAAATAGACTAAAAAACTCATAAATCCATAAGCGCGTCTTTTTAAAATAAATTTAGTTTATCGAATGACAAGTCGCACTGGCTGATGGGACGCATTTATTTCCCCAAAACCGTCCTGAAACACTTCTTAGACCGACAAATATTCTAGGTTTTAATTTTTACTACGTTCATCAACTATAAAATATCGGGCTTCCGTAGATGTTGTTGAGTTGAATGTTTTAATTATTTACATTTATTTCAATTTATTTTTTGTAGAATATATATATATATATATAAATGGGCTGTATGTATATATATGATATATATATATATATATTATTATTCGGTAATCTACCGGTTAAGGTAGGTTTTTGGATGGACACAACTATCAAATAAATATTTTGTGACTCCCCACCTAGCAAACTAATCTATATCAGGTCCCTCTTCATCTCGGTGTACTTCTTTCCTCCCTTCATCCCGTCCAACATCCCTATCCTGTTCTTACCCTTACCTCGCTTGCCCAACATTCTCCCCTCTATTACCCTCTTCAACCTTCCACTACCGCTCAATACGCCTTTCATCCATTTTTCCTGCCTCCATAGGATTTCTCTCAACAAACCCCTCTCCTCCCCCACGATTTCTAGTACTTCCTCATTTGTTTTCCTATCGGTCCATTTCATCTTCTCCATTCTTCTCCACACCCACATTTCAAAAGCCTCCAATCTACGTCTATCCTCCCTCTTCAGCGACCACGTTTCCGCGACGTACATAGCTACGCTCCATATCAGAGTTTTTACGAGTCTTGTATTAACATCCCTACTCAACGTCCCCGTCATCAACTCCCTCCTCCTTGAGTAAGCCTCCTTGCCTAGCGCAATTCTTCTCCTTACGTCCCTACCACTTTGACCGTATTGGTCCAAAACACTTCCGAGATATGTAAACTGCTCTACCTGCTCTATTCTTTCCCCGCCTATTTTAATATTTAGCTTAGCCTTTTTCTTTCTGGAAAATCGCATAACCTTTGTTTTATTAATATTGATTCTCATCCCATATTTATCGCACTGAACCTCCAATTCACTCAACAATCCTTGCAACCCCTTGGCTGACTGAGCAACTAATGCTTGGTCATCAGCAAACCTAGCCGATTTTACGAGTTCCCCTCCGACTTTCATTCCTACCTCCAGTTCTTCCCATGCCTCTTTAATCATTTCCCCTACATATACGTTGAACAGTACCGGTGACAATGGGCAACCCTGCCTTACACCTCTTCCTAACACTGCCCATCCGGACTGTCCGTTCCCCACTCGCACCTGAGCAGTCTGAGACATGTACAGGTTGCGGATCAGTCTCCTGTCCCTCCAATCCATTCCTATTTTCTGCAATACACGCATTAATTTTTCCCAATTCACTCTATCAAACGCTTTTTCGAAATCTACAAAACAGGCAAAAACGTCCTGATTGTATTCTATATTCCTCTCGACTAGTGATCTCATTACTGCAATGGCATCACGCGTACCTCTTCCTTTCCTGAACCCAAACTGATCATCCCCTAAGTAATCATTTGCCTTACTCTCTATCCTTTTGTTGATGATCCTGAGAATAACTTTAGCTGCGTGGGATATCAAACTTATTGTTCTGTAATCCTCACATGACGAAGCCTTTGCCTTTTTTGGAATAGGAACTAACACCGATCTCACAAAATCTTCCGGCCAGATTCCTTCCTCATAGATACTACGAATCAGTCCATATATGGCCTTTTTCCCACCTTTCCCTAACCATTTCAACATTTCTACAGGAATATTGTCCACCCCCACAGCCTTATTTGCTTTCATCTCCTTTAATGCCCTTTCTATTTCATCGTCGAGTATGCCTGGACCTAAGCTATCTTCTTCTACGTCATGTTCCTTTTCTATGTCTAACCTTGTCGGCCTAAGTTCTTTACCATACAGTATTTCTATATATTCCTTCCATCTCTCTTGGATTTTTCCTGGTTCAACTATTATCTTACCCCATTTATCTTTAACTATTAGCACAGCTCTTGCCTTCTTACTTCCAGATAATAACTTAACCTTGCTGTATAGAGCACCAATTTCACCCTTCTTCTGTAAACTTTCCCTATCCTCGCATTGCGTTTTTCACCATTCTTCTTTTGCTTTATTTGTGGCCCTTCTCAATTTATTGTTTAACTCTTTGTACTTCATTTTGCCTAACTCTGTGTTTACATTTTTCCATTTTCTTCTCTCATCCATCTTCGCAATCATCTCATCCGTTACTCATGGTTTCCTTATCCTTTTCCCGTTTACGGTTCCTATAGTGTCTTTAGCGGCTTCCAATATCCCTTTCTTGATACATTCCCATTTTTTTCGATAGCACTCAGTTCTTTACCGTCATCCATCATTTTCTCTACAGCCTCCTGATACTTCTTCCTCGTTAATTCATTTACTGCTTCTAAATTCCATTTTTTAACCCGCTGCCCTTGTCCTATCTTCTTGAAACGAACATTACATTTCATAACAACTAAATTGTGGTCAGAGTCCGCATCCGCTCCTGGGAAACTGTGCGAATTTATCACACTGTTCCTAAACCTGTGCCTAACCATAATATAATCTAACTGATACCTTTCTGAGTCACCTGGCATTTTCCATGTATACCTACGCCTTTTGTGGTGTCTAAACCATGTGTTAGTGATGACTAACCCCTGTCTCCTGCAGAATTCAATTGCTTTCTCCCCGCGTTCATTCCTCGTGCCTAACCCATAGTCCCCCACCTCACCCCCATCTCTTCCTTCGCCTACCGTCGCATTCCAATCCCCCATCACTATCAAATGTTTCCCTGCAGGAACAATGTATGTATATGTATATATATAATATTTTTATATATGTGTGTGTGCATATATATATATGTGTGTGTGTGTGAATATGTATATATGTATATATTTTTTCTTAGAGGTTCCCCCCATCTTTCCTCACCTAACCCCCAACCCCCTCAACCCTTACCCTTCCCTCATGGTGCTACACCCCCTGCCACACACCTTTTTGGTGGCTCGCTGGGTATTTATGTAGATGTAGATGTACCTTTAAACAGTAGTCTGATGAGCGGCGAGGCCTACTAAAAGCAAGATGTCGCAAGCGCCATTACTTGGATTTTCTAAGGACATATCGAAGGAACCACGTATTACACATTGAAAACTTAGCTATTTGAATTGTCATCTAATGAATGAATTTCAACTTGTGTAATGCATATATTATTAGTACTTGTGTAGTAATACATTGTATTCGGGAATAAAAACTTTTCGCTACGCTGCACCAGCTTCTTTAATCCCTCGGCACATTCGGAAGTTCGCCGCCAGGGTATTGACCCAGTTGACAATGGCGGTCTTTAGTTCCCCGTCGTATTCAAACAGTTGCCCCTAAGCCTATGTTTCAAGTGCAGAATAGAAAATAAACGCTGTAGGTCCAAAAAGGTCTTGCCCACTCATCAGTCTTGGTTTGCTCTTTGTGTTGGTGTTTAAATATTTTCGGAAGCCATCTTGCACACAGAGCAACATTTGAACTTTTCCGTTACAATCGTGTAAATAATTGTGCATCCAAGGAGAGAAAATTCATCGCCCAAGAGATCACTAATCGTGAGATTAGTGATCTCTTGGGCGATGAATTTTCCCATGCGCCCAAATGCGCCCAAGAGATCACAGTTCTTGGTTAATTTGTTGAACGGCAATTTCATTTGCCTGGACACTGAGGGGCCTGCCACGACACTCTTCTTTCGTGCGGCCATTTGTGAAGTCTGGACACCGCTGTCTAACCTTTCCTTCACTCATTGCTGTAGGGCCAGAAACTGGACACCTTCTCGTTGAAATTGAGGAGCTGACGAATGATCCTTTTACAAATGGAATAACAGCACGGACTTCGCAAATGGCGGGAGCAACGGTTTTCGCGGATATTGTTACCTGCATTCAGCGACAGGCAAACGATTCCTGAATTAAAACAATTAATTCAGTGGCTTCTGAAACACTCAATAGATGGTCCTGCATGCGTGCTCTTTGTTCTGATCTTTCAATCTAATAAGTAAATAGCCCTTACTTTTCGAATATGCTTCATACTAATGAGAAATGATTACTCATTTCTCTGAAATCAATAATCCTGTATGCGGAATGAAGGCGTCGATAAAAATACAAGGGACTGTCGGTTAATTAACCCGTAGTTGTCTTTAAGAATATCAGCTCTACGTATCAATAGATAGTCTGCATCACAACTCAGATCAATCCTTGGCAACATATCGCAATACTGCTTCGAATGGTGAAAAATAATTAGCTAGTTCATGAACGCAAAATGCGCGTATTTTGGGTTAAGGAAATTTACTTGCGTATGATCCTTTGAATAATCGTGCCGTTTTATGAAGAAGACTTTTATCATTCATACTCAATGCGCCAAAACACCTGATAAGTATTACGAAACAACATTTCCGACTGCTGTATTTTGTGAATGATCAAAATTGCATATTATCTACGACCGTAACTGCAGTTTTCAATGTTAAATGCGTTTTTGTATCCGTTGTGTCATCACCTGACAACTCCCTCTGTCTTAACACACTTTCACTTCCCTTACGCCATTTCTCCGAAGGGGGCTAAATAATAGTATGCGTGATTTTTCTGACATTTAAGGTACTTAAAACAGTTCAAATTATAATCACAATTAGTTTCATACCTAAAACTTTCAAAGTTCAATTCTTTAACAACTTTTTAACTATTTCCGCGTATTTTGAGAAGAATAAAATAAACGTACAACTTCGCTGAAAAGACAAATGAAACATAGTTGTCCACCTCTCGAAAGGTAATAGGTACGAACAGAGATTACATATCAGAACAATAGATATCATGGTAAATATAAATGAAAATATTTTTCAGTGTCAAAAATGTAAGGTCGATTGGTTAACCTAGTCTCTCAATAAGAAGTGTCTAGCGACTCAATTCGATCACCCTTGAAGCACAAGATTAGAGAAAAGTTCAGATTTTATCGCATCGGGCTCAGCCTACTGATAGACGGGCCAAGGGAAAATAATTGAAATTAGATTTTAGGTCTTTAGTTCTAGAACAATTGGGTATGTCGCAAAATATTTGTTGTTTTAGAGTTAATTTATTTTTATTAAAAAATTGTGCCAAGGTATTTAACAAAAGCTAAATTTTTAAAAAATAAAAAAAAATATTTACAAGTCGTCATAATATTATCCTCACTGCGTGTATCGCCTATATCCTTAAAGGAGGCATTTTTTAGAACAAAGATTCAAGTACACTTCGTATTCATTTTCTAATAACTAAAGAATCTATTCACTGCCATCATGCCAATACCTTACATTTTACATTTTTCTCTCATGACTCACAAATTTTGGCACTCCAGTTGTGCGGTAGATTGGTTTGAAGAGGTAACTGAGTGCATCTATCGTGAGTTTTCTCAAATGTCCCCAAGTAACCTTTTATTTTTGTGAATATGTCGTACGAACGCATGCGGATCACAGGAACTGAATATTTTTTCTTTGGATATTTAATGATAGTGACACTGACGACAACGGGTATTATTGCAGCAGAAATTAGCCTTTTCTCCAAAGCCATGGCGAAGAGTGGTCTAGAAGAAATCTCCTGCTATCGAAAGTTGGCTTTTACTAGACTTCCGCGAAGATGGATGGGTGAGTACGTTCTCACAGTTCCACTCTCCCGCTTCCATCGGACACGGGCGTCAAGTGGCACCTCCGTCAGCGTAAGGCACTGGGAGTCGTGTTGCTGAGGAAGCTGAGAAAGGGGAGGAAGGTGCGTCGCGGTCCTTCGGTGACGCAATAAAAGGACGAAGGACACGTCGGGAAGACCACTTTGCGTCGATGGCCCACTTAATTATCTCGTGGTGCTCGGCCGTCTTAGCGATGGGACCGCAGGGGGATGGGGGGAGGGGGCGAAGGGACAAAGGCAAGTGAAAGGGAGGGTGTTGGGAGGGGTGTGCGGGAGGAGCACTGTCAAATGGGGAAGGGGGGCAGAAAAAGGTGGGGATGAAGGTGAGAGAGACTCATGGGAGGAAGCGGCACTGAGGTGAGGCAGAGGAACCCTAAGCACCCTTGGGCACTTGGTACGTCTTGAGAAGCTATTTTGAGTAAGTGAAGCAGGACTTAGTCAACAACTTTCTAGGATTGGCAGGGACGGCAAAATTTCACCTCAAGCTTTCTCTTTTAGAGAGCAATTACATGAATTTCAGCTGAAGGTAAAAGCCCTTCAAAATCAAGTTTTTCGGAAGTAAATGTATCGAGCCATTTACGTACATATAGGGTCGTACCCAAAACTGGTAGGACTGATTTTTTTACAAGAACTTTATTGACGATATACTTATATTGACTTAATAATCTTCAAAGTATGCTCCTTGAGCTGCTACACACTTAGTATAACGTTGCTCCCATTCCCCGTACGCCCGCTGGAAATTTTCTTTGGGGATGCCGTTGATGACCCTCGTCGAAGCCTCTTGAACGGCCTTTATCGAGTCAAAACGTCGTCCCTTGAGCTGTCTTTTGATCAAGGGGAAGAAGAAGAACCGGTGGTGCCAGATCGGGAGAATAGGGCGGGTACGACAACGTGGCAACGCCGTATTTGGCCAGGAGCTTTCTGACGACGAGCGCGCCATGGCACGAATTTTCGGCACCATCTTGGCGCACACCTTGCGCATGGCCAAATCCTGTGAAATAATGCGATGGACGTTGGATGCAGACATATCCAACTGGTCTGCAATTTCTTCACTGGTTAAGCGTCGATCTGTGTTCAGCAGTGTCCTCACTCTGTCCACATTCGTGTCGGTTCTTGCCATCGACGGCCGTCCGGAGCGATAGTCGTCTTCAACGAGCTACCTACCCTCTTTAAACAACTTGTGCCACTGTGTAACGGCTTAAGGCAGTGTCCCCATAAGCCTGCTTGATCATATCGAGGGTCTCAGTTGCCGTCTTCCCGAGTTTCGCCCAAAACTTCAAGGAATAACGTGGTTCTAAATTCAGATTCATTTTGTTTTTCGACGCGGACAAAAAACTTGCTTCACTAAAAACGGTGTCCTCACTCAACGACAGCCCGCAGGCGACTGAGGTTGGTGTCGGTCTGTTGCTAAGAGCCCCCTCCACCTTACTCTGCCAGGCAGACCCCCCTCCACCGCTCCGTTCGTGCCAGAGAAAATGTTTTACCACTTTAGGGTGCGACCCTGTAATTATAAGTTCATTAAGTCTCTATGATAATTTGAATGTGCGAAAAAATGATGAGTGCTCCAGGTTGTCTTTTTTATTTCCATTTATTCAGATGCTATGGCACCAGTTCGCTGTTATGGCAAACCACCCTCTGATCTCTTGCAAATGTCGCAAAAAACGCTCGTTTGACGTTGGAGTTAGGCTATGAAAGAGTTATTTCAAATATTTCTTTGAGATATTAACTAAGAGTATTAGTTTATAGCACTGGTGTTGAATAGGTAACATCACTTATCATATTTCGTTCGGTAGAGCATACGTACAAACTGTGAAAGTAACAGTACAAAAGAAATCATATAGCAGTTCATTCGCAGACGAAAATACCAGGAAAATTTTGGAAAACAGTAGAAATAATTTATTGAAAGTCTAAAACTACGTCATTTAAGTCAATATTAGTTCTAGATTCGCTGAACGAAGTTTTACTGAACTTATTGAATCAAATTCCACGTTGAAAAAATTGTTCCCCAATTGTATCCTATTATATTAGAACGAGGACTAAAAAAATCATTATTAATTACCTCATATAGGTGAAATTACCTTACTCTTAATATCAATAATTGCAATTTTCATTTAATTCACGGATGACACTTTTATTTTGACCTTGCAAAGTAGTGGCATTCCCTTCATATGTCATCAAGACTAAGATTTTCAGTGAGCTCTAATAAAAATTGAAAAACATTCTTCAATCATCAACCATAAGTTCATGCGTATATTCCCAAATCTAACTTACAAGTTCTGACTCATACATGTACAAAAAATAAGCAAATAATTCGTATAACACACGAATAATTTGTGATATAACTCACCAGATTTGACGAAGGTTCCAAAGAGTAATACACATGGACAAAAGTTAACTAAGTCAGTTGTACACATGGACAAAAAGCTGCTGACATTCATCATTGGGAAATTTGTGCTCTGTATGGACCAAAGTTGATGAGTGACAAAGAGAGTTTGTGCTTCAGTGTTGTCGTTCATTTAATAGTGGACATTAAATCCATGATGATGACAGATCTTAGAATGCCGTGAAAACCGGTATTTTAAGATATCTGAAATAATTAAAAAGTTTTTGACAGATTTCTAGGACTCCGTTGCATGGAAACACGACTGAAAAGTTAGGCTACTTCATGTTAAGTGCTCGTCTTGATGAGGAACTTCAAGATGCTGGTTGGTTGCGATCTCAGGCGACAGAATTTCATGCTGAAGGAATTGGAAAAGTAGTTTAGGCATATGACAAATTTTTAAATCTGTTTGGCGAATAAAAATAGTAGTAACATGTAGTTTTGGGATGAAAATTATAAAGTTTCTGTATCTCTTCCAGTGTATTTTTTATAGCGTAGACGATGTTACTTTCTGGACATCCCTCGTACATCGTTATCTGAAGTAGTCATTGAGAATATGTTGAGGGAATAGTATGCAAAAATAGGCAATGGCCGCAGCCGCACATGTATGCATACGTTCAGGAAGCTGCGTAATACGCCATTAAATTATCGGTTTAAATAGCTCGCGTGAGGCACATGACCCAATACAAATTCACAACTTCCACACCTCACAGTTTATCAAATTACCAATAGAATAAGATTGAAAACAAAGCAAACGCTTGCCTTATTTTCAATTTCACATTTCATTTCTTAGGAATAAGTCCACCTTTGCTTATGCAATCTTCTCCGGCATGGCTATTCAAATAAACTTAAATTTATATTTCTCCCTAAAATTGACCCAGAAGCCCTAAATGCATATGACGCAATATATCCCAATCCGGGGAGCCTTCTCTTCGAGTTCAGGGATGCCTGAGTGGTCTTGAGTGCTATATGGTTTCACTGAGGTCGCCATTTGCAGTTATCGACGCCCAAACCATTGGAATCGCACCTAAGACTTACTCTCGGGAATAGGAGTGGGATAAGTGAAGTAAAAGCAGCCAGGACGTGGATGTCAGTGTTGGGGGTGGCGGGAGAACTTTGAGATACAGGCCGACCTAAACACGTGACCGGATTAAGGGCCCAGAGCTTTGTTCCCCTTCCGATACACCCCGTTGACCCGTAGATGACTAATTCAGTTACCGACGCCCTCCTGTCCGCCATCTCCTTGCCTCAAGAAAACCCCTCACCAAAAAATAGCAGCCCCCATACGCGCTTCACCCAGGAACTTCGACTCTCGGTAGAATTGGGTCGCGCGGGTATTTGATTCTGGTTGATGGAGACACGTGTACAACTTGACTTAGTTTGTTTATATATCACGAATATGGTTTCTCGTGTCGCAACCGGACAGGAAATATCCTCCTTAAATGTCGCCAGCCCCGTGGAATCCATATCTGCAATGAGCGTCAAAATGACGGAGCTAATATTGACGTGCTGCCATCCATTTTGGACTTGTCAACGTTTCGACGCTGCAAGGGATTCGCTTTAAGATAAATTTCGTAGGCTTTCGTAGGTGGACTTAACTTCGAGCAACAGTGAGAGTATTTCCTCCAGAATTTGATTTAGACTGGCCAAAATGTGTCGAAGGATCAAATTTACGTGTAAAACATCAATGCAAACTAATTACTTCAGGTTTATTTCTCGCAGATGCATAGATGTCGAGTTATGTTTAAAATACTAAAACTACAGAAAAATTATGTTGAATTATAGCTATTTTACTATCTACCGAGTTAACCTGTTGATATTTGCAAATAAGTCTATACGGAAATGTATTATCAGCAGTATCATTAACTGAATATATGTTTATGTATAAGGTTATTCAGCAGAGATAAATTCAACATTGAAAGGCCCTAATACTCTTCCTCGTCTGTTTCATGGTCATATATTCCAATTTTGGAATTAAACTACTTATTGATGCTTACAAAGAAATGCAACTAATCAATCAAAAACCTTGAAGAACTCAAAAAAGTGACTGCAGAAAACCTCGATCCTTCTGATGTCCCTTCAAATCCGCCGAGGACTGCCTTGGAAATGGAAATACTCCGAGAGGCAACGATCCTCGAATCCTCTCGGCCCGGCCCTTGCTTCGGCTCCCTTCTTTTGTGTGAACGTCTTGTCGTTGGCAGCCAAATAAGCCCTGGATTACGCGTGAAACTTTATTGCGTGTGCAAAGTACACGTGCAAATTGGAGTGTTGCACTTTACATTTGAAGTCTATGGCGGAAAATAATTGGAATAGAAAATTCAAATATTGGCAACGCCCGAGCACACGAAACCACACGAGCGCCACACATCCCAAACGGTGACGAGAGAATTAGTGAGCATCAACCATATTTATGCGCCTAAAACAGTGAAAGTGAAAGAGTATATTTCAGTTGAATCACGTGGCCAACTTTTATGCACATTATTTTGTTTGTTTGCAATTTAAAGAACACCCTGAAAAATGATCGATTTCTTTGATTTCCAATCTGTCGAATTCTCACAAAACTTTAAAAAATCACGAATCGAATGCATACATATACATCTACTCAATACCCCGCAAGCCGCCGCAAGGGCGTGTGGCGGGGGGTGTTAGGGCACCACCCGTAAATTAGGAAAGAAAAAAAACCGTATGCAGAAGCCACAAATTTAGAGTCCACAAACCAAACATGGTAAACATTCAAGCACGTTTCTTTTCATACCCTTCTTTATAAATATGAAATAAATGAAAAAAGTAGCATAAAGAAGTATTAGCATGTTGTGCAATACGAAGTGCCATCTCATAGTTTTTAATGCAAGAGTTGGACATCCGGAACTCAATTCATTACTTGTTGCCTAAACGCGAAATTAGGAGTCCTGACTGCGAGCCTTTGGGCGCTTGAAGGACGTGTGATTTGATTAGACCCCCTATATCCAATATATCTGTATCTACGAGCAAGAGCAAGATTTCATATGGCTCCTGGATTCCTGGAATCGCCCAGATATTAATATTAGACACAAATTGCCCCCTTTATAGACATAATTTCATCCCCCCTCCGCCCCAACACCTTCCATATCATCCTCACCTTTTTTTAAAATCTCGCGCCGAACGCTTCCCCTTAAACTCCTCCCCTCGAATACCTTTCTCCCTTTCTCCTTCCATCCAGTGCTTCCAGGCCCTTCTTTGTTCTATTCCCACCTCCTCTTGAGAAAGGTACCACCGAAAATTCGAGGCCCAGTGAGTTACTATTTTATGTGTTTCTGTTTCTCTGTTTGTGTCTACTAGTGTTAATTCCATTTACATTATACATTTATATACTTGTATACATATTTATCATAAACACAGCAATCAACCCGAAGGTCGGTTGAGTAGGTGATGCCAGATTTCATCCAGTACCAAGCCCGACGGCGTGTGAATATTCACACATCAGGGTAGGGGGGTCAGTTCCTCTCCCTGTACCGGTTATGGTTTCCTAGGAAGATCTGGTACCGAAATGACATAGCTTGGGTGGAGCTACAGGTGCCCAGAGTGCCTTGCCCGGGAATCGAACTCGGGACCCTCCGGTCAGTACTCTGACCCACTAGTCCTTTATCCATTATTTTCTCTACAGCCTGCTGACACTCCTTCCTTGTTAATCCTTTTAATGCTTCTACATTCCATTTCCTAACCCGCTGCCCTTGCCTTATCTTCTTGAAACGGACGTTACATTTCATAACAACTTAATTGTGGTCAGGGTCCGCATCCGCTCCCGGGAAGCTCTGCGAATTTTTCACACTGTTCCTAAACCTGTGCCTAACCATAATATAATCTTGCCGATGCCTTTCTCAGTCACATACCATTTTCCATGTATACCTACGCCTTTTGTGGTGTCTAAACCATGTGTTGGTGATGACTAACCCCTGTATCCTGTAGAAGTCAATTGATTTCTCCCCACGTTCATTCCTCGTGCCTAACTCATAGTCCCCCATCTCATCCCCATCTTTTCCTTCGTCTACCATCGCATTCCAATCCCCCATTGCTATCAAATGTTTCCCTGCAGGAACACACGCGATTATATCCTCTAACTCATCGTACATTCTATCGACTTCTTCCTCCTTTTGGTTGCTCCGTGGCATGTACAGGGTTCGTCCGGAAAATAAGTGTACTGAGCTCAGGAAAAAAAAATTATTACACTTTTACATATCTCAAGCTAATATTCCTCAGAATAGGACCCTTGTGAGTCGATACACTTGTTCCAGCGCGGTCCCATTCCTGAAACGCTCCCGCGAAGGCATCATCGGGAACCTCTCGAAGACACGTCGTCACGGCCTCTTTGACGGCGTCCAAAGTCCCGTATCGCGTTCCTTTCAAACTCCTCTTTATCTTTGGGAACAGTAAGAACTCCGGTGGTGTGTGGATAATTTTTGCAGTGATCCGCAAGTTGTGTCGCGATTTCCAAATGATTGAGTCTTTGATCATCACTGAGCACTTTCGGCACCAACTTGGCACAAATTTTTCGCATCTGTAATTGGTCCCTAATAATCTCGTGCACTATTGTGTTTGGCACATTACACTGCTCTGCTATCATCCAAACACTAAAACGACGATCAGAGTTGAGTACATCGCGAACTTTTTGCACATTTTCGTCGGTGAGTGTCGTTGATGGGCGTCCAGGCCGTGGTTCGTCGTCGACCTCTTCTCTGCCCTCCACGAACATCTTGTGCCACCGAATTATCATGTTTCTGGACATGGCTGACTCTCCGTAAGCCTGGTTAATCATACCGACAGTTTCGGTAGACGATTTTCCAAGCTTTACCGCAAATTTGATGGAATAACGCGGCTCCAAAAACTTCGGCATCGCGTTCCGTGACGTGGGTCGAGCGTGGAGGTTCGCGTTAACAGAGCTCCTCACTACACCACAGCTCAGGGCCAACTGCCTTTTTCAGCGTCGCTTGCCAACATACCCCCCTCCAATTGCAGCCCATCAGAGCGGTGCTGGGCGCGCCTGGAGCGGCGGGAAAAAATCAGTACACTTATTTTCCGGACGAACCCTGTATACCACCAAAAACAGCGCATAGGCCCTTTTTATTTACTGATATAATGAACAAATAATTATGAGATGTAATAAAAAAATGATGCAAAAAAATCGACGACAGAAATAGTTGACATGACGACAGAGTTGAAGGAGGGAGTGAGGAGAAAAGGTCAAGGGAGGAAGTTCGAAACGGAGAGGGTTGGATTGCGTAGCTCGGGAACGCGCTGCTTCGAACAGGACACCTTCACCTTCCGACCTTTGAAAAAAGGAATAATAAATACCTTTATTTTATAATACTTAATTATACCATTTCCATTGTTGCGTTTACATTAATTAATTCAGGTGAAAGTTACAAGAGGCAAGTGGAGGGCAAACAATATTTCTTGAGAGTCATTCTACTAAAAATAAAGCTTTATTATGATATTTATGCCAAAAGTTTTGTTTAGTTTCTATATTTATTCAATAAACTCCCATTTCTCCTCAAGTATAACTAGCGTAAAGACATCAGCATTAAATATAGCGGAAAATTTTTCGAAAAATGAGTTTTAGCTTACCTTAGAGAAATTCAAAGATCTGCAGGAGATATCGCGACAGTGGCTTTGAACGGAACTATCCATTAATATACGAGTATGCTGTGCATTGCAGAGTTAGGTCAAGGCAAATATAATGTTAACTTCTTTCGTCTAAGAAATTTCTGCATTTTATTGTATTTTTTTGTGAAAATTGCTCACCTGTTAGTCGGTTGCGGTCTTGAAATGCGGGAGCAAATAATCCTAATAGTTTTACTCCAATTTCGTTAGTAGCCTGCCAATAGAGTGGGACCTGGATTACACTCCCGAAGCCGCGAGTTAAGTCACACCATCAGCATAAATGAGAGGAATACTTACTTCGAAAGACGACTGTTTTCAATGAACTATTACGCCAGTTGGTTTCACATCCGGCGTAGTCATGTCAGAAATCCAACGTGCTTTCTTGCTTTAAAAGAAGTCTCACCTTAAGTTGTTTAAAACACATGGAATTCATTAAATTATTTTAAATCTGATTCGAAGCGAAAGAGTATTCATGTTATACGAAGCAAAACACGAGTAGACGAACAAAAATCGACGGCGAGGCATGCATGTGCAATGGCGGTCCCTTCCGGAGAATGAACAAGGCACGACCAACTAGAGGTTGGCGCCTCCCTTCAGGCCCGGAATTCCCGCTCATGATCCTTGCGTCAGAAAAATAGTCTCATAACGCCCGTGTATCAATAAGAAATGGACGGGGAGAAATGCCAGGGTGGAAGGGAAAGGCCAGATGGGGTGAGAGAATTGACGGGGGAGCAGGAGCGAATATCTGGGTTGATGTGGGGCGATGGGGGGGGGAGGCGGAGTCGACGGCAGGGGAGGACGGGCACGACTGGATGACCCCTAATGCGCTCGAAGCGCAAGTGATCGATTCTGAATTAAAAAGCGTCTTCAAGTGTGCTCTCGCTGCGAACTAATCGAGTGCACCCTAACATACAGTTCTTAATTAAAGAAATTAATGATTTGCCATATGACGGTTACTAATGTCAAATTAGTCAGGTCACACTATTTAATGTACGCTTCCTTAAAGGGAAACGGGAAGTCCCATGGCCATTAAAGTGGAGTAAACGATTTAGTGGGCACACTTAGAAAGATATGCTGAGGGAGTTTACTAATTTACCGATCTCAGTGGCAGTTAGTCAGCGTACTCAAGAGACAACCTAGAGGTCGCGAGTTCGATTCCCACCAACGCGTATTTTCCTCCATCTCGAGCTTGGATATATGAGGTTTTCATTTTTATTGTTTGTTAATGTTTTAAATACACTGTTGAAGGCCAAAACTCGAGTGTTTCCGAGTTGGAATTAAGTAATATTTGGCGCATTTAAATTTTGTTGTAGTTCCGCGGAAGTGAAACTTTAGCGGCTAGCATTGGACAAAATTAAGTTCTCCACAAATGCACTCGTGTCGGAAGCCTTTCCCTTCCCATTTTTCACGAAGCAAACGGTTTAGAAAAGATTGCCCAGAAAAAGTGAGTAACTATAAGTTCTTGTATCGGATTGGATTTGTAAAAATAGTGCACATTAAAATTACTGAGCTTAGATATAGTATTGAAAGTAATTATTGATTCATAGAAATGGTTCTGAGAAATGAAACATCTTGAATCTAGGAATATTAGAGATACAGTGACTGGAAGGGCACGTGAAAAGAAATAGCAAGAGTGACTCCATGGCCTAGAAGTGCTCATTGCAAACAATGTGAAGAACACATTCCTTAGGTTCAAAAAGCTTTTGAGAAACTTTTAAAGCTTTGAAAACCTCTTAATTCTATCCTTTAATCTCTGAAAGGTGAAAGAATGAGAAATTTATGATAGAAAATGATCGAGTTTGGCCAACTGGTATGTCATTCTAAGGAAATCTGGGCAGGAAACAAGCAGTAAAACGTTAGAAAGACGGAGGTCCTCAAAGAAGAAGAGAAAGGAAAAGGTTCATTGTTGGCTCAAGATAGCAGAAACAGAAGAGTGAGAAATTAATCTTGGAATAGAGGAGCGGCTTGAACTGAGTTGAAAAGAAGGCATTAAAATGTAATAAAAATTGGCAATTTTCCACAAAATAAAATTTTAATACGACCGGTTTCGATGTTTCTGCATCATCTTCTGGATCACCATCATCACCAGAAGATGATGTAGTTACATCGAAACCGGTCGTTTTGAAATTTTATTTTGTGGAAAATTACCAATTTTTAATAATCATGATATTCCACCGTATCACGCCTGAAGCGTCTCTTGTTATTAAAATGCAGAATACAGCCTAGAGCAGGGGAAATATAGAGAATATGAAGGGAAAAATCAAGCAAAAAGAAGTTAATTCTAAAATTGTAATAAATCAGACAAATATGAACTAAAGAGGACGTTGCACAAATAAGCATAAGGAAATGAAAGGGAAAGGAAAAAAGGAGAAGGGAGGCATCGGAAGCCGAAATTTAAAAAAAACATTTGAATTAGGGAGAGGAAGCGGGGAAGAATTGTAAGAGGAAGAGTGGGCGAAGAAAAGTAACACTCTCCACAAAGAAGAGGGTGAAATCCACTGCTGAGGACCCTCCCCCTCGCATTCTTAGTCGTGCCGCAGCGGCGCCGGTCGCTCGGCGGCGGGGGGCGATGGATTTTCCTCGATTGACGGCTGCGCTCACTCCGGCGACCGTATTTTTGAGACGCATTCTCAGTGGTGGTGCTCCGGGTGGTGACGACTAGGACACTTGGAATGGCGCGAATGCTGAATGGCTTTCTTAAGGGACCGAAACTCCCAGAATAAGGTTGAACTGGGGGAAATACCAACTCATTTCACGTTTCCAGAGAGTGCTGAAGGAGGCCAGGAATGTCACAGGCCGGCGGAAACTTCCTCGTAATCGGAGGCATGGCAACATCTCCGTACATTAGACAATAAAACACATTATACAGACGTGTAGCAGGCAAAAATCCAAGTAAAGTTTCCAATTTGAAAATGCCTTAGACTAATTTATTAGCAATAATAAGATAGATATTTCCCATTTTCGTTTTGCAGGATTCTGGGATTTGTTATCATCCAATAAAGTAGCACCGTTCCACAATACATCTTTTGTATAACAACTGGCGGGAGCCTCGACTTTGTGAGGTGGAGTTGACCCAGCTAGGCAGGTATCCGATGCGCCCGGATACAATTGCTCTGAAACTCGACATACGAGTACATACGTTACGTACAAGTACGTACGTACATTGAACATCATCCCACAACTCGAATGCCCTCTCGCCGTCGTTGAAAACAGCTCTCCTCGCCTCAAAAATCCGGAGGTAATCTCAAGAAAACGAAACTACGTTTACGACGGTTGGCAAAATTCCCTTGAAATAAACCCCCACTCACAATCTACCGATGAGGGAAAAACACCAAGATACTATATTTATTTAAGTTGCAGAGAACCATAAGACATGCAAATGCAAATAAAGAGAGGCGATGAAGGGAGGTTAGAGATAGGTAGGAGACGGCGCAGGAATGGATGGCTTCGAATGGTTGAGTGGGGATGGAGGGTGGGGGTGTGGGCGGAACGGATGCGAGGTGGTTGGGACGAACAAAGGGTGGAGGACCGGGAAGGGATGCAGGAGAGGGTGTTGGGCCCTATCGATCGTTTTATGGCCTCTCCTCTCCATCACGCTACACGGTCCACGCATCCCTCCTCTCTCGGAGGCGAACTTTTTTAAGGCTACTCGCCGTCTACCGTAAGATCAGATGTTGCTGGAGGGGCAGAGATATTCGCTGGACGCATGCGAGTAGACTCAGACTCACACAACCATGCTTCATTCAGTTTGGAAGGGTTCATTGCTAAACCAAGTTTAGGAAACGAGGCCATTTTGCGATTTATACTTACTATTCTTGGAAAAAAACATAATATAAAGCTCTGAAATCTCTTTTAACAAAGATATAATCATCAAATGACTTCATAGGGTTTATAACTCATTCGAATGCTCCTTTGCTCGCCCGTTACCTCTGCCGATGCACAGTGCCAACATGTTTGTGGCGAATAAAACAATTTTGTGATGCCAAAAAATATTTAACTTGGTAGAATGGTCACCGGAAATTTTTGTAGAACATTCTAGGCTAATTTCCACGTTGCGTTACGAAATTTAAATAAATTAAATACGTTTAGACCTTCGTATTGGAAAACATGTGTTAGTTTTCTTTGCGGTTTGCCTCACCTTCAATAATGAATGACAATGGGCTCAAATATTTATATTATCATGATGAAAAATAAATTTAATATCTTCAATTATTTGACACTTTACCTAAAGTTATTAAAACTTGAGGCGTTTATTATTCATAAAAATACCTCACGAAATCGAAAATCAAATAATCACAAGAATTAATTACTACTGAATTTTCTGACTAAAAATCTAGCAACTTTTTTTTTAATAACTGACCCTAAGTTGAGATATAAAGTCACAAAACACTAAATGTTTTCCCTAAAATACCTCTGTTATATATCGCAGTTCAGTAGTTTGTTTTAAAATTAACAGTCACACAAAATCAACTGCCATACAAAATTTAAATAAAAAATTATGCGGCGGTTCAGAGAACTAATAACTGAGCAAACGAAAAATGAAAATAAATGAAAGATTTAGACTGTCTCTGAAATTGTTAAAAGAGGAACTAAAAATTCGAGAAAATAGCATAGACGAGAGTTATTTCTCAAACTTATGGAATTTAGTAATGGGCTGATCCTGGTAGCAAATATCATTCACCAATTGATTAAAGGTGACTCTCTCAGAAACCTCGTTAGCCTAATGACTACTCATTAGGCTAAGGTGTTATCGGAAATCTGTAACCGAATTCAAAAGGAAAAGATAAACAGAAAAGTTGAAAGAGAATCCGAAAGCATTTTGATCCTACGTCCGAGAGGCTAAAGGAAATAAGTCTACAGTTAATTCACTCAAAAACGATAAAGATGAAAGAGTAACCAGCAGTTTGGTAAAGGCCAACTTATTAATTAACTTCGCAGCTTCAGCATTGACTTTGTGGAACTTATCCATTATGGAAAGGAAAAAACGGTAATGTTTATTTCACTTAATTTTTTCATTTTACGGCCCGGGGTTCGTTACAATGATAATATTTTGTATTACAATCCGGATCGTAAAATTACAAAATTAAGTGGAATTAACACAACCGTTTTTTTCTTTCCCCAACTTATTAAATCTCTTCTTTCAAATTGCCTTCACCAATGTCTCCGACAGTTTACCAAGTCTTTCCCACCAACCTCATAGTAAACTACTGGCAAAGATGGAACATAGCGTATGAAAAAATAAATACAAAATATCCGGGGTTATATTAAACACTATTTGAATGGTCGGGTTCAAAGAGAAGTGATGGATGGAGTTAGGTCAAATGCAGTAGAAGTTACTTCTGGTGTTCCCCAGGGAAGAGTTATGGGACCTTTTATTCCTACTTTACGTTAACGACATTGACTCCATAGTCACTAGTAAGATACATTTACGATTTACTTCGTATTTGCCGACGATGATTGCCGTGATATTCGTGATCCTGAGGACACATTACCTTTATCAGATGACGTTATTGCTATACAACGCTGGTGCGACACTTTTAGAGCTAAACTTAAAACAGTGAAAAGTGGTGCAGTTTTGGAAGATGAGCAATGCCCGAATGCCTACTGCATGGAGAACACCTAAATGGAATGTGTAGACTCGATTAAATATCTAGGCGTTATCATCACTAATGATCTCTCCTGGGTGAATCACATACGGAGAATATGTGCACAATGTAACAAAAAATGAGGATTTATTAGAAGGAGTGCTGGGTAAATGTGACGAAAAGGTCAAAGAGAAATGTTACCTTTCACCGGTTAGGCTGCATTTAGAATATGCTGCAGATGGGATCCTCACGACGTTGGATTAATTTTCGAAGGATCGCGTGCAGCGTCAAGGAGCTAGATTTGGAAAACGTTGTTATGATAAACTTAGTCGCGTGTCCAAAATATTAGAGCAGCTAGGCTGGAAATCACTTATGGAGCGAAGGTTACATTACTACAGATTAAATCTCTCGGATAAATTGGAAGGACATGTTTTTAGCAGTAATGTTGAAAATATATTATTACCCCCGTAGTACGACGGTAGGAGAGTTCATGTTAATAAAATTCGAGAGCTCAAGAGTAGAACAGATAGATTTAAGATGTCGTTTTTTCTACGAACGATAGGGGATCGGAATAACGGTGTATCACCGTGGTAGAGATCATATTCGGGTCAAAATCAGTCTGGTGTGTATATATCCCCTGCCACACACCCTATCGGTGGTTTGTAAGGTACTAAAAAACTACAAGTAAAACTACTCTAGTCGATATATAGATAATAGAAACAGCAATTTCGCAATTTTAATTTATTGACTATCTGGTGCTTTGCCACTGTGTGGAATCATCTTGGGAATGGGAATGATGATACCAAACAGTGGCGCAATTATGGTCGTTATTATATATTAATTACGGCATTGCTGTGTCTATTGTCTAGACAATTGAGAAATTCCATCGAGTAACGGCTAAAACAGTGCTATACTCTATTCGAATAAACCGTATGATGAATTGTTTTTATCCTGGGATATAAAGTATACTTTAGAGAGAGGATAAGTTTATTTGCCAGTATAATATTGTAAATAGTATTCTGATGAGAAGGATATTAAATTTATCATTGATTAACCAGTACCAAATATCGCCACGCGTATAAATCCGTGGTGCGAATGACATTGCTTAAGTAGCATAAGTTAATGGACAAGAAATATATATTACACCAAGTACTAATTCTCGTAAATTTTACATCGGAAGTTAAGTGAAATTTATAATGAATACACTGTCATTAAATTATTATTAGGTAATCTACCGGTTAAGGTAGGTTTTTGGATGGACACAACTATCAAATAAACATTTTGTGACTCCCCACCTAGCAAACTAATCTACATCAGGTCCCTCTTCATCTCTGTCATTAAATATATATAAGTATTTGTGTACGAGATTTATATTTATGTAAATGGTTTTCTCTGTAGAATCTGTTCTAGATATCGCAAAAAAATCGATAAATAAATGTAATTTTAATGAAATGATAAATAAATGTAGACGTATTCTTTGAGAGCAACTGTTCTCGTTGGTTAACCATCAACAACCTGCAACCTCACGGTTTTTGCTATTAATGAATACTCGTATGAAACTTCGCTGACTGCACTACCTTGAGGATGAAAGCAAGAAAAGCCCAGCGGAAGTCGTTATATGCTTCAAAAGAACCAAGCATTGTAATCAGCCTACGAGTAGGCATTTTGTCAACTTATTCTTTAAAAGAACATTTGCAGAGGAAACTTCCAAGAGCCATGTGGAATTAATATCTACATAATAAAACGCAACATTAGGCGGGATTAAAAAATATCCTTTTCTTGGGCGCTGTCTCCATCCCGGAGACAGATTTTGTAGGAAATTTGATCGTTAATGCTACGATTTAAATCTTTGATGAGGCATTAGTTGTGTGCGCAATGCAGTGAATCCATCGATTAGGAATTTTTTGGGGTGTAAATTATCAATCAGCGGACGTTAATGAATAATTCGTAAATGCAGCCCTAATTAATCAACTTGCAGAAAATACATCTACGTGCGATACACTGGTTTCATTCTAGGATGTTATAGGGAGAATATATATATATATATATATATATATATATATATATATATATAGAATACAACCGGGACGTTTTTGCCTGTTCTGTAGATTTCGAAAAAGCGTTTGATAGAGTGAATTGGGAAAAATTAATGCGTGCATTGCAGAAAATAGGAATGGAATGGAGGGACAGGAGACTGATCCGCAACCTGTACATGTCTCAGACTGCTCAGGTGCGAGTGGGGAACGGAGAGTCCGGATGGGCAGTGTTAGGAAGAGGTGTAAGGCAGGGTTGCCCATTGTCACCGGTGCTGTTCAACGTATATGTGGAGGAAATGATTAAAGAGGCATGGGAAGAACTGGAGGTAGGAATGAAAGTCGGAGGGGAATTGGTAAAATCGGTTAGGTTTGCTGATGACCAAGCATTAGTTGATCAGTCGGCCAAGGGGTTTCAAGCATTGCTGAGTGAATTGGAGCTTCAGTGCGATAAATATGGGATGAGAATCAATATTAATAAAACAAAGGTTATGCGATTTTCCAGAAAGAAAAAGGCTAAGCTAAATATTTAAATAGGCGGGGAAAGAATTGAGCAGGTAGAGCAGTTTACGTATCTCGGAAGTGTTTTGGACCAATACGGTCAAAGTGGTAGGGACGTAAGGAGAAGAATTGCGCTAGGCAAGGAGGCTTACTCAAGGAGGAGGGAGTTGATGACGGACGCGTTGAGTAGGGATGTTAAGACAAGACTCGTAAAAACTCTGATATGGAGCGTAGCTATGTTCGGCGCGGAAACGTGGTCACTGAAGCAGGAGGATAGACGTAGACTGGAGGTTTTTGAAATGTGGGTGTGGAGAAGAATGGAGAAGGTGAAATGGACCGAAAGAAAACAAATGAGGAAGTACTAGAAATGGTGGGTGAGGAGAGGGGTTTGTTGAGAGAAATCGTATGAAGGCAGGAAAAATGGATGAAAGGCGTATTGAGCGGTAGTGGAATGTTGAAGAGGGTAATAGAGGGGAGAATGTTGGGCAAGCGAGGTAAGGGCAGGAACAGGATAGGGATGTTGGATGGGATGAAGGGAGGAAGGAAGTACACAGAGATGAAGAGGGACCTGATGTAGATTTGGTTGCTAGGTGGGGAGTCACAAAATGTTTATTTGATAGTTGTGTCCATCCAAAAACCTATTTTAAACGGTAGATTACCTAATAATAATATATAATAAATCCGATGTTTACATTTTCAGCTGTAATCAAGCTTCGAAAACGTTCACTTGAACTATTATAAATAAACGGTTTGGTGACGATAGAAACGTACCACTTATGAGCAGTCATAACAAATAGTAAAATTAAAAAACTTAAAAATAGTAACGTATTCCTACATTTTATTATAAAATATTATTTATCAATTGAATCTTACCTCTATCAAAATATTCCTTCTTCCTTGGCCAAGTATCAATCGATACTCGGTGGCATAAAAGGCAGCCTCGCCACCCACCCTTCCTCCACACTCCCTCCACCCACTCCTCCCCACCCATCGATTTGGAAAACAAGATTGATCCGGCCGCTCGAAAGGAAGTGCCGATAACTTCAAAATTTCTTTCCTCGGCGCGTTCTCGACGAAGGAACGGAATATGGAAATAGATGAGGCGACGCTTCACCGTTAATTCTGCTGTACGTACTAAAAGTTTCCGTTCCTACCTTTTACAATGACAACGAAAAAATAGAATGCAATCGCTTCTGAGTTGGAAATATTTTCCCAAAGAACGCTACCAAAGGCATCTTTAAGTAAGATGGAAAACTATAGTTAAAGGTTTTTCTGACGCGGTGGCATTAATCATTTTATAGTTTACTTATGTTAGCAAAAAATATCGGGACCGTAAACTTGACGCTTATTTCCCCGGTATTTTTTGTCTACATTGATTCACGACCGTAGCTACGTTTCTTGTATATTTAGTTTACTTATGTCTCCTTGGAAACCATCATGAAATGGCCAGAAGGTGATCGCTTATCAGATCGTAGAAGCAAAGAATCATACTCTTTGAAATTATATAACTAATCCGAATAAGAAATGCATTGTGTGGACGAGTCAAATCAGAGTGCATATGCATGTTAGTCATCCTTCACTTCATTATTTTCTGTGAGACTTCAAAGAATTTTCGCACTTTCAATGAATTCCCGCACCACCTCAAAGGACGTCCATCGACTGTCGCTTCTTTTTCTGCACAACTGCTTTGCGTTTAGATTCCTTTTATTTTCTCCCCAAGTTTCTGACGGCGAATAAATCTTGGTGTTCTCGTTCCTCATTGTTTATATGCTAGCTTAGAAGTATCTAATTTTAGGTTGGCTTTTGATAGATAATACTGGGCGAGGGGCGTTAATAGAGAGATTGAAATTGGATTCTTATATTTTCATAGTTATTGAAAAACTGGGATCGCGGTGGTCCAGTGGGTAGAGCGTTGGACTACTGACCAGAGGGTCCCGGGTTCGATTCCCGGGCAAGGCACTCTGGACACCTGCAGCTCCACCCAAGCTAGTTGATTTTTCGGGTACCAGACCTTCCTGGGAAACCATAACCGGCACAGGGAAAGGAACTGGCCCCCTACCCTGATGTGTGAATGTGATTACTGTGTTTATTGAAAAACTTCATTTACTTCAGTAAAACTTATTTGCTTCTCATAGTTAAAATCTCCAGTAGAGTTATCGTGATGATAACATCGTGACCTCATTGCTTCTAGACGACATTATTGCGTTCTCCCTCCTTCACATATGATCACATGACATGTCCCTCAAATATCCCTCGGGCAACGTCAATTGTTCCTTTCGATCAATTGACAAATGACGAACTCGAATCTGATTTCCTGCCGATGTTATGGATGTTTTATCTAACCTTATGGGTTAGTAGGAGGTCAAGGTTTTCATCTAACAATCCTTAAGCTTACTAATCGTCATAAAAATAACTTCGCTTTAACTTTTTTCAATCGATAATATTTTTAGCGGTTGCTGCGGACAGAGATTGAAATTGTGAGGCTGATGGCACACAGTGCCGCCACAGGAAAATAAGCATGTCTCTTAGGCTGTTTTCTGCGGAGAAATAAATTATAAATACTTTGTTTGTGCCGTGGTCCCTAGTCTAAGAATGACGCTCCCTTTGCTCAAGGTGTTGCCGGACAACATCGGGGTCCTCTTCTTCTATCTCATCCTAGAAGTCATTTTAACCGAGCACTTTGCAGCGTTAGGTTGGCCGCAACTTACATTCCAAATTTACTTCTTGTTCCGATCTCCAGATATTAGTACTTTTTTATCATTTTACTTTAAATGCCCTCCTCACATCCTACCATTGGTTTCCTATTTTTCCCCCTCTCTACTGCCTCACCAGCCCCAAGCTTTAATTTACATTTTTCGATCGTTTATTTGAAGTACACCATACTACCCCATACTATACCATTTTAACTTTTTTATGGCATAGTGCCGCGCATCGACCGCGGAGGGATCGTTTGCAGCTTAAGGGTCGTATCATTTGAAGAATTCGGGGTTTGTGCCGGGAAAATGGACCAGACTCTTTTATCCTGAGCTTATCAAATTTATTATCTCTGGGTCAAATTCGCTCTTATTTTGTCAGTTTTTAAAAATCAATTTACAGATTGTCGTATAGTAGAATTAACTATATCAACGTGTAAAACTTCCTATCATCATCTTAATGTGACCCCTGTTCCTATTTTACACTTTCATCTATTAGCTTTTTTTGTTACTTTACCACGATTGTGAGAATGTTTTTGCAAGTAATTAAATACATAAAGTGTACAGCCGCGTACTTTCTGTAATATACTTAATTATTTTCACAATAAGGTGATTACACCAGCTTTCACTCGTTTATGCATTTCATGAGCCACAATTTTTTCACATCCTCATTCCGTAATTACTTGGGCGTTACCCTCACTCACGACCTCTCCTGGTTGAAAAATAAACGGCCTAGCTAATGAAAATAATTAGAAGAGTTTTGGAAAAATGTGACAAAAAGATTAAAGGGCATGTTATCTTTCGCTAGTTAGGCCTCATTAAGAATATACTGCTGGAAGTGTATTATGGGATCCTCACGAAGTTGGATTGGTTGCCGAATTGGATCGCGTGCAGCGTAGAGGAGCTAGATTTGTTGAGCGTTGTTATGGTAAAATTAGTGGCGTATCCAAAATATTAGAGCGGCTATGCTGGGAATCACTCACAGAGCGAAGGTTAAACTACTGCAGTTTAAATCTCATGCTTGAATTGGAAGGGCGTCTCTTTAGCAGTGATGTTGAACATTTATTATTACTCCCATCGTTTTACGGTAGGCGAGATCATGCCAATAAAATTTGATAGATGAAGTGTAAAACAGATAGATTTAAGATTTCATTTTTTCCACGAAAGATAAGGGATCAGATTAACATTGTCCGACCGCGGATGGAGTCATATTCGGGTCAAAAGTTGTCTGCTGTGTATTCACCCTCTGCCACACACCCTAGCCGTGGCTTGCAGGGTACAGTGTAATAGAATAAAAGAAAATTAAATCAAAATTCCCCTTCATCTCAACACATCTTGCAAGCTCTGTCGTGCCGTCGCTTGTGGCACTGCACTGCATTGAACCACTTCTGCGTAAATTCATTAGAATGTTTTGAATGGGCATTTGACAAATGGTTGCTACAGCCTTTGACTGGGTAAATTAATAAGACTTTCTGAAATTATTATAATAAGACAGGCACAATTGGATTTTTGCTTTCCTTAAAAAAGAGCTCCATAAATACTTGCTTCACTTGGCATAGTCTTTGATAATCCACTAAAAATTAGCAGTGGGACCAAAAGAGGCGGTGCTTGGGCGTGTTTCACCGCGTCAACAGGAAGGCAGAGGGTCTCTCCCGCCTAAATCCCCCCACCCCCCATCTCCTCCCTCCCCCCTGCCCCCCTCCACCACTCGTGCACAATGGTTCGGCGAAATACCTCCCGACTGACCTCCCGCCTCGCCCCTGCCCGCCTCTGGGCTACTTTCATTTGCCTTCCTGCACACACAACAAGCCTTATCCTTCCTTCCTACGCCTTCTCCTTTAATTTTCTCAGGAGTGCGATTTTTTGTTTGATTGGATCCAAATAGATGTTTCATTTAGATGTGTTATTTTAGTAGAGTTTATAATTTACGGTATCTGGTGAACACATATAAACGATTGTCTAAAAATGATTTTTAAAATCCTCTGGCGATTTGATTACTTTAAATCTATTGAATCTGCTTCCAAAAAGACGAGACTGAAGAACCGTGTAACGCATATCGCATTAAACCTAAAATTTGACTATCAAATATTTTATTATCTTGAGATTTCAGTTTTTACTCTGATCCATAAGCATACGCTTCTAGGAATGAATGAACTCCAAAATGTCTAATGTTTATGACGAGGTGAGCTTATCCGTCAAGAGTACCTATCGGGTGAAATATTTGATTCGTTTATCCTTTGGCCTTCATTGATTAGCGAGATGCCGATATTCAATCCTAGTTAACAAGTTCTCTTCTACATATTATGTAACGATTCGTTAACGATCAATGGGAACTTTCTAAAAATAAACCACCGACAGATATTTGATTATGTTGGTCACATTTTCTAAATGCCTCCTTTGAAAGACTTGCCTGGTGCATTTTCTATTATTATATATTATTATTGATTATATCAGAGGAAATGGAGAACCGTTATCACTAACGTTCAACTTGAACCATTCTTTTGGAAGTGTCAATGACACTCTTTGGACAAAGAATCGAATTATGATCGTCAAAACTCAAATGCGAAGAGTGAGCGAATACCTGGAGCCCTTTAGCGTGGACCAGATACCTCGGCGTTGCCCCCGCAGCCAGTTGGATCCTCCCAGCGGAGATAAATTTAGCTTTGGATGCGTCATGCGGCCTTGAATCATGGGGTGTTGCCGGCAACGAAACACATTATAGGCCACGTGAGGCATTGTCCGAAAGATATATGGTGGCGCAAGTGTTCTCGTCTCCCGCGAGATTCATAGCATTAAAAAACTTAAAAGTGAAAGGCTCAACGCGTCGAGGGGCGTTTATTGACACCCCGTCATTATGAATGTGGGAAGTGAAGCAGAGACAGTCAAGCGAGGAAGGCGGAGGAACACGAGTGAGGGCGGCGCCAGGGCGGCGCCACGGCCTCTCTCAGATCGGCCAATTGCCCTTTTGATGGGAGTCCAATAGTATTCGCGCGCGAGCTTCAGCATGAACCTGATCTCAGCGCGCATGTGCAAAGACGATGCGAATAGACTAGACGCACGATATTTTGCTACGCGCATTGCTTTTATTTCTACAAAGCAAAGCGTCAAGGAATCATGCGCAAATTTTATGCCCAAATTGATTTATTTCACAAAATATAGAATGCCTTATACTTGTGATCCTATCATAATTGTTTCACAATAAAAGTGCAAGATAACTGTATAAAGAAAGAGGATCGCCCGTAAAACTTACATAAATATTCATACGTACTTTGATAAAACTTTCGAAGCAATTATAGTGATTTCAGCACCATCAAAATATATGCTCAAGTAATCGAGCTTACTCGAGCATTGACTCATTTTTGTCAAGCCGTTTCTTCCAGTAATCGACTTGGGTTGCAATATTCATAGTAAATCTTAAATTATTGGAGTTGCAAACAATATTTAACGTAATTTCTTAAAGTCATACTCAAAATTATATTCGCAACCAAAACCAATACAGTGATTTAAATGGACTTATTCCCAAAGCCAAATGCCAGTTAACAAGGCCTGTAAAACAGTCATGAACCCAATGAGAACCTTCTTAAGTCTCATATTAGGAAATCCATGCAGCTAAAGTATTGGAACGGCTCTGTTACTACGAGGATCATTGCTAAGAAAATACTCGTATGGCACCAGAACAGCAGTTAGCTTATAGTTGCATATATTTTTGATTTATTTATTCTGGTGGACACCTGAGAAAGCGAATGCGTTTATATTATACCCTTAACGTGTTTTCACTTGCCACTGATTTCAAGTAATAACGAATGTTAGTTTTTGCCACTAACCCCAAATAATAGAACCACCTAATAATGACCTCATAATATCTCTTCGAAGCTTATGTACAGAATTGGAATCTCTAACATATTTATTGGAAGAATATTGCTCCTGTATGATACATTTTCGCGATTTACAGGAATGTACGTGTAGATAGAAAGGAAAAGGCAGAATGTTGATCCTTCACTCTAAGGTGACCTAAGGCACTCTCAACGTCGTGCTTAAGTTCGTTTTCTCATTCATTTAACGTGGACGGATTGAGCGGAAATGGAACATTCCACGCTACACTTGGCCGAGTAAGTGAATTCAGAGTGTAGCCTTAGGAAAGGGAAAAGATAAAAAAAAGAATTCAATACCGTTTCTGTCGAACGTAGGTAGGGCAATATCTGCACTTGTATCTTTAGAACCCAGACGTCAGCATCTTTTCTGCTCTTTCAAAAATAATGCTGATTCTTCCAAACTGTGATTTATCAAATGAAATAAATCAGGCTCTTGATAACATTTTAAATGCTTTCCCATGCATCGTATTTTCATGCTTAAATTGCATTGTTAATAACTAAATCAATGCAAGGAGCACCTGCGCACATAATACGAGCGAACACTCCAAAATGTTATCGTAGGAGTGGGCTCTTGTGACCTGGTGGGATTTTTAAGTGATCTTTTTCCAATTTGAATGATATTACAAAATTCTTTGTAAAGAATTATTGAATGGGAATGAATACTAGACCTATTAGGCTACCAATGAGTCACCTCACTATGCCAAAATTGGAGCCATAATAAATGTTTCTAGTACAGAGCATCGATTCCACGCAACATATCCTTTCTTAACTCCCCCCTGATGCGGCGTAGTGTTTCAGCAGTATTTAAATATGAAGAATTCTGCATTTTCGGATTTTCACCGCGTTTTTGTTTGAAGCCGACAATAGTTTCGCCGAAGTTGCATCCGGCGTCTTCATGTCGAAGACCTGTCGGCTTCAAACAACAACGCGGTGAAAACCCGAAAATGCAGAATTCTTCAAGCCACCGCCGCGAAAATCTACGCAGCTGTATTTAATTATATTTCATTAATATAAGTTGTGCATTCATTATTAGAATTTTAAGATCTATTCTCAACCTGATCGTCACTTAACTAAAAGGATACTCCTGATTAATAATATCATCACTAATTTCGAATAAATT
Organism: Hetaerina titia; assembly: GCA_037158775.1. Classification (NCBI taxonomy): domain Eukaryota; kingdom Metazoa; phylum Arthropoda; class Insecta; order Odonata; family Calopterygidae; genus Hetaerina; species Hetaerina titia. Next base: position 100,443,807 of record CM073776.1, read on the forward strand.
TACCGATAGCAGTTATTTTCATATTTATCTTACTTTAGTATCATTTTCATCCTCAGTTCTAATAAAATTTTAGTTTTCTCTCGCATATGATTGCATACTCACGTAATTAGAAGGGAAAAAATATCCTTAGGGAACGTTACCCTTTATATTATCATATCCGCTAGGAATATGGTATTCTACACTGGACTATAGCTGGTGGTGCGAGTTTCCCCCAAAGAGAAGGATGCACAGGACGCCCGCGATTTCACGGCGAAGTGCAGCTCATAGCCTCCCATTTTCAACTTTTAGTAACGAATCGGAATATGAGAATATATGTTTAAATACTTTATTATTCTTTTCTTTAAAGCAACGGCTTTAAATAGCCTGTAAATATATATATATATATATATATATATATATATATATATATATATATATATATATATATATATATATATATATATATATATATATTCATTGCTGAAAAGCGGCTTCGGCTTCGATGAATGCAATAAAATGAGCATAAATTCCCTCCCACATTGTGGGTCAAAGTTCTGGCTGCACATGCATCGCACTTTGAGGCAAGAGAAAAGTTTTTAGTTTTCTAATCGTTCAGCGGCTACAGTCCCTCATGGCTACTCATCGGCTGTAGGAAGGATAATCTCATGTCATCGTCTTCAAAATCATCTCCACGCTTCATGTTGGGAATACGCATTGGCTTTGATTTGCTGCCTGTATGAATCGAAGGCACTTTCTTCCTCAAGACTCCTATATTTCTCTGACTATGGAATGTGGAAGACGCTATATAAGCTAAAGGATTAAATGGTTATTAAGTTTTTATTGCATGTCTTCAATTCTCATTATAGTAATAACTTTTTCATTTATCCCAATCATTATATTTTTAACGCCCAAAAGCGCCGCACTGCAGGCAATGACGTATTTACGAGTATTCCAGATCCTATCTCCAACACCTTTCTTGGATGAATAACACAGGCCTACAAAAAAATTTTTTTTTTGGTGCCGGGAATCTTTGTGCTTATTTTAACTATATTTGTAGAGCTGAATCCAAATATGAAATCCGTTTTTATTTAACAGCTATACTTTTTTAGATATGGCACATCTTACGATTAGTTGTTTTAATATTTGATACATTCCGGAAAATAATTTTTAAAGTTAAATAAATCACCACTTTAACCACTCTGCGGTGTTCCTTTTATTTTCAATAAACTGTCAGTAAGTTTTATGTATATTTCTATATTGTAGGCCAATGAGATTAAAAAACAAAAATACGGTACGGTACCGGTACCGGTATAAAAAATAAGTTTTTATCGCACAAGGGAAAAGGATATGCTACCCTTTTTTACTCAAGAAGACAATCTTACATTTTGTTTAGACGTTAGAGGTTAGACAAAGGGTCTTTTAGAAAAAATGGGACTACTATCACAATATGATGCTAGTGATTGGCGTTTGTTTATTGAAAGCTCCAGGCGCAGTTTAAAATGTGTACTTCTTCACAATGGTAACAGGTTTGGAGCAATACCAATCGCTCATTCAACTAAAATGAAAGGAGAATACGATACAATAGCATTGGTCTTACAGAAGATAAAATACCAGGAACATCGCTGGGTGATTTGTGTAGATTTAAAAATGGTGAACTTTCTTCTTGGTCAGCAAAGTGGCTACGCAAAATATCCTCCTTTCTTGTGCCTCTGGGATAGCAGGGGCAGACAAAACCACTGGATTAAGATGGAGTGGCCCTAAGACAGAAAACTTGGTTGTTGGGAAAGAAAACATCATTGCTGAATCTTTAGTTGAAAGAGAGAAAATCATCTTACTGCCTCTACATATTAAACTAGGCCTAATGAAGCAATTTGTAAAGGCTCTTGACAAGGATGGACCATGCTTCGGCTACTTAAGACTAAAGATACCCCATATAAGTATTGAAAAACGTAAAGCTGGTATTTTTGAGGGGCCACAAATCAGACAACTTACAAAGGATCCTGCTTTTGTCGAGTCAATAAATGAGATTGAAAAAATTAGTTGGATGTCATTTGTTGAGGTCATAAAAAATTTTCTAGGAAATCACAAAAGTGAAAATTATATTGAGCTGGTAAATATTATGCTCAGTAACTTCAAATCACTTGGATGTAATATGAGCACAAAAGTTCACTACCTACCCAGCCACTTAGACAATTTTCTTGGAAATTTAGGAGACACAAGTGAAGAACAAGGTGAAAGATTTCACCAGGATATAAAAACAATGGAAGCTCGCTACCAAGGAAGATGGGATAACCATATGATGGCAGATTACTGCTGGTGCTTAAAACGAGACTGTTTGAACAAAGTGCCCCCAAGAAGCTTCCGATGTGTTGAGTGATGTTTTTATGTATTTTTTTCTTTTCAATTTGTTTTATTGCAGTAAAAAATTTTAGTATTTGTGTTCAATTGTATTGTAAAATTCTGTTGTGTTTGCGGGTGATTTAACAGCCCTAGAAATAAATCAAGTCTTTATATTTAGTGGGTTTTATTATTAATATAATATTCCCATATCATCATGTAGAAGATTTTTTTACGTAAGTAACAACATATCTATATCTTGAAAACTACATCTGATAGGAAAAAACAAGTGTCATAATTGGATTCCGATTCGCACGAAAGATCATTACTTGCTCTGGTGAAATATTAAAATGAGAGCGTATCTTCTTGTTATTATGATGAGAAAACAGTACCGCAAACTTAGCATGGCTGATTCAGATGATTTATGATGAGGAAAACAGAACATTTATAATGAAAAGCACAATTGCTATTGCAGCAGGGATGAAGCATTTCTTAAAAAAATATGCCTTTTTGTAATTCCGTATTGACATAACTTTTTAATCAATATCAATGGATTCAAGTAAAGCATTACTACTACTCAAGAAACTGCGGGAGATGCCGCAACAGTAACTTTTAACGGAGTCATCCGCTATGTGTGCATTATTATGCAACAACTTCAGAGAGTAAAAATCATTCGCCTTGACCGAGATTCGAACCCGGATCCCTCGATATCCGGCCGAGTGCTTTAACCAATTAAGCTACCGGGACGTTCTCTTACACTCTGAAATTTTGGGGGCTTTAAAGGAACAAGATGTTGTGACGAAATGCCGTGCATACAATGTCACAGGCACTAATGATAAAGATGAAGTGAATATCAGGTTGTGGTGTTCTCATTAGGTTTAACTCGCAGTCTGTATAGTTATTGTTCGACACACGAACTCAAAGTTGCCGCGCTGGCGCATAAGAATCGAAGAAGTTATGCAGTGAAGGTTTTTTCCTGTTGGAACCCTTTATTAAGGTGACTCCTTCCTTTCTCTTTCCTTCCATTTCCCCTTTCCTCCATTTCTCTTTCTTTTTCTCAAAAGTGGATATTATAATGTGACCACATTTCACCGAAGTGTTCCTGGGATTCCAACTCCATGCCAAGATGAAGTATGAAAACTTGAATTTATCTGTTTAGTGACTTTCATGGGGATAAGCAATCACATCTAGAGCCTTTCCGGTTTGCTTTACTCGCATTCAATCCACGCCGTTTAACTCGCTTCGTTGATTTTCAGTAATTTTTAATGAAACCCTTCAAAGATGCATATCGTCCCCACCACTTAGCTATTTTCGTATGTTGTAACAATTAGCACACCTATTCGACTGTTCGAAGTTTTTTGATTTGTTCTGAAGTTCGTAATACAAAAGAGATTGAATGGTCAAAAAAAAGTGACTAGGCGACCCTTATTGCGAAAAAAGTGAATAAACAATGTCATTTTCACCTCAAACAGTGACAAATTTCGTGTCATCAAAATATAATATGGATGTTATAGTCCATTTTGGAAAGCTAATGAAAATGGTGATTGGATTTTATCAGCAGTAAGCTACCAACTTTCAGTTAAACCATGAGAGTATAGAATAGTGTGAAACACACATGCCACTCACTGGATATCTCAATTGTAGGGACTTAGGAAAAATCCAGAGAAAAAGGAACGAATATGAAACTTTTTCACGGAGTTTATGATTTGTAGCAGGCACAAAAAAGAAGTGAGCTCAAAAAACCGTTGTATTAAATAAATGAGCTTCCTTGGTTGGTTTTCATTCGATACGTAAAATATTAATAGATTATCTTAAGACAGAGGTATCGTGTCTAGAAAGGGAAGAAATAAAGGTCGCTAACAATTTAGTTGTATCATTGATCAGAAATTATACGAACAGGAGAATAGTAATATTTTACCAAGACGCTAAGCTTTTGGCTGATCATGAATAACACGCGTTTTCAGCTTGAATCGATGAATTTTACTATAAATGTCGTTTGCGAAGAAAGGAAACCTCATGAGTAAAGCAAAATCCACCATTCACATATCCAGTAGTTTTCCTCAGCTTACTTCCGTAAAACAGGGTACTCGGGTTACACTCAAAGATGAAATATCAAAAAATGAAGACCAACGGTCAGACGAGTATCCCTAGAATTTGATGTAAAATCTGAAGGATGAACTATGGTATAGCACAGTCATTGAAATTAAAAACAAAAATTTAGTGCTATTTGCATCTTGTGTGGATGAATACCAATGAAAAACGTTCATTATAAAAAGAGTATGCACACTTCAGTTTTAGTCAGACAATCGATGGCTCCTTTTGAAGGCAGCAAATAACAGCATCTGTTATTAGGACATCGCAAAAAATTGGCGAATTCACAAATAACTTACATTTTTATTAGTCCTAAAAATGATTATTTGTGGAATTTGCATTATTATCTTTTGGTGGTCTTTCGTTTTCACACACCATCACCTGGATCCTCAGATTTTGTAATTTTTTATTGTATCTTTCTCTTGTTATCGACATTTTGGAGAAGTGGGACCTGCTTCTGCTTTCGCTTCGCTTGCCTTATTCCCCATTTTAATTTCCTGAAGAGGACGATTATTCATGTGTCTGCCAGGGTAGTTTTCATGCGACGGTTCGCCAAAAGATGACCGTACTTGCATGATTTGGAGCCGTTGAGATGAGAGGGTTAGAGAATAGATTGGATTTTTTTCAGGCATATTGGAGTGGAATTTATTGACCTGTGGTCCGTCCTTTCATCGTGTCGGGAGACAGTAAATCGTTCGCAAGGTTGATAATATGAAAGAAGCGTGGCCACCGCAGGTAGCATACACGAACGAGTGGAGCGTAGTTGGTCATTCAGAGCGAAAACCTTCTTGGGTGGAAATTCAAAATAATGAAAATCACACTGAACCAATCACAATACATACTTGCAGCTTTCACAAAGAAAATACTAACGATGTCCGTTATGGGCGCAATTCCATTCCAACTCCCAACAAACATTAAAGTCATGTTAAACATGAATAACTTAATGCAATTATATTTCCTAAGCATAAAAAATAAAAGATCGGATATGCAACAAATCTTGGAAAGTAGGCACGGTTGAATGACCGTCTGGAAAGGCCAAGTGACACGGGAGATTACATAGGCAGCGAGGTTATTCCAAAAGCTTCTGTACAAAACATAAAAGACGGACGTAAGAGAATAATTGGTGGAAGAGATTCACATCATGGTCAACTTAAAACTTAGTAGTACTCGTTATAAATTCGACAACAGCATAGAAAGAATGTTGTCTTACTCGACAGTGAGATGGAAAGGGCATTATGGGAGATGAAATCAAATTAGGCCGTGGTGGTAGACAACATTCTCGCGGAACTACTACATAAAAGTTTTAGGAAAATGAGGGAGGAAGTGTCTATATCGACTGATTTGATACTGATATGAGCATCTTTGAACAAGGAATCTGACCGGAAGACTTTATGAGATCAATGTTAGTACCTATTCCCAAAAAGGTAAATGCTGCATCACATGAGGTGAACAGAACAATACGTTTGATATCTCAAGCAGCTAAAGTTATTCACAGGATCATGAACAAAAGGATAGAGAGTAGGGAAATTATTACTTAGGGGTTGATCAGTTTCGATTTAGGAATGGGAGATGCACGAGTGATGCGATTGTAGTAATGAGATCACTAATCGAGAGGAATATAGAGGACGTATTTTTCTGTTTTGTAAATTTCGAAAAGGTGCTTGATAGATTGATTTGGGAAAAACTAATGAGTATATTGCAGAAAATAGGAATAGATTGGAGGGACAGGAAGCTAAGCTACAACCTGAACATGCCATGATGACATTGCAAACTGAGATCACTAATTAGAATATAATCAGGACGCACTTGCCTGTTGCATAAATTTCAAAAAGACTTTTATTAGTGTGAATTGGAAAAAACTAACGAGTGTATTGCAGAAAATAAAAATAGATTGGAGAGGCAGGAGGCTAATCTACAACCTGTACATGCCTCAGGCCGCTCAGGTGCAAGTGGGGAATGGAGTCCGAATGGGCATTGTTAGGAAGAGGTGTAAGGCAGGGTTGATCATCATCAACGGAGCTGTTCAACGTATATGTGGAGGAAATGATTAAAGAGGCATGGGAAGGACTGAAGGTAGGAATGAAAGTCGAACGGGAATTTGTAAAATCAGTTAGGTTTGCTGATGACCAAGCTTTCGTTTGTCAGTCAGGCAAGGGGTTGTAAGCATTGCTGAGCGAATTGGAGGTTCAGTGCGATAAATATGGGATGAGAATCAATATTAATAAAACAAAAGTTATGCAATATACCAGGAAGAAGAAGGCTAAGCTAAACATTAAAATAGGAGGGGAAAAAATAGAGCAGGTATAACAGTTTACGTATCTCGGAAGTGTTTTGGACCAATACGGTCAAAGTAGTAGGAGAAGAATTGCGCTAGGCAAGGAGGCTTTTTCAAGGAGGAGGGTGTTGGAGACAGGGACATTGAGTAAGATTGTTAAAAAAGAAGTTAAAAAACTCTGATACGGCGCGGAAACGTGGTCGGTGAAGCAGGAGGATAGACGTAGATTGGAGGCTTTTGAAATGTGGATGTGGAGAAGAATGGAGAAGGTGAAATGGACCGAAAGGAAAAAAATGAGGAAGTACTAGGTATGGTGGGTGAGGAGAGGAGTTTGTTGGGAGGTATCCTATGCACTTAGGAAAAACGAATGAAGGGCGTATAGATCGGAAGTGGGATGTTGAAGAAGGTAATAGAGGGGAGAATGTTAGGCAAACGAGGAAAGGGCAGGAACAGGATAGGGATGTTGGACGGAATGAAGGGGGGAAAGAAGTACACAGAGATGATGAGGGGCCTGATGTAGTGTACGCTGCTGGATTGTGTTTTGTTATGAGTTACAAAATATTTATAAGGTACTTGTGCCCATCCAAAACCTCTCTTAACCGGTAGATTGTCAGCCACCCGCCCCCAAACCCTCTCCGTCCACGCGGTGCCCCGTGGACACACGTGCCCCCTCGGGTTGAAGGGCTTAGGGGGTGGGAGGTCGGGAGTGGGAATGGAGGTCGTGTGTCGTCAAGGGGGGGTTGGGCAAGGGAGGCTGGTCGAAATTGGGCCGGGGGACGCTGTGGGGAGGGGGAGGCAGGCCTGACGGGAATGTGTAAGCTCATCTAATGTGCGGTTTTCCATCTCTCGGAATACAGGAAGCCCCGAAATCGCGCCGCGAATTATATTTTAGCGATTCCAACCACTACCTTGGAAAAATTATTCTAGTCCTCGTCTGCGGCCGGAAATATATGCTCTCAAATTTAATCCCCAAGACTTTTCCATCTAAACTCCATTTGAGCGAGTCGATGTCGGTCCAGTGAAGCTATACTGCGATAGAACATGGCATATTTTCAGTGAGAAATATGCAACGAAGTGTACATATTTGAACGTCATATGTGACCTTGAGTTTATTCACAATTTTTCGTCCATATTTATGCTCGGGGAAACGTGGACATCGCCATCCATTACTATTTTCTCCTCATACTCCTCTCGATAGCTCACCGCACCCCAACGACGAAATTGGACAGCCCACTCGAGAATCCCCCGCATCAAACATTCCTGCCATATCACCGACACGACGAGTTGTAATCGTCTCCAAAATTTCGGAATAGTGCCGCAAGCTGCCTTAAATATTTCACGCTCGCTGCCGCCAATGCCCAAGCACCATCGCGAGGAATACTCAAATTCTGGGAGTCCTAGGCAAGGAGAACGAGGAGCAAATTTGGTCCAGGACAACAAATCAAGTCACTTCACACTATTGTCTTAAAATAACATTCATAAAATGAAATAGCCACCATTATTTTCCGTATTGCATGAGCTAATCCTTTTTTCCCAAATACTATATACCTCCCTTGAGGCTTTCAATTGGACCAAGCACGCTCCGAAAGCTACGAAAACATTGCACAGTCCAGAACTCTTTTGATTCCATCTACCTGTTTTCCACACCATTAAGCCTGAGCACAAATGCTACAATCCTATAACAAAGAAATCATTCGCGGGCACTTAAGCCCAGATCCCCTTGAATATCGGCCGGCGGGGAATGGTTTTTGCGTCGTGAAATTCTCCTCGGAATGGTGTTCGCGGCCGACTCCACCAAACTAACTCTTTCAGAATTTCCTGACATTTTTTGGGACGCCTGAGTAACTTGTCAAGGCATGTCAGCTCCTGGGAAATTCATGGAAATTAAAGGTAACTCACAGGAAATGGGACGAGAGGCATAAGAAAAGTCATGCAATGGATGAATCAAACGGAAAGGTGTATTATAAAAAATAAAAAAAATAGAAGGTAAACGATGGGTTTATAAAAGAGAATGTTCAGCCATGTTAATTTCCTTTCTCTCACACAAATGTACGTCTCGTATATGCCATGGCTTCGACGTGGATTCCAAACGACGAGAGGTTCGCGATCTTGAGGTACCTTTCAAAGAGATATAATCAAAAGCACATTCGCTGAAAATTCCAAAACAATATATAATGAAAAGATTTTAATTTTTGGCACTAATTATTCCACTAATTTTTACCCCACGGTGGAGCATGGCGCGCTTTACGTTACAACTTTCTACAACTAAAGCCATAGCCTCATTTTCTGGGATTAGTGTTTTCTGATACTTCTTGTGTATCATTTAAGTTTATCATTGAATAAATTTATGTCGTGAGGGAAGGAAATAACTGAGAAAGAGAGGGTGGGAAAGAAAATTTTTAATCTGTATATTGTAGAGGTAAAAAGTCTACACTATTTTTCTTTTATCTTAAGTTAATCCCATAAAGAGCAATTATTTTGCTTCATATTTCCCTGCTGCTGTTTTAAACTCTAACGAGATTTAAAACATCTCACCTATAAGTGACCGTATCCCTTTTTAGTAGCGATGGCACTTTACAATTCCGTTGCTTAATGTCACCATTTCTTCAATTTACCACTTTTTCTCCATCATTTATCTGCGTTCTCCAACCGTACTGCCTTGACAGGCATCGGAGCGCATCGATCGCCACTTTTGAGTACCGGGTCGAGCCCACAATCGCGCCCTCCACCTCCGCAGGTTCCTCTTTCATTTTTAAGGCCATCCGTGAGGACCGGATGGGTTGCTGCACCGCGCTTGAGGAGTGAGCAGCACTTTCCGCGGTGGATTTAATAGCTCCCGCACTGGCTGTTTTACACCCAGTTGCGTGTCACTCACTTAAACTGCAGCTCTCTCGTATTAACTGTTTCGCAAAGACAAAGTTTTGTTTTCCGTACGAATTTCTTCTCACATTTATTCACGTCTTCTCGTCACCACAATATCACTCGCATTAGTTTATGCATAAACTGGAATACATGTCGGCTCATATACGGCTATAGTGTTCGTAAATGTCAATATACGCACATAATTGCTGCGCATGACCAAAAATAAGTATTTGAATGTTTGTGATAATATCCATCTCTCCCATTTTATCACAGTGATTGAATCTTTAATTGTACATACTTTGGTACCGCGGGAAAACTCGGATACACTCCAACTTTCCAACTTCCTAAGTCGTGCCTTTCCTCTTCAACAATCAAGAGGCTCCCAGTTTACTTGCGTATCGTAAAAATTTTAAAATACCGAGTCGATTCTCTCTTCAAATTATCTATATATTTGATTAACGACTTTTGCATTGGTTCCCAAATCTAATGTGGGGCAGCATAATTTGCTGATTTGAATAACAAATACTATGCAAATATGTAAATTATGCTGCCGAAATCTGTACTTTCCGCGTGCTATAAATGTGGTATAACTAAATCGTAGTAAATTGTTAACTCAGTCATTACATTTCCCTGCAAATCGTCTTCAAAAACCTAGGTTCTTTAAGGCTATAACCCACATGTTCTTCTAACGTATGTGTACCACATGAAAGGTTTAATATGAATGTAGCACCCCAATATTTCACCTGCTGTGAAATGCTTAGCTTGATTTTATCTAATTTATAATTTATTCATTGTTTATCTTTTATTCCATCACAACTACGTAATTATGTATGCCGTGCATGTTCTGAGAGTTCACTCTAATTTCACCCCCTCTCTCACAGCACTCCGATCTGCTCTCAGACCCTTGAGCATCTCGCAATCCTGCGCTTCCCTTATTTCTCTCTACATCACTCCATCGTCTGAAAAACAAATTAATATGCTGGACCACTATGACACTTCTCTGAGGCATTCTACAAGTTTGTTCTGCTTCTTATTAACTCATCACGTCGAAGACTACCTTTTGTTTGTGGTTAGACAAAAGTCACTAATTCGGTGAAGTCACTATTTCGTTTATCCCATTAAGTTGTAGTTTGCGTTGCACTTTTTCGTGAGACTTTCTCAAAATTTTTAAATTTATCATCCTCTTGGCTATTCCCATCCTCTGATTTCAGGATATAATTAATGAGAAGACACTGTCGAATGATGTTTTCCTAAAATAATTCTGATTACAGCAGAAAAAGTTCATTCAGTCGTAATAGTCCATTATATTGCTAAAATGATACGTTACAGGGTATCATTTTAAATAATTCGGTAGTAAATCGTCTGGATCCTCCCAATTGCCACACGGGGCTTACGTCAAGCACCCGCGAGGCATTGAGCCTTCTCATTTCTTCACTGCCACAATCCATTTTCGACAGTTTAAAGTCGTCGGCGATCTCAAAATTACTGTAGCTACTATGATTGGTGAAGAGTGTAGTTATTTTGCCATCGAGTTTTGAGAGGGCATCTATGTTGGCGTCAGCTGGTTTGCAGAATGAACAAATACTTCATTGCTTGCATGTTGGCTGAAAAATGTTTGACTACTTACCAGGGGGTCCAGGTTCGATTACCAGGCACGCCTCTCTGGACACCTGGAGCTTCGCCTAAGTTATGTGATTTTTCGGGTACCAGATCTTCCTGGGAAACCATAAGCGGCTCAGGGAAAGGAACTGGCCCCCCTACCCTGATATGTGAATTTCACACGGCTTATGGGCTTAGTACTGGGTGAACTCTACCATCACCTACTAAACCGACCTTCGGGTTGAATACTGTGTTTATGGTTATTTATATATTCAAATTTATGGTTATATGTACATTCAAATGCGAAATCCCGACATACGGCGAACATATATTCATTCACACATTGAAATAGATATAAGGAAAGGGGATTGGAAAACACATAAAAGACGAACACAGGACAGGTGGGGAAGGCGGATTTGAGCAGATCACAAATGTAAAAATATTTCCTTTTAAAAATATTTTAACAACCCCTGTGTGTGTGTATGTTAAATCCATTTGAATGAATATATGGGGGCTGTCAAGAAAGTAATTGATGTTTGGTCCTAGCGTGGCGGTGTGCAGGACTATACGGGGCGTTCTTATCTCGCTTCACTTCATTGCAACGCACAGAAATGTGATTCCAGGAAAAACCTGGATTACTTTGAGTTTTCGACGTCTCTCGAGAGATTTTACACTTGTCTTCAGTCATAAAAATTTGATGCCGAATTATGCTACGTCAATACGAAAGGTAAAATATATTTACAGTCCAATTGTTAACTCTTTGCATGGCGCTCGGTCTAAGAAAATAAAGAGCCCATTTTTGGTATCAAATCTGCTTAGAATACAAATTCTTTCTTATTAATTTTCTCATTAGAAATTTTTATTCACGCAAAATTTTTTGTCTGAAGCAGAGTGCGGCAGATCGGCGGACAACTAATGCCACATACCATGCCGCGGTGCAGGGCCAATGCTCTTGTTAACACCCATATTTATAGCCTTCATTTTTGCTACCGGTGCACTTTATTCAGTGTTCATTACAGGACGTTAATTCTGAATGCGGACCTCATCCAGAAATAGCAGCAGGTTTGATTTAACTATTCAAGATGGAAAGACGGGGCACCGCTAACAAGCAGACTTACGGACGGCTTTGATATTGCCAAGAGAACGCCACGTAGAAGCCTGGCAGCTTCATTTAGGCCCCCTTCTCCTCCGTTCCTCTCACCCTCTTCTTCTTTCCCACTTGTCACTTTTCGCTGCTTTGTGCCTTTTCTCTCCCCTCCTCCATTCCAACATGGCCGAGCGCGAAGCTACGAGGAATGAGCGAATCTCTTAATTAAGCCTTAAACTCCCGGGGTCCCATAATGCTGGGTTTCCTCGAGAGGGAGGAGAGATACGTAACATCGAGCGGGATTGCGACGGCCTGAGGCTCCGAAGAGGAGGAATGACGAAGGGCCGTCCTGAGTTTCGCACCGTGATGGTCCTGCTCATAATTACGTATCTTCTGTCCTCTCACTAAGTTCCTCTATCGACACATTTCACATCGTCATTAATTTCTTCTCGTTCATAATTATGACAATCTTCCCATTTGATGTTACCTCATTCGTCTTCGTCCCTCCGGCATACCCTTCAATTTTTCAATGTCCCATCCGGGCGCTTGCTAATCTTGGAAAGGTATACGACTCTTACCCGACCCGTATTTTCAACGGTTTACGCAAAAACCTGACTAGAGAGAATATTTATGTCTTTTCTAATCTCAGGTAATGCCGTTTTTTTGATTTATTTGTCCAATCATTAATTAATAACCATCACTCATTAAAAACTTGACATGTCTCTAATTCTTTGCGTTTTAAGTTTGGTCTGTTGTGTCGCAAAAGATTTATTCGATGGTAAACGTTTTTAATGATGGTTTTAGTTTCTTGACAATTACTCGTAACTATTTTCCACACACGCCGTTCACTTCTAAGCTCTTTTCCTTATACTACCCCAGCTTCTTCAATCCCACTCAGCATAGAAGCTCGTCGCTTGGGAATAGAACCAGTTGACAACGGCGATCTTCAAACCGTTGCCCACCAAGGCTTGAAGAGGAAACGGTCACTAGGCGCAAGGTCGGGGGTGCGAGAGTCGTGTAATGGACATTTAGCGGATGATTCCGTTAAAAGTGACTTTCGCGGCATCTCCAGCAGTTTCTTGTAAAGAGGAAATTTATCAACTAGAGCACTAATCTTCAATCGTCGATCTGGTCGCTGTCCACTTGATGAATGATTTCATCGCCTTGAATACCGGAAAATATCTCTTCATCATGCTCATTTTGCGGCCATTTTTGAAGCCTCGGCACTATCATCAAACCTTTCTTTGACTCATTTCTACGGTAGCTCCGTGGTATACCTCCCGACGCCTTTAAGCAGCTCATAAAGCAAAGCAAAGATCGCATGTTTTGTGCTCTGATTTCATTTCAGTGTTGCCTTACCTGAATCGCCTAGGAACCTCCCCTTCTGTATAGATGCCACGTTCCGATGCACGTTGATCTATACGGAATCACAATGGCCGGGGTAACTTGTCAAGGCGCCCGCCGTTGGCCACGCACTCATCAGCGTTGCTCCAATTGGTCGTCTTTCCATTTCACCCCTCGCGAGGGACACACCAATCCTCCAACTTTCCCCCCCCCCTCTCCGACTCCATCTCTCCCCGTATCATTCGCGTGCCCCTCCCTCTCATGAACCTTCTGCCGTCGTGGAAACTTTGCACCGAACTCCTGTCACCCTCCCCCTCCGCAGACGACTGCTGCCACCCCTGGTAATTAAGCCTCGACGCCGACCGCCTCCCCGGGACGTGTGCCGACTTGTTCACGGCGACTGAATTTGATTGCTTGCTGAACCCACTTTCCGAGTATTGTAATGTTTTCGGATTTGAGCCGTGTGCACGCTACGTAGTGACATGCTGTTAGGTCTATTGAATACAGAATCGCGTCCGCCGCCCCGTATGAGTTTTAACGTGGTGGCTCAGATGGAATAGTAAACAATTAATGAATAATGGAATTTGGGTCTTTGAAAGTCAATTGAACTGTGTGCTTGGAATATTTTATAATTGATACCAATTTCATTTTCTAATGATGAAATCGGGGATAGTTTTTATCTCGGTAACAGCATCCCTTCCTGTACCCACGGGGTGCCAGCAGCACTTTCTGTCATATGAGCGAAGAGTTGAGGAAAAGGGAACCCAAAAATGGGCCACGATGGTCAAGAGGAGTGCATGGAATGTTAGGAAAATAGCGAGGTCAGGGAAGCTGGCAAGTATGAAGAGAAAAGGGTTGTGTATCTGCTTTGTGTGGTATGAGATAGAGAAAAAAAATCATCACTAGGGCGGTCGTTAGAGAGACATTTATGATGGTTACTGAGTAATTTCTAGTTGGAGGGGGAGGAGGCAAAGGTGGAGTGACCACTATGCCAAATAAGCAACTAGGGAGGAGGGCAGTGATTTTTTTTAGATATTGTAGTACCCTACAAGCTGGCTGGGGGTGAACGCAGACCAAACTAATTTTGGCCAGAATATGACCCTACCGCGATCAGACAATGTTATTCTGATCCCTAATCGTTCGTGGAAAAAATGACCCCTTAAATATATTTATTCTAAATTTAATCTGTCTAATTTTATTTACATGATCTCCCCTACGGTAGTACGATGAGGATATAATACCTTTTCAACATCACTAATAAAGAGACGTCCTTCCAATTAATGCAAGATATTTAATCTGTAATTTAACCTTCGCTCCGTGAGTGATTCCCAGCTTCACTCCTCAGATAATTTCGATACGGTAATAAGTTTATCATAACGTTTTAGAAATCTAGCTAGTACAGGGCAAGGGATTGATTTGACTCAATCGGTCGAGACGGAAGAAGACACGTCCTATCTAGTGGAGTTCCACGTGTACATGCAGACGGGCGATCAGCGAAACGAAGGCACATACAGCTTGAATGATCAAAGAGAAGAAATAAATGTGCCGGGAAGGAGATATGGGATCAGTCATGGGGGAAATGAGAAAGGAGGGTACATGGAAGAAAGGAGGGATGGGAGAGAGAGAGAGGCAGGAAGGCAAGGTTAAAGGATGATAGAGCAGAGAGAGAGGGGGGAGTTGATACCTGCGGAAGAAGGGTTCGAATCAGTTGAACCAACACCTGGTCCAAAAACGACCAAAGGCGTGGGTCCCCATGGAAGACGCCGGGAGACAAAGTTGCATACCAGGGAGATCATTCCATGGTTCGACATCGATTTACAAACGGCGTCATCAACTCACACAGCTGCCCGGACGTAGATTTAGATTCTGATCGTAATATGTTTGCCATGAGAAGAAATTAAAAATTCGAAAGTACAAGGAGGAACAAAAGATTGGCAAAATATCTCGTGAATGTCTAAATGGAGTTAAAAGGAAGGAGAACCAAGATAAGTTCTATAAATACACAAATGGGGATATGGGAATGAAAGCGATTGGTGGGGGGGAGTTCCCTTTAAAATCAAAAGAGTAGCGATCGCAATATAATAAACCTCGATTATACCCTCTGTTCCACAGTCCAAAAGCAGCGATTCAAATTAAAAATTCAGAAATTATAATATTACAATAAAACATTGCTTCCTTAATCGAGCAGCACTGCTGATATGATGGAATTGAAAATATATTCAAGCATAAAATATAATTGAAGTACAATGTTAACGTGCGTGGTGAACACCCGAAGAACGGAGAGAAACTACACCGCGTGAAGATTTAAAGAAAATATTGGTAGAGAGTTGAACGTGAGGTTTAATAATGCTTTATGGATGCTCCTTTCTGCCATTGCCGACTCCGACCGAGTACTTTTCACCCCCTCGTCACTGTCTTCAAATATCTTTACTAGCATCTTCATTTTTCCCTTTACATTTTCCGATTTCCTTTTCCTCATCCCTACGTTGCATTGGATCTTGAAGCTGTGGGTGTGCGGACATTGAAACGCCAGCTTTAAATTATTTGAAAAGATTCAATTTGGATGAAAATATTTCATATGCCAACCCAGTTGGTTTAGGCTCTCGATTTCTTTTAAAATTTTGATAGTTTGGCAATTCAGTCAAACTGAAAATTGTCACTTCTCTCTTCATGTACTCAAAATTCAGAGCAATAACATGAAAAAGGACACGAGGATCAACATATGTCGGGTATTTGCTGGACAGATGAATCTAGGTTTATCGTTAATTACTTAACCAAGCCATGAAATCCAGGAAATGCCTGTATCGATTGAATTTCATCATTCCATTAGTCTGCTTCTCACGAGCATCGAAAGCTGCGTCCACTCTTAGCGACAAATGAACAGTGTCAAACAAAAGTTTTCGTTTAAATAATTCGACGCTACCAGCAAAATGCTCTAGAAGTATTACCCAGAGAATTTTTCTTGCTCAAGGCACATCATCTCTTTCCTTAGAAATGTTTAAGTAAAGCGAAACATTGACAACTTATTGAAAAGATATCAAAGTATATTTGTTGAGAAAAATAACATTATTTAATGGTTTTTCAATGTAATGGCTTTTGAGGAGAGGTAATATCGTCTTTATTCATGTGCTTTCAGCTGGGGTAGATAATATTCTCGCAGAACTATTTTTAGGTTTAGGAATAGCTTCTATGGACTAATTCGTAGAATCTATGAGGAAGGAATCTGGCCGGAAGACTTCGTGAGGTCATTGTTAGTTCCTATTCCGAAAAAGGTATATGCCACATCTTGTGAGGACTACAGAACAATAAGTTTGATATACAACGCAGCTAAAGTTATTCTCAGGATCATCAACAAAAGGATAGAGAGAAGGGCAAATGATTGATTAGGGGAGGATTAGTTTGGGTTTAGGAAGGGGAGAGGTGCAAGTGATGCCATTGCACTAATGAGATCACCAATCGAGAGGAATATAGAATACAATCAGGACGTATTTGCCTGTTTCGTATATTTCGAAAAAGCGTTTGATAGAGTGAATTGGGAAAAATTAATGCGTGTATTACAGAGAATAGGAATGGATTGGAGGGACAGGAGACTGATCCGCAACCTGTACATGTCTCAGACTGCTCAGGTGCGAGTGGGGAACGGAGAGTCCGGATGGGCAGTGTTAGGAAGAGGTGTAAGGCAGGGTAGCCCATTATCACCGGCGCTGTTCAACGTATATGTGGAGGAAATGATTAAAGAGGCATGGGAAGAACTGGAGGTAGGAATGAAAGTGGGAAGGGAATTCGTAAAGTTAGATATGTTTGTTGATTATCAAGCTTTAGTTTGTCAGTCAGCCACAGGATTGTAATCATTGCTGAATGAATTAATAATATAATGCGATAGATATGAAATGAGAAAAAATGTAAATAAGACAAAGGTTATGCGGTTTTCCAGAAAGGAAAAGGCTAAGATTGATGTTGAAATAGGTAGGTAAACACTAGAGCAGGTGAAACAGTTTAGGTATCTCCTAAGGGTTATATAGCAAAATGGTCAGACTATTAGGGACAAAAGGCGAAGAAGCGTTCCTAAAGAGGAGGGAAATGATAGTATCAGGGACGTTGGGTCGTGGGATTGAAGTGTCTGTAGTGCCAAACATCAGGCTTTTTTTCCGCTAGGGACGTATGCAGTTGTCCAACCTTAAACGTCAGACGACCAAATAACATCAATGGAATGCTATTAACCATGCTCAATCGTTTGTGGCGTTCTATTTCTAAGCAAAGTTCATTTTGGTGTGCATATGAAACATAAAAAGTGCAGTAATAATCACAATAACACTCAGTGTATAACAATTAATATTCTGAATATGTTATTGGCTGGATATTTGGCAAATTGAACGTCATGGCTAACTCACGCTGTTTACTAAAGGTGCCAGTTCTCTGGCACTATTGAATTATGGCGATTTAGCGAAAGAAAATAAACATTTATTTTATATTATAACTTTAAAATTGGCCGAAATTTGAAGAACAAGTGGACGATTTTTTTCATATGAGGAGAAGGATCTTTCTTGTGAGATAGATGAAAAAATTCTCTGAAATACGAGGCGTATTCTTAAAGTAAGTACCGTTTGCTTATATAGTATTTAAATTATTGGCGCTTCAGAACACAGTTTTGTTCCTGCAGCGCCATCTACTGATTCATTGAGAAGCTATAGCAGCATTTGTTTTGTTTCAGAAGTCGTTTGCTTGTCCGTGCATGCAAACAACAATGTCCGCGACAATCGTTGATCCCGCCAGCTGTGCGTTCTGTCATACGATTTTTGTATGCAAAAGGATTGTCGGCTGCTGAAATTCATTGTGAATTATGCCTAGTTTATAAACCTACAGTTATGAGTGAAGTAAAGGTTAGACAATGGTGCTGTGATTTTAAAAATGGACGAACAAAGGTCCATGACGAAGAGCGAAGTGGTAGGCCCAGTATTCTGACCGATGAATTTGTTTTGCAAGTGGAACAAAAACTGCGATGTGATCGCCGATTGACAATTAATGGCCTGGCTGAACAATTTCCTCAACTTGGACGCACTACTGTCTACAATATTGTTACGGAAAACCTCGGATACCACACATTGCGTGCAAGGTGGGTACCGAAAATGCTCACCGACCAACACAAAGAGCAAAGAATGTCCAGTGGAGGAGAGTTTTTGGGTCGTTGGGAACTCTTTAAACCACCCACCGTACAGTCCTGACCTTACACCCAGCGACTACTTCCTCTTCTTGCACTTGAAACAGTGTTTCGGTGGACAACGTTTCGAAACCGAAGAGGAACTCAAGAATGGCGTTGTCGATTGGTTCAACCCTCAGGCGGCGAGTTTCTATGCAGAGAGGTAAAAGAAGCTGGTGGAGCGGTACGAAAAATGCTTAAAAGTGAACGGCGATTATGTAGATAAGTAAAGTAAGTTTTTGGCTAACTAAAAGCGCCAAAAAAATGTGTTTCATATGAGCATATTTTTTCCTGTGACCAAACGGGCCTTACTTTATGAACACGCCTCGTATGTTTGCTTCACAAATGAACGGTATGCTGTGACAACTTCCCAAGTCTTTTATAAATGAGATGTCGTCGAAATTCACAAGGACTTCGGTTGCGATACCTGCCTGCAGATTTTCGTAGCAAAAAAGCTAATGAGACTCTTCTCATGTAATGTCCGATTAACAAATGAGTCTCAGGAATCGCCCCTGTGTACAGGGCCGTGTCGAGGAGCGGTATCCGCCAATCGGGGATCGCCTTTGCCGCCGGAGATAGGAATGGCACGGGCGATCGATCCCATTCCTCCCGGCGCTTTCGACCCCATCCGCCTTGACCCTATGCCCCCGTTCCTCGCGCTCCCCCCCCTCAGGGGAGGAAGGGGCGCTTCTTATCACCACCCCCTCTAATTTTATACCTCCTCCGTTGGCAAACCTCCACGCCATTTCTGACTCCCAAACCCTGCCCCCCCACCCCCGCACCCCTTGTGCTTCTACATGCCGCACCCCCTGTGTTCCCCTTATACTCCCCCACGTTAAAGCGGTCTCACGAATCTCTGCTGGCGCTAGTTGTTGACTCGCTACGAGAGCTCTTCCAGGAAATGGGTCTCTCCGAAAACGTTGGCCCACGAAAGAAGAGGCGTAGGAATACTTTGGGTCCCGGGCGAGGCCTAATCGAGGCTCTTAATCAATTTTGGCGATTTATGGAGACACGTGAGAGGGCACGCTATATGTAATTCTGTCGCCACATTGCTTCCCCATACACATAATGCTTAATCTGTTTATATTGATGGTAGCAGATGTGTCTTCCTAATGCCTATTTCAACTTCTATATTTTTGAACCTGCCATGTGCTGCGATAAAGGACGGTAAAATCGATTGAACAGATGAATGTCTACATGTGTTGAGATTGTATTCATTACATTATCTTTAATTAGACTTATTCATAGTCATCAACTTGCTTTTTGTTATTGTAGATACAATATTTATAAATTTTTTCGTGAATGATGAAAGTGATAAATACATTATGCATAATATTATGGACTATTACATTGAGTTATTGGTGCTTTTGAAGGACGAAATCGCAAAGAAGGCGGCACATGAAGAAGAAAAACATCTTTCATCAAGACAATACACCGTGACACAAGTAGATGAAAACAATGGCCAAATCGCGCGAGTTTGGCTTCAATCTGCTTCCCCACCCACCATGTGTACTCTCCAGATCTAGTAGCCCCCGGCGACTACTGGCTGTTTGCTGATATTAAAAAGATGCTCCAGGGAAAAAGATTTGGCTCGAATGAGGAAGAAGTTATCGCTGATCAACTGGAGCTTATTTTTAGGTCCAGGACAAATCGTTTTACAAGCATGGTATAGAAAAGTTAAAAAAAGCGTTGGAATGATCGTATAGATCTTGAACTTGTATAGCTCGCGACTTGATATGTATATATATATATATATATATATATATATATATATATATATATATATATATATATGATTTCTTCGAAGTAACACGGAAGTGTTGAATAAAAAACTTAGACAGTAACACACAGCACGAGAACACATAAAAAGAACACTCACAATATTATCTTGATAATTTCGACGGACTCGAGCTCCGTCTTCTTCGGAAGATAAGATATGACTGAAGAAAAGGGTACGCGGTGCAGAGAGAGCATGGGAAGAGGGAGAGGGGAAAAACAGGTAGTGGGGGAGGGTGAAGGAGGGGTATATGGAGGAGGAGAAAGCGGAGCGGAGAACAGGTGGTGGGAGAGGGGTGAAGGAGGAGGTTATGGAGGGAGAAAGGGAGGCCAGAGGGGAGCGGAGATGGAATAAGGAGGATGCGGAAATAGTAACAAGCGACACAGAAAACTAACAATTCATCCACAGATCCCACAACACCCATGACCAAGGCATCAACTCACCAAGTCATCATAAGGGCTTGACAAGTCAAAACCCAGGACAAGGATGACAAAATGTATGCGGATGAATAAATTGTCCCACCACCTCGCAAGAAACCAATCCACCTCCATCCACCCCAGCCCCACCCCCCATTTAGTGAACGACATTGAGACCCGGATGTTGATAGGCTTTACACAGCCATATAAATGCCAATTCCATTGTTTTTAATTTTATAGGGTTATCGGATGGGGAAAGGGATGCTAGCACAGAAACATTGTAACAGTGGTTGAAGGGGGTGTTATGGTGGGAGGCATGTTTTGGGATGGAAGACCCGCGGACGGGGAAGAGGGATTACATGAGGCGCGATGATTGTTCACCCTGAGGTTCAGGGGTGTAGAGCACTGGCCTATATAAAATACCGGGCAGAGTTTGCAAGTCAGAAGATAGATTACATTATGGGATGTGCATGAGGAGTGGGGGAAGGGCTGGGGAGAGTTAAAAGGTGGGATGGAGAGGGGTGGAGTGGTGAAAATAGGGCAAGTTTTGCATCTTGCGCGCAAGCACGGAGTGGGTGTGATTCTGGGGGTGGGAGGGGATTTGGAAAGAGGCTTGGTGGATTTGAGGAGATCTGATAGGTTGGCGGGCCGTTTGAAGGTAACAGAAGGGCATTTAGGAAGAAGGTTGGACGAAACGTTGTGATTTTTGAGGATGGGGTACATGTCTTTGAGGATGAATTTAAGGGACTGGATGCCAGGGAAGAAGGTGGTGCATATTGAGAGAGGGTGGGAGTCTGTGGTTGAGGGAGGATTGGGGGTGTAGGATTGTTTTAGGATTTTTTTGTGAAGGAGAGAATCTGGGTATCCCCGTTGGAGGAGGGAATGGTGAAGGTTGTTGAGGTATTTGTTGAGGGATTCGGGATGGTTGCAAATACGGTGCCCGCGGATAGAGAGGGAGTAAGGGAGGAAGCGTTTGGTGTGGTAGGGGTGGCAGGTGTTAAAATGAAAGTATTGTTGTTTGTTAGTAGGTTTAGTATGTACGGAGGTTAGAAATTTGTTGTAAGTTAGGGAAATATTTACATTAAGGAAAGTGATCTGTGATGATGAGATGTTGGAAGTGAAAGAGAGAGATGAGGAATCATTAAGTTGGGAGATGAAGGAATTGAGGGAGTCTATGCTGTGTGGCCAGAGTAGAAAAATGTCATCAATGTACCGGAGCCATAGAAGGGGTTTAAGAGGGTAACTGGAAAGGAACTTCTCTTCCAGGACACCGAGGTGGAGGTTAGCGTATGACGGGCTGAATCTACTTCCCATGCCACAGCCCTTGATTTGGAGGTAAAAATTGTCATTAAAAGAAAAAGAGTTACGGGTGAGGATGATGTTAGAAAGGTCAATGAGAAAATCGATGCTTGGAGTTTGAGGGTTAGGGCGTTTGGAGAGGAAGTGACGTAGGGAAGCAAGCCCTTCTTCGTGATATATATATATATATATACATATATATAACTAGGTAATCTACCGGTTAGGGTAGGTTTTTGGATGGACACAACTATCAAATAAACATTTTGTAACTCCAAACAAAACCCAATCTAGCAACCTAATCTACATCAGATCCCTCTTCATCTCTGTGTACTTCCTTCCTCCCTCCATCCCATCCAACATATATATATTTTAGTAATCTACCGGTTAAGGTAGGTTTTTGGATGGACACTACTATCAAATAAACCTAATCTACATCAGATCCCTCTTCATCTCTGTGTACTTCCTTCCTCCCTCCATCCCATCCAACATATATATGTTGGGATGGGATGGAGGGAGGAAGGAAGTACACAGAGATGAAGAGGGATCTGATGTAGATTAGGTTTATTTGATAGTAGTGTCCATCCAAAAACCTACCTTAACCGGTAGATTACTAAAATATATATATATATATATATATATATATATATATATATATATATATATATATATATATATTCAAACTTGAAAATCCCGCCATGCGGCGCAAAAAAATTCATTCAAACATAGAAATAGGTAGAGAAGATCGTATGAATGCTTTTCTACTATCCTTTCCCCTTCTTGTGTCCCGTCTATTTCTCCTTTGGTGGGTGAAACAGCTCCATAACGCCATCTCTCGGGCAAATGTATCGGAGCACTTTGGCGCTTTATAAGATCGCAGATCTCAAGGTAAATCAGGTTTCCTTATTAGCTTAGGTGGTAGAGCATCCGCCCGGCAAGTGGAAGGCCCGTGGTTCAAATCCCGGATAATGAAATATTTTTACTTTCGTGATCTGCTCAAAAACCGCCTTCCCCACATGTCCTGTGTTCGCCTTTTATGTGTTTTCCTATTCCCTTTCCTTATACCTATTTCTATGTTTGAATGAATATATATATTCATATATATATTATATATATATATATATTCATATATATATTATATATATATATATATATATATATATATATATATAGTCACTTTCTTGCAAAACCCACGAACGTGTACAATAATGTTAATTCACTAATAGTCATAACAAACACAGAAACCAAAACACACAAAAGAGGGACTCACTGGTTCTCGAATTTTTGGTGGTCCAACCACCTTTCTCAAGAGGAATTAGGAACAGAACTGAGGCAGAGGAGGGCCCGAAAGCAGTGGTAGGAAGGAGAAGGGGAAAATGGGGGAAAAGAGGGGAAAAGAGGGGAAAAGGGGGGAAAAAGGGGGGGGGAAGGCATTCGAGGTGAGGAGTTTGGAGGGGTAGTGTATGGCGCGGGAATTTTAAAAAAGGTGGGGATGATATGGAAGTTGTTGGGGGCGGAGGGGGATGAAATTATATGCATAAAGGGGGCAATCAATGTCTAATATTAATACCTGGGCGATTCCAGGAATCCAAGAGCCAGATGAAACCTAGCTCTAATGATTTGAGTTAATTCCACCATCAACCTTTTCCCAAAATGCCCCTCTGTCACTTTTAAACGCCCCGCCAATCTATCAGATCTTCTAAAATCTACCAATCCACTTCTTAAATCCTCGCCCCATTCCGAAATCACTCCCAGACCCTGCAATAAACCTAGATGCAAAACATGTCCTATTTTCCTAACCAGAATCCCATC